>ML662442.1:11832654-11846289 GCA_007570785.1 Antilocapra americana
TGTATGGCAAAAACAATAATAAAAAAAAAAAAAAGAGAAAGTATTCCAAGTTCTCTCTGGGGATTGTCATCATAGGTCCTCAGCAACAACCATCCAATCTACTGCAGCTCTCTCTCTGCCAAGCCTTTAGAAATCATGACTCTCAGTGAACTTTTATTTTTTAACTTTTAAAATAATGATAATTTCTGATTTTTAAAAACCTGTTTCACAGCATCAACCTCAGGATAAGACAAAAAAATTGAGCATGACAAATATTTTTAAAGTGTTATATAATTGTTGCAAATGGAATATTCTCATAAAATATTTAAACACATAAGCTACTTTTGCTTTGTGTATTTTGATTTCTTATTACCTCAGGGGAACTATGGATTCCTGGGAGAGGGACCTTCCTGAGGTGTCCCTGGTTTGTTCTGAGCTCACAGAAGGAGTCAGGTTTCCCATGGTCACCCCACGTGGTGGCAATTTGAAGTTACATAAGAGAATGGAGTACAAAGTGCACAGGTAATGCTTAGTTTGCATTTATTTATCTGTTACACATATTATCTGGACATGGCTTAGAGGTTGATGGCATGATGGGACATTGGAAGATGAATGAAGGAGTGAAGCAAAGCGAGGAGAAGTGGGAAAGTGGGTAGAACTGACAGTGTTTAGACTAAGGATTGTGCACAAAGGAAGAAAGTGGGTTCTTACAGCCCCTGGGCATGCAATAGACCAGCTGGGCACGGCTGGTTCCAAATTCCATGCAACCTAGGATGACCATGATCTGGCTAAGGGTCTTTATCCTGGAGGTGCTGAGTAAATGCAGCTTTGTTGAGTCATAGGTATTCATTCATTTATTTGTTGTCTCAGCCATTCATTCACTAAACATTGATTCAGGGTCAGATGCCGTGTTGGGCAATAGAATTACAAAGATGAGCAGGTGATCATTTTAGATCACTAGAGGCATTTGGGGTAGAGAAAAGACAAGACAAGGAAGCAAGGATGGGTGCACTGAAATAGAGGTATGTACAATGGCTGATGGAGTACAGAGTGCTCAGAGCAGATCCCGAGGAGGTGACAGTGGATCTTGGGGGACGAGTGGAGACATTCTAATCTAAGTCAAAGAAACAATACCTGTAAAGGCAGGGAGATCAGACAGAGAGTGACTTAGTATGGTTGCCTCCAGGGTGTGGCAAGGGAGCTGCAGTAGATGGGACCGGAAAGATAAGCAAGGACATCAAAAGAAGCAATTGCACCTGGAACCAGATATACCAGCTTTTGTTCTGGATAATATCATTTGGAACAGATTGGTTAAATATGAAGCAGGGAAATACCAGGAAATGTGCGATAACCTGATTGTAGGGTTTATAGCGTGGTAATTTTAACCTAAAGATGATTGCATTTCTTTATAATGAAACCGAGAACAAGTCTTCAGTTAAATGTGCATTAGGAAGAGCAGTTTAGGTGCTCAAAACCACCCAGTATTCTGTAGGATGGTTGTAGATAGACTTGACTAACTTATTTCAGTCGTGTCCTTTGAATATTATGAGAGTAATAGGAAAAAGAACATAATCTTGTCAAAAGGAGTTCATTCCTGTGGACCAAACAGTGTAAGTCTTCTCCAAGTCTGTATGCCTTTTGTCCACTGAGAAGACCCATGCCTTGAAACTGACTTTTTTGATTATCAATGTTAAGAAGTTCTCATGGGATTTCCCTGGTGGTCTGATGGTTAAGAATCTGCCTGTCGATGAAGGGGACATGGATTCCCGGTCTGGGAGGATCTCACATGGTTTGGGGCAGATAAACCCGTGTGCCACAGCTGCTGAGCCCCAACTATCGGAGCCAGGGGGCCTTAGAGCCTGTGTTCAGAAACTAGAGAAGACACCACAAGGAGAAGCCTGCACACCACAACAGAGAAAGCTGGTGAGCAGCAATGAAGACCCAGCCCAGCCATAAATAAATATAAATAATAAATAAATAAAATAGCAAGCAAATAAATAAAGAAAGGAGTTGTCTTGTTTTTCAGACTTATATTTGTAGTGTTGAACAGCTACAGAAAGAATGATGTTTTAATTGCCTTTCCCTTTGTATTTTTGGTATGTGTGTCTTAGTCTATCGGAGCTGCTATAATAGACTACCATAGACTGGATGGTTTATAAGCAACAATTATTTCTCACCATTCTGGAGACTGGGAAGTCCAAGATCAAGACTGGCTGGTGAAAGCCTGCTTCCTGGTTCAGAGACAGCTGTCATTCCCCTGAGTCCTCACATAGCTGAAAGGGAGAGGGAGCTCTCTGGGCTCTTTTTCTAAAGGCAGTAATACCATTTATGGGCTCTTCCTTCATGACCTAATCACTTCCCAAAGGCCCACCTCCAAATGCCATCACACTGGGGATTAAGTTTCAACATATGCATATTGGTGGGAGGGGACACAAACATTCAGTCTAGAACAATATCTAAATCAATTTTAATTAAAGCATAGTTCTTCTCTGGTGTGTGGCTATCAGATTTTTCTTAAGACATATAGTTGCAACATTCAGAGGAACTCATGTCTAGTACAAAAGAGAAAGGGAGAGGAGAAACAGTCCTGGAGAAGAAAGAAAGTTCTGGTTGTTGGTAAAGACAGAGAATAACCAGAGTCTTTCATGGTCTCTAAATTCATGTTAATTTACTTAGTTAACAGGCCATTAACTAAGCCCCGCAATGTACCAAGCATGAGTCTTGAGGAGACAGAAATGAAAGCTTGATCCTGCTTGCAAAGAGCTCGAAACCTGGGGTAATGAGAAGTTAATACCGAAATGTGATGTGATTTAAACAGAAGCCATCTCAAAGTGTCACAGAGAAAGCACATCTAACTCAGCATTGAGGATGAAGTGTATGGAGGGTTGGGAGGCTTAAAAGGTATCCAAGAGAAGATTTTGATAATTGACTGCTGTTGTTGTTCAGTCTCTAAGTGGTTTCTGACTCTTTGCGACCCCGGGCACTGTAGCCCACCAGGCTCCTCTGTCCATGGGATTTCCTAAGCAAGAATATTGGAGTGGGTTGCCATTTCCTTCTCCAGAGGATCTTCTAGACACAGGGATTGAACTTTCATCTCCTGCATTGCAGGCAAATTCTTTACTGTTGAGCCACCTGGAAAGCCCCTGATATTTGACTTGATCTTTTTAAAAATTTATTTTATATTATCTACTTTTGGCCACACTGCAAAGCTTGTGGGATCTTGGTTCTCCAATCAGGATTGAACCCAGGTCTTTGGCAGTGGAAACACAGAGTCCTAACCACTGAACCACCAAGGAATTTCCTTGACATAGATTAAAAAAAAAAAACTGTAATGTAAAATGTTTTTTTATGAAATGTTTAAACATTGGCTGTCACCCAGATTTAACAGATAGTAATAAGGATGTCATTAATTTTCTACACTTTCCACTGTCTAAAATATTTCATAAAACAAAAGTTGGATTCTGTGCCCTGGCAAGCTTTTTTGCAATGAGACGCTATGAATGTTTTGGAGGGAGGTAACACTTGATGTATAAGCTCTAAATCTAAATAAGTCATTTGGATCTGTAATCTCATCTGACCACCACTCCAGGCCCTAGCAGGACAAGTATTTGAAGGCTCATTTTGTAAATTAGGAAAGAGAGGCACAGAGAGAGTAAGCTGATAGGAATAAATGCTGTAAGAACATATGATTTTATTGAAAACACTTGTATTTGTCAATTATCCTTCAGAAGCAGCATTAATGGTAGTGGCTTCTGGGCATGAAAAATCCATCAGAGGTATTTTTTTCCTTATTAAAGGAGTTGTAACAGTGACATTCATGGCATTTGTAGCTGATGTGCTATAAGTAAGATACATTTTAGAACATAAGCTTCTTAGAGCTGTGAGATTGAGATAATAATGCTCATTTCATGAGACTAGAAAATTGAGGCTCGTGGAGGCCTTGTCCACCAGTCACCACCCACAGCGGCAGTTCTTTGGTCCTGGAGCCCCATTCTTCTCACTCTATGTTGCTCATTTGTCACCCACTGGTGCTCAAGGTGATTTCCAAGACAGATGGACTGAAGGGGCAACAATATGTGGCTCTGCCATCCCTAGTTTTGGGCTGTAAGACTTGTGCATTGTATTGAATCCTAAGGTCTGTTTGCCTTGTAGCAGGTGCGTTCACACACTGCTGTTGCTTGTTAGTGATGTGCTTGTGAGCAATTTTATCTCACTCCTCAGCTGGCATTTTTTCTGCCCATTTTTCGTATTTCCACTCCTCTTCAGTTTACGGCCCCGAAGCTGTCAGGACTCTGTCTGTCTCTTTTTCTTTCTTTCTTTATGATTGCACTGGGTCCTCATTGCTGGTGTGGGCTCTCTCCTGCTGCAGCGAGCAGGTGCTGCTCTCTAGTTTCGTTGTCTGGGCCCTCTCATTGTGGTGGCTTCTCTTGTTGCAGAGCATGGGCTCTAGGCAGATGGGCTTTAGTAGTTGCAGCATGTAGGATCAGTAGTTGTGGCCCACGGGTTTAGTTGCTCCATGGCATGTGGAATCTTCCCAGACCAGGGCTCAAACCCATAGCCCCTGCATTGGCACGTAGATTCTAATCCACTGAATCACCAGGAAAGTCCAACAGGTGGATTCTTAACCGCTGGACCACCAGGAAAGTCCTCTGTCCATCTTTCTGATCTTTCTTCCAAATTCCTTGCACCTAGGGTACCCTATCCTGTCTTCAACAGGGAAAAGCTGCCCTAAAAAGTTGCCGTATCCTAGAAGAAAGTGTGGCTTCCTGAGCTGTTTCTTGGCAAAAGGCTCTTGCTTATCCAGCTTTGGGCCAGTCCCGGGGCCTGTGGGTTCCAGGAGAGGTGAGGAAAGGCCATGACAAATACCTGCCCAGGCAGATGGAGCAAGTGCTGGCCAGCTTGAGAAGGCATTGTGCTAGCAGTGTCTGTCCTGAGGTGATGATGCTGTACATTCACTGCCTCACCTGCTGGGTGAGGCTTTCACAAGTACAAGCATCTTCGAGGATCTTTACCCCCCAATTCATTAGCAGTTGCCAATTTGAAACTACTGAAAGACTCTAAGTGGAATCCAGAAGAATTAGCTAAAAATAATTCTTGAAAAGCGTCCTGATGGAGTAGCCTGGCCCCAGAAAATGCTACAAAACTGGATCCAAGGGTTGGCTCTGATATTGGGATGTTACAAAAAACTCTGACTCAGTCTGATTTAAATAAAAGGGACATGTATTATTTTTCAAGACCAGAAGTAGGATGAGCTCCAGGCCCTGTGTGATCAGTGGCTCAGTGATGTCACTAGGGAGCCTGAGTTCCTTCCATCTCCCCACTCCCATCGTCTTCAGGGTTGGTGACATCCTATCACCAGTCCTGCTGGTTGCCCCTCATGTCTCTGAGATGCTTCTCACTAAGGCTGCCAGGTGATCAGAGCTAATGGCATCCCTCATCATCACACCAGCAGGCAGAAATCTCTCCCAAGTATGGATCATAAATCTTCTGGTTTAGTCTCATCAACCCAATTTAGGTCTCCAGTCTGGACTTAATATGGGTTGCCATGCGAAGGCCATGTTGATGGGCTCAGTTCAGTTCAGTTCAGTTCAGTTGCTAAGTTGTGTCTGACTCTGCAACCCATGGACCACAGCATGCCAGGCCTCCCTGTCCATCACCAACTCCTGGAGTTTACCCAAACTCATGTCCATTGAGTCGGTGATGCCATCCAACCATCTCATCCTCTGTCGTCCCCTTCTCCTCCTGCCTGCGATCTTTCCCAGCATCAGGGTCTTTTTCAATGAGACAGCTCTTCGCATCAGGTGGCCAAAGTATTGGAGTTTCAGCTTCAACATCAGTCCTTCCAATGAACACCCAGGACTGATCTCCTTTAGGATGGACTGGTTGGATCTCCTTGCAGTCCAAGGGACTCTCAAGAGTCTTCTCAAATACCACAGTTCAAAAGCATCAATTTTTTTGGTGCTCAGCTTTCTTTATACTCCAATTCTCACATCCATACAAGACTACTGGAAAAACCATAGCCCTGACTAGACGAACCTCAGATCTGCCTAATCCAATATGGAAGATACTAGGTACATGTGGCTACTGAGCACTTGAAATGTGCCCAGTCTGAATTAAGAGAGGCTCTAAGTGTAAAATACCCACAGATTCCCAAAACTTCTTTCTCTCTTCCTCTCTGTGTGTCTCTCTCACACACAAGTAAAATATTAATTTAATGTTCTTTTTTTAAATGTTGATTACATGTTGAAAATGTTAACATGGTTTGGGTTTATTGGGTTAAATAAAATTTATTATTAAAACTAACTTCTCCTTTTTAGTTTTCCTTTCTTAATGTGGCTACTAGAAATTTTTAAATTACACAAGTGACTCACTTTATATTTCTGTTGGATAGTATTGGCTTAGAAAAAAACAAGGGTGTACTTCCAGAACTTCTAGTAGACCATTCAGGTATGACCTAAATCAAATCCCTTACAATAATACAATGGAAATGACGAGTAGATTCAAGGGATTAGCTCTAATAGACAGAGTGCCTGAAGAACTATGGATGGAGGTTTGTGACATTGTAGGAAGTAGTGACGAAAACTATCCCTAAGAAGAAGAAATGCAAAAAGGCAAAATGATTGTCTGAGAAGGACTTATAAATAGCTGAGGAAAGAAGAGAAGCGAAAGGCAAAGGAGAAAAGGAAAGATATAGCCACCTGAATGCAGAGTTCCAAAGAATAGCAAGGAGAGATAAGTAATCAATGCAAAGAAACAGAAGAAAACAATAGAATGGGAAAGACCAGAGATCTCTTCGAGAAAATCAGAGATACCAAAGGAACATTTCATGCAAAGATGGGCACAATAAAAGACAGAAATGGTAACGACCTAAAAGAAGCAAAAAATATTAAGAAGAGGTGGCAAGAATACACAGGAGAATTATACAAAAAAGATATTAATGACCTAGATAACCATGATGATGTGATCACTCACCAAGAGCCAGACATCCTGGAATGTGAAGTCAAGTGGGCCTTAGGAAGATTCACTATGAACAAAGCTAGTGGAGGTGAGGAAATTCCAGGTGAGCTACTTCAAATCCTAAAAGATAATGCTGTTAAAGTGCTACACTCAATATGCCAGCAAATTTTCAAAACTCAGCAGTGGCCACAGTACTGGAAAACGGCAGTTTTCATTCCAGTCCCAAAGAAAGGCAATGCCAAAGAATGTCTAAACTACAGCACAATTGCACTCATCTCACATTCTAAGAAAGTAATGCTCAAAATTCTCCAAGCTGGGCTTCAACAGTAAGTGAATCAAAAACTTCCAGATATTCAAGCTGGTTTTAGAAAAGGCAGAAGAACCAGAGATAAATTGCCAACATCCGCTGGATCATAGAAAAAGCAAGAGAATTCCAGAAAAACATTTGCTTCACTGACTACTTTATAACCTTAGACTGTGTGGATCACAACAAACTGTATGGAAATTCTTAAACAGATGGGAATACCAGACCACCTGAGAAACCTGTGTGTGTGTCAAGAGGCAACAATTAGAACCAGAGATGGAACAACGAACTGGTTCCAAATTGGGAAAGGAGTATGTCAAGGTTGCATATTGTCACCTTGCTTATTTAACTTATATGCAGAGTACATCATGTGAAATGCCAGACTGGATGAAGCCCAAACTGGAATCAAGATTGCAGGGATAAAGAACAATAACCTCAGATATGCAGATGACACCATCCTTATGGTAGAAAGTGAAGAGGAACTAAAGAGCCTCTTGATGGAAGTGAAAGAGGAGAGTTAAAAGTGACTTAAAATTCAACGTTCAAAAAACAAAGATCATGGCATCCCGTCCCATCACTTCATGGCAAATAGAAGGGGAAAGAATGGAAACAGGGAGAGACTTTTTTCTTTTTTTCCAAAATCACTGTAGATGGTGACTGCATCCATGAAATTAAAAGACACTTGCTCCTTCACAGAAAAGCTATGACCAACCTAGACAGCATATTAAAGAGCAGAGGTATTACTTTGCTGACAAAGGCCCATCTAATCAAAGCTATGGATTTTCCAGTAGTCATGTATGGATGTGAGACTTGGACCATAAAGAGAGCTGAGCATCGAAGAATTGATGCTTTTGAACTGTGGTGTTGGAGGAGACTCTTGACAGTCCCTTGGACTGCAAGGAGATCAAACCTGTCAATGGTTAAGGAATTCAGTCCTGAATATTCATTGGAAGGACTGATGCTGAAGCTGAAGCTCTAATACTTTGGCCACCTGATTCGAAGAACTGACTCACTGGAAAAGACCCTGATGCTGGGAAAAATTGAAGTCAGGAGAAGGGGACGACAGAGGATGAGATGGTTGAATGGCGTCACCAACTTGATAGACATGAATTTGTTTAAACTCCGGGAGTTGGTGATGGACAGGGAGGCCTGGTGTGCTGCAGTCCATGGGGTTGCAAAGAGTTGGAAATGACTGAGAGATTGAACTGAACTGAACTTCCAGAACTAGAGATGGAAAGATACCTGGATAAAATTGTGGTTCTTTTAGGAGGATGTCTTTTCTTTTTGAAATTTTCTGTAAATATGCATATAATGTATCTCTTTATATATGTAGATATTTAGCAGAGAGGATGAATGAAGGACAAACAATGTAGGGCTGTACCTTCCAGGAACTATTTATGGGAAAATGTGCTGTGCTAAGTATTGTGGGGGAAAGAAATTGCTGATTGAGCAGGAGAGAGAAGATATGTAGGCATGTGAGTGGTATGCAGATAATAGCAGCTGTATGATTTCAGACTTTGGAGAGTTTCAGTCTAGTGTGACAATGGAATGTCAGTGTGAGCTGGGCCTTGAGTAGATGGGGTTTCAAAAAAAAGAAGTCAGTTGGGGAGAGTTACCTTTGGGGCATTCTAGGTGGAGGGAAAAGCACAAGAGAATCCTGAGGCCGGAAAATATGAACTGGAATTTTAGTTTAGCTGAAACTGAGGATGAAAGACGGTCACACTGCTTCAAAACTTACACTGCTGGGTAAATACTAGCAACAAATTTATTTTAGGATGGCTGGTGAAAACATCTGTTAGAGAGGTATGAGCAGCACTAGAACACATTTTTGCTAACACATCTTTAGCAAATGAGCTTAATTAAACCACTTCACATGTCTAGTGGCCTTAGGAAGCATTCGAAGGTCAGGTGTGCACAGCTTAGTGCTTGGACTTGTGGGCTCTGGCACAGATCGCCTGGGTTCTAATCCCACCTGTACAATGTAATAGAGGTGAGATTTTGGACAATTTACTTCGCCTCTCTTTGCCTCAGTTTCCCTATTTGTGAAATGTGAAAGATAACATTATACTTGCTTCCTGGGGTTATTGTGAGGATTAAACGGCAGATTAAATGAGTTCCTCTGAGCACTCAGCATGCACATAATCTGAGATGTGAGTTCATTAAAAAGACAATTGGTTGAGTATTGTTGACTACACAGAACTAGGCAACTAGGAAACTAATGCTAAAATAACTACTTTTTTTCCAAATTTGTTTATAGGTAAGTAATAGCTCTGTGTGGGCTTCCCAGGTGGTACCTGCCTGCCAATGCAGGAGGTATGAGACGTAGGTTCCATCCAGGGTAAGATTCCCGCAGGAGGGCATGGCAATCCACTCCAGTATTCTTGCCTGGAGAATTCCACGGAGAGAGAAGCCTGGTGGGCTACTGTCCAGAGGGTTGCAGAGAGTTGGACACAACTGAAGAGACTTACTAGGCATGGACAATAGTTCTGTGTATATAAAGATAACTCACAAAGAGCATCCCCAGGAAGAAATACCATTGTCAGGTCAGTCTGACACAGTCAGGCCAGTTTCACATTTCCTGCCACACTTGCTAACCCAGCTTTGCTGATGTCCACAGAAATTGTTGCAGAGTTTACAAATAAATCTCCAAGTATCCAACAAAAGCTGTGTAAAACACAGTAATTAGCTCTAACAGCTCTTAATGAAATAGGTGTCTTTTTAAAATGCAGCGCTGAATTGGGCTTTCTTTTCTTTTAAAACTGTACCTCCACCTGCTTCTCTCCCACCCTCTTTCCTTTTCACTGGGAGTGTGAGGGGTAAGGAGTAGTTTCTGATTTTAGATAAATTGCTCAAATCTCCCAAGGTGAACCTGGTTTGCCCCAGATGGGTTTTCTGCCACTGTTTGGGTGACTCATTAATAGTATCATTTTCCCTCTCAGAAGTCTGTTTTGTTTGCTTCTGTCTTAATTTTTATTTGTTATGTAAAGAGAAACTCTGGCTTCCCTTGTGGCTCAGCTGATAAAGAATCCTCCTGCAATGTGGGAGACCTGGGTTCGATCCCTGGGTTGGGAAGGTCCCCTGGAGAAGGGAAAGGCTACCCATTCCAGTATTCTGGCCTGGAGAATTCCATGGACTGTATGTACAGTCCATGGGGTTGAAAAGAGTCAGACACGACTGAGGGACTTTCGCTTAAAAGAAAGTCTGTTTCTTAAGACAGTTTAAAGAGAACTCAAGAAGTAGAAATATGTTATTCAAATTGATCAACCCAAAATTGTATGTATTTATATCCCTGTAATCCATCAAGCAATCTGGATATCCTTAGCATGTTTGTTATAAATATAGGTTGTTTGTGCACATTTAAGTCCTGTTCACCTCCTTGTGACCATATAGTCTGTAGCCCACCAGGTTACATGGACAGAGGACTCTGTCCATGGAATTCTCCAGGCAAGAATACTGGAGTTGATTGCCATGCCCTCCTCCAAGGGATCTTCCCTATCCAAGGATGGAACCTGAGTTTCTTATGTCTCCTGCATTGGCAGACAGGTTCTTTACCACTAGCACCATGCGTGTGTGTGTGTGTGTGTGTGTGTGTGTGTGTGTGTGTATTAGTCACTCAGTTGTCTCACTCTTTGCAACCCCATGAACTGTAGCCCACCAGGTTCCTCTTATATATAAAACAATTGGGGATTTACATTCATTCTATAAAAAGAAAAAAAATGTATGGCTCATGTCAAGTACAATAGGGGCATTTCCCATTTTATTTTTATAGTTTTTAATTTTGTTGTTAACAATTTCCTATCCTTGTGAGATTCTGAGATGACCATTTTTTTTTTCAAGCTTTGTGGTAACTGCTAAAGTTCAACTTTGAACCGATCTATAAAATTTAGCATTTTAGTTCTCTATGATTCTTGTCTGACAGAGTGTGGCATAAATGAGATATTGACACCAGTGGAAACTTTCTGTGTGGGAATATTGAATGCCATTTGATCATTTGCTATATTTAAAAAACTTTTTAAAATTTATTTTTATTGAAGTATAGTTGATTCACAGTGTTGTATTAATTACTGCTGTACAGTAAAGTGACTCAGTTATATATGTATACACATTGTTCTTCTTTTACTATTTATTTATTTGACTCTGCTGGGTCTTCCTTGCTGCGTGGCCTTCTATCTAGTTTTGGCGAGCAGGGACTACCCTCTAGTTTTGGTGTGAGGCTTCTCATTGCAGTGACTTCTCTTGTTGCCAGGAGTGTGGGCTTTAGGCCCACGGGCTTTGGTAGTTGGGACACATGGGGTCACTAGTTGCAGCTCTCGGATTCTAGAGCAAGGACTCAGTAATTGTGGGGCATGGGCTTAGTTGCTCCACAACACGCGGGATCTTCCCGGACCATGGATCAAAACCACACCTCCTGCCTTGGCAGGTGGATTCTTTACCACTGATCCACCAGGGAAGCCTGATACATTCTTCCTAATTTTTTTCCATTATGGTTTATCACAGGATAATGAATATAGTTTCCTGTGCTATAAGGTAGGAGGGCCTTGTTGCTTATCCATCCTATATACACCAGTTTGTATCTGCTAATCCTAAACTCCCAATCCACCCTCCCCTCACCCCCTTGGGGACCATCAGTCTGTTCTTCACATGTCTTATTCTGTTTCTTAGATAGGTTCATTTATATCACATTTTATTTTAAAATCTATTTTACTTTTTGACCCGGTGGCATGGCTTGTAGGATCTTAGCTCCCCGACCAGGGATCTAACCGGCGCCCCCTGCAGTGGAAGGAGTCCTCACCCCTGGACCTCCAGGGAATTTCCCACGTGTCATATTTAAGATTCCATAGATAAGTGACAGCGTACGGTACTTATCTTTCCCTTTCTGACTTCCTTCACTTAGTATGATAATCTCTAGTTGCACCTCTTACAATTGTTGGTTTCGGATACAAAACCATAGAGAAATCTCAGAGAAAGACCCTCATATACTCGGGTATCTGAAAGGTGTTCTTGGAGGCTGGGAGGGAGATTTTGAGGGGAGCAAAGTATGGATTGGTATGGCAGCCTGGGCGTTTGGGCTGGCAGGAAGCCGTCCTGGGCAGGGCGCAGGGTGCCGGCCAGCGTGGGTGGAACGCGGAAGAGGTTCAATCGCCCCCTTCCCTCCCCGCCCTCGGTCCGCACACCCCCGTCCCTGGCCCTTCGCCCCAAAGCGCAGCACCGCCTCTGCCACCTCCGGCTGCGCCCGGGCTAGCGGAGCCGGGGAGCTGCGGGCTGGAGCCGCTCGGGGTGCACCGGCGGCTGGGGGATGGGAAGATACGAGCCCGGCCGCCGCGGGGCCCTGCCGGAGCTCCCCGGGGACGCTCGGAGCGCCTGCCCAGGCCAGCAACGTTTCATCGTGCGCATCGGCAAGTTGGCCGAGGGCGGAAACCGGGATATGAAACATCTTCTATTGATTTTCGACTCTTGGCGGCAGCTGCCATATTCCTCGAGAGTCACTGAGTCCCAGACAAGATACTCCAAGGTCAACACATTTGTAATAGACGACGGTTTTTGTTTTTGTGTTTTTCCCCCCCAGAAAAGAGCTCCTCCCCACCAGGCCCCGGGCCAGCTCCCTCCCCGAGACCGCGTTCCCGCCGTGGGGCGAGTTCTTCCCTTCGAGATCCGAGCCTTCACCCTGCGCCTGGACGCTGAGCCTGTGATGTGGGTCCTTGTGCCTGTTTCAGGATAGTTTTTGGTGGGTGCAGAGAACATGAGGGTCCTGCCCACCCCCACCCCGGGAGGAACGGGAGTAGATCTGGGGAGGGGGGTCTCCAGGCGTCTTTCTCTTCTCCCTCCACGATGACCCCTGGCTTTTGGGAATACTGTGGGTTTTACGAAGTCTCATCAGTGGACAGTAATCTGAAAAGTTAGTTCTGCATTTTAGGCTAAAAAAGAAGAGAGTAACAGTGTTTTTTTTTTTTTTTTTTTTAGAGTCCGGGGTGCCCGGAGCGCGTGACTTTCCATTGTTGGCGCGGCCCGCGCCCGCGGGCGGCCGGGGCTGAGTCACCCCGAATCCTTCTCTTTGTGTTTCCCCTCCGCGAGAGCGGGGATGGCTGCGGTGAGAGTCATCGTCTTTGCTCAGACAAAAGAAACCTAGCCTTTGATGGCTCTGATTCCCGAGTCAGCTAAAATATGAGTCAAACTCCAGTTTCCTGCGAGCTAGAAATATGGGCTCCGCCCCACCCTCACGGGGAGCGCCCGCAGCTCTCGTTTCGCCCCCCGGCGGCTCAGAGCTGGAGCACTTCTTTGGTGTCCAGGGCAAACCGATCCGCGCGCCGGGAAGTGGTTTCCTGGGCAGTGAAACTGCAGTGTAGTCCAGGCTTCTGAAGAGGGGTGTGTGTGTGTGCGTGTGTGTGTGAGAGGTG
>ML662442.1:11846689-11906534 GCA_007570785.1 Antilocapra americana
GTGTGTGTGTGTGTGTGTGTGTGTGAAACTGCAGTGTAGCCCAGGCTTCTGAAGAGGGGTGTGTGTGCGTGTGTGTGTGTGAGAGGTGTGTGTGTGTGTGTGTGTGTGTGTGTGAGAGGTGTGTGTGTGTGTGTGAGAGGTGTGTGTGTCTGTGTATGTGTGTCTGTGTGTGCGTGTGTGTGTGTGTGTGTGCTGTGTTTGTGCGCGTGCGCATGCTTCAATAATCAGTTCTTTAAAAATCTAAAACTGTTACAGTGAAGCTGATGGACATTATCCCGGGATAAGGAGCAGAGAAAATACTTGAACCGAATGGCAGCCTCCACGGTATCCTGGTTTTTTTTTTGGCAAGTAAATATGGGTCGTTTGGCACGGCCTGTGACTGACAGGAATATCAACAAGGGCCACTTTGTAGGCCACAGAAGCCACTTTGCGCCCAGGGTGAGGTGTAATGTTTGAAAGCGGTGACGCTGGCGGCGGGGGGTGGGGGTGGGGGGGACGTGGAACTTTCCAGCCAAGAGCTCCAGTGCCAGCGGCTCTGAGTTTGGTGTTGGAAAGACAGGGGATCAGTTCCGGGGCTGGCACTGAGGGTTTGTTTTTGTTTTTCTTTTAAAAAATATGTTTTTTCCTGATTAAACTATCAATTTTTATTTTCGAAAATTTTAAATAAATAAAAATGCTTAAAGGAGGAAAAAAAAATAATTACCTGTCCAGAAATAACCTCTGTTAACACTTTGGTGTGTGTGTGTTGTTGTTTTCCTATGCCTATTTTATTTAAGCAAAAATTTTAATTGCTATATTCAACAGAAATGAAAATATATGCCCCCCCCAAACCACCGTGCATGAATGTTCATAGCAACATTATTCCTAACTGCTAAAAAGTGGAAAGAATTCAGCTGGTGACTGGATAACCAAAAAGTGATCTATCCATTTAATGGAATATTATTTGGGATTGAAAAGAATGAAATATGGATGCATGCTGCAACGTGGATGAACTTTGAAAACATGCTAAACATTACGCTAGCCAGACACACAGACAGCACATTAGAGACAGGAACTAGGTTAGTGGCTGGCAGGGACTGGAGCTGGGGGAGATGGAGTTTCCTTTTGGGCTGATGAAATGTTCTGCAATTAAATATGTTATGGGCACATAGCTCTGTAATGTACTAACAACTATTGAACTGTACACTTTTAAAAAGATGAATTTTATGGTGTGTGAATTTTATCTCACAAAGCTGTTAGTAAATGAAAGTAAGTGGACTCACACTATACCTCATATTATGAACATTTCCCTAATATTCCAAAAGACTACTCTTCTGTAATATTTCTATTTTTAATTAGCAAGTAATGCAGTTATTCTAAGAAAAATATTAATGTAGAAGAAGAGTGAACAGAAGAAAATGAAGTATTTCTCTCCCTGCCCATCTTCAACACCTTCAGAGTACATGCTTAAAAATTATTTTTACCTAATACTCTTCTGTTTATAGAACCTTAGGTTCAGGGCAAGCCCACTGTTTTTATTTTTAATTTTCTTCTCTAATTCTGCTTTCATTTTCCTCCCCTGTGTCACCACTCACTCTGTGATCCTTTATGTCCTACATTATGCAAGTATCTCTGGAAAATATCACATTTTGGTATGGGTTTTTAATGTTTCGAAGTGGTTATTGTGCTATTAAATCTTCTTATGCAACACTTCCTGAGGTCTGTGCATGTTCTTGGGTGATATTATTCCTCAGTAAAATTCACCACATTTTATTTATCTGTTTCCCTAACGAGGCACACCTGGCTCACTGCTCAGTCAGAGGAGCAGTGTGGTGTATACCTTCCCTTCAGGACTTGAGCAAGAATTACTCTGATGAGGGGCAGTATACTGGGGCAAAGGACATATTATTTAATTTAAATGCAATCATTTTGCTTTCTGGAATGGATACACCAGTTTATATTCCCATCTCCCTGTGGACAGTAATTTCACCTCCTCACATCCTTTGCCAACACTTGATGGCATCAAACTTTCTAATTTTTATTAATTTGATGGTTTGAAAGGAATATCTTAATTTGCATTTCTTTTTCTTTCCATAATTACAAGGGAATTAATTTATTTTTTTAAAAAATAACCTTTGTATTTATTTCTTTTTAAAGTGATTTCGTTTTTGGCTGCACTGGGTCTTTGTTGCTGCTCAAGGGCTTTCTCCAGTTGCGGCGACTGGGGGCTACCCTCGGCTGCAGTGCATGGGCTTCCGGCTTCTCTTGTGGAACACGGACTCGAGGGCTCACAGGCCTCAGGAGTTGCAGAACTTGGGCTGAGTAGCTGTGGCCCTCTGGGGCTTGGTTCAGTTCTCTGCGGCATGCGGAATCTTTCCCAACCAGGGATGGAACCTGTGTCCCCTGCATTGGCAGGAGGATCCTTATCCACTCTACCACCAGGGAAGTCTTTTATTTGTTTATTAAAGAAAATATTTATTTATTTGGCTCTGCTGGGTTTGCTGCTGCACTCAGGATTTTCAGGTTAATGCTTAGGTGCGGCGTGTGGGATCTAGTTTCCTGACCAGGGATGGAACCCAGGCCCCTGGCATTGGGGTCGCAGGGTCTTAGCCACTGGACCACCTGGCTGGACCACTGGACCAGTCTCTACGAGGGAATTGAATCACCTTTTCATACACTTGTTTGACATCTTGTCTTCTATTAAGTGAATTGCCTATTCATTGCTCATTTTTCTGTTGGGTTTTCTCACTTTCTTGTTGATCTGTAGGAGCTCTCTGAATATTCTAGATATTAATCTTTTCTATGGACAAGATGTTGCAATCTCCTCTACTCCAGTATCTGTTAACTTTGTTTGGTATGTTTTGCTGAAAGAAGTACTTAATGTAGTAAAATCCATTTAATTATCCTCCTAGGGACTTCCCTGGTGGTCCAGTGGCTGAGGCTCTGTGCTCCCAATGCAGGGGGCCCAGGTTCAATCCTTGGTCAGGAAACTAGATCCCATATGCTGCAACTAAAGATTCTGCATGCCACAATTAAAAAGATCCTGTGTGTGTCAACTAAAACCCAGCACAGCCAAAAAAAAAAAGATTAAAAAAAAAGATAATTTTCCCCTGTTCCTAAATGCTAAAGATATTTTTCAGTATTTTTTTCTTTTCACTGTCTAATTTTATATTACTACTATTAACAGATCTTTTCCCATGTATATATCAACACATCCATAATTTGTTTCTTAGCAAAAATACAATAAGATAATGTGTTTTGTTAGGTAGCTCTTTTTCATCTTCAAATGAATTGTATGGACATTTTCCTATGTCTCCATTTCAGCACGCTTACTTTTTAATGGCTGCATCAGTTCAGTCGCTTCTCTTATATGAATGTATCATAACTTCTTTAACAGTTTCCTTACTGATGAAAAACTGACAATACTCTAAAAAATTCTTGGTGCTTGTTCAAGTACTTTTTAGGTTAGATTACCATAGGCAGAATTTCTGGCTTAGAGAATATGTTTAATTTTGACTTACTACCAAATTACTCTCCAAAAATGTTGTAATGATTTGTATTCCCGTTGACACTGTTCAAACACAATTTGTTGTTGCAGTCGTTGTTGTATAAATTAACTCTCTTATTATAGGCTGGTGATGTTTCCAGTGGTGTGGCTTCTACTGTTCTTTCAGTTCCTCCAGTCTCTAAGGCGACTTCACTGTGAGGGCACCTGTGGTGATGTGGTCCAGGTACCACTAGCCTCCGTTTTCATGCATGAATCGCAGCTCCCCGCTTCATCTTGGTTTTGCCACAGAAGGAGTGCAGGCTGATTTTCTTCACTATCTTCCTGCAGGAAGCACAATGTCAGCATTGTCCTGAACTGATGGTGGTCCTGACCTTCTCGGTACAGTTAGCCATATCACCTCAGACTAGGTCTAAGCCCAGAGGGGAACCAAACATGATTTTTTTAAATTAACTTAATTTTTCTTTAATATTGGAGTATAGTTGGTTTACAATGTTGTGTTAGTTTCAGGTGTATAGAAAAGTGATTCAGTTGTACATATGCATATATCCATTCTTTCTCAAATTCTTTTCCCATATAGGTTATTAAAGAATATTGAATAGAGTTTCTTGTGCTATATTGTAGGTTCTTGTTGATTATCTGTTGTACAGCAGTGTGCATTTGTTAATCTCAAACCCCTAATTTATCCCTCCTCTGCCACCTTTTGAAACCCTTTGGTAACCATAAGTTTATTTTCGAAGTCTGTGAGTCTGTTGTAAATAAGCTTATCTCTATCATTTTTTAGGTTCCAAATATAAGCAGTATCATATGATGTTTGTCTTTGTCTGACTTACTTCACTTAGAATGATAATTTCTAGGTCCATATATGTGGCTGCAGATGGTATTATTTCATTCTTTTTATGGCTGAGTAATATTCCATTGTTGAATTCCCTGGTGGCTCAGTGGTAAAGAATCCACTTGCAGTGAAGGAAATATGGGTTTGATCTCTGGGTCAGGAAGATCCCCTGGAGAAGGAAATGGCAATCACCTCCAGTAGTCTTGCCTGAGAAATCCCATGGACAGAGGAACCTGGCAGGCTATAGTCCATGGGGTCACAAAAGGGTCAGTCATGACTTAGCAACTAAATGATAATAAAAACATACATATTCCACTGTATGTATGTACCACATCTTTTTATCCATTCTTCTGTTGATGGACATTTAGATTGCTTCCATGTCTTGGTTATTGTATACACTGCTGCAATGAACATGGGGGGGCATGTATCTTTTCAAATTACAGTTTTCTGCAGATATACGTCCAGGAATAGGATTGCCACATCATTTGGTAGCTCTATTTTTAGTTTCTTAAGGCGCCTCCATGTTGTTTTTCATAGTGGCTGTACCAATTTGCATTCCCACCAACAGTTTAAGAGAGTTCTGTTTTCTCCACACCCTCTCCAGCACTTACTGTTTGTAAACTTTTTGTTGATGGCCATTCTGACTGGTGTGAGGCGACACCTCATTGTAGTTTTGATTTGCATTTCTCTAATAATTAGTGATGTCGAGCACTTTTTATGTGCTTTTTAACCATCTATATGTCCTCTTTGGAGAAATATCTATTTAGATCTTCAGCCCATTTTTTGACTGGCTTGTTTGTTTTTCTCATATTGAGCTGCATGAGCTATGTATACAAAATACACATTTTGGAGATTAATCCCCTGTTGGTTTCTTCATTTGCAAATATCTTCTCCGCACTGAGGATTGTGTTTTCATTTTGTTCATGGTTTCCTTTGCTGTGCAAAAGCTTTTAAGTTTAATTAGGCCCCGTGTGCTTAGTTTTGTTTTTATTTTCATTATTCTAGAAGGTGAATTTGAGCAAACTCTGGGAGATGGTGAGGGACCAGGAGGCCTGGTGAGCTGTAGTCCATGGGGTCACAAAAAATTGGACACCACTGGGCGGCTGAACAGCAAAGGAGGTGGGTTCAAAAAGATATTGCTGTGATTTATAGCAGAGACTCTTCTGCCTATGTTTTTCTCTAAGAGTATTATAGTCTTTGGTCTTACATTTAGGTCTTTATTTTGAGTTTATTTTTGTATACGGTGTTAGAGAATGTCCTAATTTCATTCTTTTATATGTAACTGTCTAGTTTTCCCAGCACTGCTTATCGAAGAGACTTTAATATTATTCTTGTCTCCTTTGTCGTAGATTAATTGAGAATATGTTTATGGGCTTATTTAGGGGCTTCCTATTCTGTTCCGTTGATCTATAAGCCTGTCTTTGTGCCAGTACCATACTGCTTTAGCTTTATAGGATAGTCTGAAGAGTTTCTGTTTTTTCTTTCTCAGGATTGCTTTGAGCTCCTCGGAGATGGATGGTGGGCTGTAACCATTATACAGTTGCAGAGTCACTGTCGGTGTCCTTGGCTCCTCTGTTCCTTCCCTTTTTAAAATGTTTTCTATTTCAGGGATAGAAACAGTGAATTATTATTTTTTTCCATAGAAGCAACTGAATCATATCAACATGCTTAGGTTTGTAGAAAACATTAAAAAGATTCATAGTGCTATAGAATAAACAGAGAATAGCTACACATTCCCTAATATCATACACGGAGCTGAGACAGTGATACAAAATTCCCAACTCAATGTAATAGTTTGAGTCAGTGGGCTTCTTTGGTGGAAGTTGGCACAGGGAGCCAAGATTGCTGGTGGGGTCCCTGTAAGCTGCAAAGACCTCTCCATTAACAGAGCATGTATCTTGGATCCCAGCTTTAACTATGTCTTGTTGCCTGCATATTGGGGGGTATATCTGTGGATACTAAGTGAGGTAATTTATGTGACAGTGGTATGCACCTGCTGTCACCTATCATATTCTGATGTAGCTGATGATGATCAAAAAGAGACCTCTGTGAATGCCCTGCTGCTAATGACAGAACAACTCAAAGCACAGCAGACACCTAAAGCAGCTTTGTTGTGGGGGAAAAAAAAGTGCATTATCTTACATTTTGGGCTTCACAGGTGTCACTAGTGGTAAAGAATCTGCCTGTCAATACAAGAGATGCAAGAGACACCAGTTTGATCCCTGGGTTGGGAAGATCCCCTGGAAGTGGGCATGGCAACCCACCCCAGCATTCTTGTCTGGAGAATCTCCATGGGCAGAGAAGCCTGGTGGGCTACAGTCCTTAGGGTCACAGAGTCACACACGATGGAAGTGACTTAGCATGCACGTACATCATACATATTGTATAGGTAATTTATACAATATGCCGACTGGAATTTCCTCTGACAGCATCTCAATACTTTTCACAAACAGTTCTTAAGCATTGAAAGGACCAGGCTATATATCCTATCCCGATCACTTTCAATCTCAACCAAACTTCTGTGGGAAGCTCAAGTTTCGGGCTGTGGAGTGAAGGTGAAATTGTGAAATGCTCAGAGTGAGGGGCTATTAATAGCTCTAATGCAACGCCAGGCGAGGCCGGTGCGCACTTGACCCCCGAGAGGCAGTGACCGTCGAAGGGCGAGCATGTCGCAGGGGTTTCTGCTGAAGAGAGCGTGACCCGAAGAGACTTAGCACACTATTTAGGACGGAAGGAGGATTCCGTCCCAAGCGCAGCCTATCACGGCAGGGAGACTGTGTGACTACTTTTCTGGCTGGGTTGTGCAATCATGGCTTTTCACCGAGAAGCACAGGACCGGCAGGCCAGGATGCCAGCTTCCTCCTCCCCCTACATCACGGTAAAGTGAAAGTAAGCTGGCACTCGGAAAACTACTAGTGTTCTTCCTCACCAAGGCACACGGAAAAGGGTGGCAGGAAAACGGGTTACATTTCATTTGGTTTCAGTATTTCCTGTACTCAAAGCTTGCCATAGCCGAGCTCCAAGAAATTAGTTTCTGTATTACCCTCTTAAAGCACAAACTTTTATAACTGGCTTTTCTTATGGTTGCTCTAAAAGATAGAGGCATCTGAAAAGACATTGTGATCCACTTTACTTTTCTATGAAAAAGATTGTTTATTTTTTAAACGGAAATTAGACGTTCACCTCATATCTAGTCATCTGAGGCAGTAACATGCTTTTCCTGAGAGGAAGAGGAACCAGGTCGTTTCCTATAGGGCTCTTCCTGCCTTTAAATTTAAATACTTGACCACTATTTTTCTGTTGGGGCAATTTTATTTAACAGTGATAAACTTCCCTCAGAGAAATCATTTACTTTGCAATAGTATCTAAATTCAAACATCTCCGATTTCTTGAAAACGAAACAAAGGCTGAAGTAGGAAGGACATTACAATGGTTAATACAAACTGCTGACTCCAGCGTTGCCTCTGTTTCTTTCGTAACTTGGCTTCCCGAGGTCAGCTGGCATGCTCGTTTGCCCTGGATTTGATTGTTAGGTGGATAATGACAATCTCCATAGAAGGTTTCCAAGGCTGCACCCCATGAAAAGAAAAGGTTTGATAAATCAGGATGTGAACTCCATGGGAGAAGGGCTTTGCTTTTTTCATACTGTATTGCAGGTACAAGAACAAGCCTAGCTCCTGCTAAATGTGTGGAAAATACTTGCTGTATAAGTGGGAGGAGAATTACTTTGCCTATATGGGACTGAGCTATTCTCAAATACTTTCAAAACCATTCACCAATGACTGCCCCTTATAACTTACTTTGAGGTTAGCATATCCTTTCTGCAGTGAGTGTTACATTTATTCATTTTTTTGAGAAGAAAACAGTCTATTAAAAAAAATAATATGAGTTAAAAAAATCAATACATTTAACAAAGGGTTATTTACTAAGTATTCGTTAAGCAACTAAAATGTTGCTGTTCAGTCTCCCCAGCTCTTTTTGACCCCATGGTCTGCAGCATGCTGGGTAAAGGAATTGTTGGGTGGGCAGAGGGAAGTGGGGTGGGAGTGTTTCACTCTGTGGGAGCATCCTGGTCTGGGAGGTGGGATTTACTTGGACCAATAACCCAGCACAGGTGGGAAGTCAGGCAGAAGAGGTTCAGACTAAAGGCAGTGAGATTACTTGTCTATTCCAGGTGGAAACAAAAGCTGCAAAGATCTTATTTGGGAGATGGCCAAAGAGATTTAAAAAAAATTCCAGAGTCTTAAAAAGACTGGAATGGAAAATAACAGGTGGTTAATTATAAACAGGGTTGAGGTTGCAGTAGGAGATGAGGGAGGAGGAAGAGTAACAAATGACTTCAAGCCTGAGCCTCAGTGACAGCGAGATGAAACTCTTAACAGGAGTGAGGATCGTGATGGGAAGGGTTGTTTATTGGGGGAACAGAGTGAGGGAGTGAGGCTGGATTTAAACTTCTCAGGTCAAGTGGGACAGCTCACTGGGGATGTCCATTAGGCAGTGGAAAGCCTGGTGGGGATTACACAGTAGCTTGAGTATCAGGTGTCTTGTTTTTTAAGTGATATTTTTATGTGACTAGGTTATACTGTCGCGTTTCAAAAGGTGAAAATGAATCTCCTTTCCACCTCCCTACCCCGTAGACCATTTTTTTCTCTACAGGAGGAACTACTGTCTCCAGTCTCTTGAGTATTACTCTAGAAATATTCCATATATATATGCATATATATCTATATATCTGAAAGTGAAAAGTGAAAGTGTTAGTCACTCAGTTGTGTTTGACTCTTTGGAACCCCCTGGACTGTAGCCCCCCCAGGCTCCTCTGTCTGTGGAATTCTCCAGGCAAGAATACTGGAGTGGATTGCCATTTCCTTCTCCAGTGGATCTTTCCGACCCAGGGATCAAACCCATGTCTCTTGCATTGCAGGCAGATTCTTTACTGTATGAGCTACCAGGGAAGCCCTATCCACCTATCTGTTATTGTGCCAAGCAGCACTGCTTGCAGGATCTTAGTTCCCTAACCAAGGACTGAACCCCAGCCCCTGGCAGTGAAAGCACTGCGTTCTAATCACTGGACCATTTTTATGTCCCTGGGAGAGTTTAATTTTTTTTTTAAAGTATTTATTTATTTGGCTAGGTCTTAGTTGGGGCACACGGGATCTTTGATCTTTGTTGGGACATGTGGGATCTAGTTCCCTGAGTAGGAACTTAATTCCAGCCCCTAGCACTGTGAGTGCAGAGTCTTAGCTACCAGGCCACCAGAGAAGCCCCTGGTATTTTTGCTTTTTAAAGGCTAGAGAAGGTTTTTGTGTGTCTTTGAGACAGAAAGGAAAGAACAAGAAGAGAGGTAGAGACTGAGGAAGCAAATTAGAGAGGAATTACTGAAGCAAGGTCTAATGGAGGTGGAGAAGATAGAATCACTGATGCCAGCACGTGTTTTAGTGGGAAGAGTGGACCCTTTTTGAGAGCAGGAAGGGCAGGCTGATGGCCGTAGAGGTTTGTGATGCTGCATCACTCAGAGGACCTAAGTATCCTGCCCAGGTGGTGGTAGAAATGCATGCAGAGGTTGACCAGTGGTTTGAGGAAGACGGCAGGAAAGATGTAAAATAGCCACTGTGGATACTAGAAGATATTATAGAACTGTCAGATCCAAAAAAAAAAAAAAAGAAAATCATTCCAAAAAGGTTTATTTTGATGATTTACAAAAGAAATATCACCATAGCAACTTAAAGCTATTTACAGATTTAAAAATTAATTTACAGATGTATACACATCATATTACATTAAATAGCTTTAGTTAAAATATTACAGGTAGTGTTGAACATACACAATGAAACATAAATCAAGTTCTAAATCACATAAATGCCCTCAAAGCATGCTCAAGACCACTGGAAGATGGAAAAACTGGAAAAATAAGATTTCAGAAACCGCACTAAAGATGATCACACCGCCAGTTACAGGTGATGTGGAAGCAGAAGTCACTTGAACCTTGAACTGCAACCAGACACGTAGGCGTAAGACAGAAAGAAAGTGTGATAATGTTTTTCTCCTTTTTATATTTTAATTATCCTGGTGTAGCTCCTAGAACACAGGACTTGAAGATTTATACTCTGAACCATGTGAAGGTAGGATCATCAAGGATGATATGGCTAACTGGTTCCAGGCAATACTCCAGTGCGCTGGGAAGGGAAGGGAGAGGGTGCATGGAAGCCATGACTGTGGATTGCGCTGTCCCTGTTGGCTCAGGGCTTCAGCCACACATTAACAGCCCCAGGGGAAGAATACCATCCAAAGCCCTGGCACTGACCCTGGTCTTGGATGCTGCCTAAGTGCTGGGCACTGTCCTTGAAGCTAAAGAGGGAATGCGTGGCAGCTGCCTGGGCATGCTTCCCTCAGTGAAGTTGCCAGCTGAATGATACAGTGGCTGCCAGCTCCGTGGAGAAGCTAGTTTGAGACCTACATGTCAGGGATTGCTGATGACAAATAATTTTTTGAGGAAGGTGTACAAAAACAGATGCTTAACAAGACCTGAGAATTATTATCCACCTTAATTAAGCAAAGGTATAGAGGGGTCTATTTCAGCTCATCTCTTTAGATATAATCTTATAAATAAATAGAACTCCCCTATTGCGGGTTGCCTGACTTGCAGCCAGGTATGTGACCCTGAATTATAAGTTCCAGCAATCGGGTTAATAATAATTAAAAATAGCTAATTTTGCTTATCTGGCAACTAGTGACATTTCATGATTACAAGCCTTACAAATCTAATACAGTACAATTTTTTCTTGTATATAGATTGCTTACACATTAAAATATCAAAGGCACTTTTAGGTTACATGATAAACAGAGATACATCAATAGAGACAGGATTATTTATTGGCTCCTTCAGTTTCTGCGTCCACGGTGATCACTGACAGCCCAGTTAAGCACTTCACCTTTGGCGAATAGTGTGAAGAAAATGGCACCAAACACATTGATAGCAGCAGCGATGCAGAAAACAGTTTGCCATTCCCCAATAGTGTTCTGCAGAGAAATAGAGAAAAAGAGGCAAATGAAACAATATCTTGCTTGTAGTCCACTTAAAAAAAAATAGGTGGTGTCTCAAGACTGCTGTTACATGGCAGCAGCGTTATTCGTAAAACCTGGACAACACAAATGTCCATCAACAGCGAACTTGTGGCATAGGTATCCATGGAATACTATACAGCAATGAGGATGAATGACCCTCAGCAACACAGATACAGCTCACAAAATGTTAAGCCAAAGAAGCCGGACACAAAAGAGTACTGAGTGATTCTGTTGCTATAAAGCCAATCAGACAAAGCTAATCTATGGTGTTAAGAAGTCAGGATGGTGGTTCCTCTTGGTGGGGGTGAAACAGAAAGGAAAGGCTACCATTCTGTCTCTTGATTGGGTGAGCGCGGGTTACATGGATGGTTGAACTTTGTGAAAATTTGTCCTACTGTGTCCTTAGGATTTGTGCATTTTAAAAATGCATGTTATACTTCAAGAAAAAGTTTACTAAAAATAAAACATGGGTATGTCTTTGAATCACGTGTTACTAGGAAAGTATTAGTATTATGCCAGCACATCACCTCCTAAGTTCTCATGTGGAAGGTGTCAAGGGCAGATCAAGTAAGGATGAGTTAAGATGGACTTTGAAGTTCAAGGTTGAGACCTGGCTCAAAAGATCCTGCAGGGCTCTTCAGTGGCACACAACACACGACGTGGATGGGATTTGTTTTGTCGGTAAGAGATCAAAAAGATACAGGGTGTAATCCAGTGGTATAAAATATCCAGCAGTCTATCACTATGAATTATGACATTTTCACACAATAAAAATAATTTATGTAAAAAATATCCAGTAGTTATCTAAATCTCTGGGTCATGCTGCTGCTGCTGCTGCTGCTAAGTTGCTTCAGTCGTGTCCGACTCTCTGCGACCCCATAGATGGCAGCCCACCAGGCTCCTCTCCACAGGATTCTCCAGGCAAGAACACTGGAGTGGGTTGCCATTTCCTTCTCCAATTCAGGAAGGTGAAAAGTGAAAGTGAAGCCGCTCAGTCGTGTCCGACTCTTCTCGACTCCATGGACTGCAGCCTACCAGGCTCCTCCATCCATGGGATTTTCCAGGCGAGAGTACTGGAGTGGGGTGCCATTGCCTTCTCCTCTGGGTCATATGATTATTTTTAATAATCTTTTTTTTTTTTTCAGATTTTCACAGTTTCCGTGTAACCAGAGTGCTACATCTGCAGCACTTAGAAAAGAAAAACAGAGCAAGCAGCAGAACTGGCAATGAGGAAGAAAAAGGAAACCAGGAAGTTGGAAGCTGGCAGGAAGTCACTTATTTAGGAAAAAAAGAAAAAGAAAGAAAGGAGCACTCTGTGGTTAATTATGCTTATCTGAGATGAATGTATTTTGGTGAAAAAAAATCTTAGAACTGCTTCTTAAATTTTAGGGACTATTTCTATAGGGCTGCTAACAGTGTGTCATCATCCTAGGGTAGAAGTCGGTCAGTAATTATAGTTATGTATCAGAAAAACAGGTTTAAGACAGCTTCTTAGGATTCCAAGACAAAGCTGCTCTGTGTGATCTACAGGAGGAAATAACACTTCAGTGTTTTCTGGAGGCAATGGGTGACTTAAAATCAATCAATAGTATTAGAAATTCACAAAGCTCCTAGTTTGCCTCTTAACAAAAAAAACTCCACCAGGTTTTAGAGAATACTGTTTTGTCTGTAACAAAACTGAACCTCAGGCATGCTCTGACCTTTTATTTCATTCTTCTTCTTCTTTTTTGGCCATGTCATACAGCTCCTGGGATCTCAGCTCTCTGACCAGAGACTGAACCTGGGCCACAGCAGTGAGTGCCAAATTCTAACCCCGGGACTTCCAGGGAACTCCCTATTTCATTATTTATTTACGCTCTGACTCATTCCACAAAATTTTTGTGGTTGTGCAGTAAACTTTAATTGTAAGTAATTACCATTGTAGAGGCAAATGTGCTTTTCCTTTTTTTTTTTTTTTTTTTTTTAAAAATAATGGCCTTTTGGACTTGCCTGGTGTCACAGTGGGTGAGACTCTGCCAGCCAATGTAGAGGACACAGGTTCAATCCCTGGTCTGGGAAGATTCTATGTGCTGCGGAGCAACTAAGCTTCTGGGCTGCAATTACTGGGTCTGAGCTCTAGAGCCCTGGAACTGCAACTACTCAGCCCAGATGCTGCAACTACCGAAGCTCACACCTACAGCCCATGCTCTGCAACAAGAGAAGCCCATACAACGCAATAGAGTGGCTTCCACCTGCCACAACGAGCTTAAACCCATGCCCGGCGATGAAGACCCAGCACAACCAAAAATAAATAAAAATATAAAAAAATAAAATCGTAAATTGCAAGCATGGCCTTTTAATAATATTAAACAAATGCTAAAATAACATATCTGAAGTCCAGTTCATTTCCACTTTACAAACATTCAGGGCTTGAATTCAGGAGTCTGTATCTTCCCAGCAGAAGTGCCAGGACTATCGAGAATGTATGGGGAGGGAGGTGGGAGGGGGGTTCTGGAAGGGGAACACGTGTATACCCATGGTGGATTCATGTCAATGTATGGCAAAACCAACATGATAATGTAAAGAAAATAAATAACAACAACAACAAAAAAAACCAGAATGTATGGAATTACTCATGGTAGTGTGCTGACTTAGGTTCTTGTGTTGCCACAATGCTTCAGGAAGATAAGGCTGAACATCTGTGACCTGACCATGCTGAGATGTTCCAACATTCCTTTCTATTAAGTGAGAGAAAACCGTACGAGTACAGTTGCTTGAGTAAGGAATTAGAATGGTGGAGAGCGCCACCTGCAGTGAACACACATCTCAAGTCAGAGTATTTGGTAATAAGACAATTTGTAGGCACAGCCTGGAAATCCTAAGGATTGGATGGTGTTAATTTGATCAGAGACAGAAAATTAAGTCTATTTATAAATATTTAAACCAGCCTCTGCAAGAATCCAGTTTGACTAGTCCTTTAGATTTTCTTGAACAGTAGGAAGACCAGAGTTTGAAAGGGCCTTTGAAGTTGCTGAATTTGGTTTCTGACATAACTCAGCGTCCCTGCTTAGTGATCTGGCCTCAGGCCACCTTCTGGCTTCAGGGCAGACCAGCCCCGGGGTCCACAGGGGCAGCACCGGGGCACTGTGGGGGGCGGCCCCTCCTGCACCCAGCTCACCCCTCCAGGCTCCGTCCCCACCAACTGGCTGTTTCCTCCTCTGTGCCCACAGCACTCTGCACACATGTTTTTCTGCCTTTGTCACACTCTACTTTTATTACATACAACCTTCAAATAATGAGTTTCTCAAATGTAGAATTTGCAATTTTGCCTTCGAATTCTTTGTATCTGTCACACAAATAAGGACTCAAGAAGTGCCAGTTGAATATACGTTTGACTATTTCAGGGCTCACTAATTCATGGTGGTGGTGGTTTAGTTGCTAAGTCGTGTCTGACTTGCTTCTCTTGCTGTGGAGCATGGGTTCCAGGTGCATGGACTTCAGTAGCTGTGGTGCACGGGCTTAGTTGCTCCTCAGCACGGGGGACAGTCCCAGACCAGGGATTGAACCCATGTCTCCTGCACTGGCAGGCGGGCTCTTTACCACTGGGCCACCAGGGAAGCCCTGTGTCTGACTCTTGCAACCTGATGGACTGTAATACGCCAGGCTCACTCCTCTGTTCACGGGATTTCCCAGTCAAGAATACCAGAGTGGGTTGCCATTTTCCTTCTCCAGGAGATCTTCCCAACCCAGGGATCAAACCCACATTGAACCTGTGTCTCCTGCACTGCAGGTAGATTATTTACTGCTGAACCACCAGGGAAGCCCACTAAGTCATAGGGCAGCCCATTCCACACAGTAACAGCTTTAAACAGAAAATTTGCTATTTATCTCCTCGTAACTTCTCTCCCTCTGCTTTTGTGGAACTGTTGAGAGAAGTCACCATCTTTTGAATATGTGAAGACATCTGTGCATGCATGCTAAGTCACTTCAGTTGTGCCTGACTCTTTGTGACCCCATGGACTGTATGTAGCCTGCCAGGCTCCTGGGATTCTCCAGGCAAGAATACTGGAATGAGTTGCCATGCCCCCCTCTGGGGGATCTTCCCAACCTGGGCATTGAACCTGTGTCTCCTGCACTGCAGGCAGATTCTATACCGCTGAGTCACCAGGGAACCCAAAGGCATCTATACATCCTCCTAAATCTTCTGTTCTTCTAAACGTTCTTGATGATTTCAACTGTTTTTGTTCATTCGCACATGATTTCCAGATACCTTTGTGGTTCCACTTCTTGAATAATTCTACACTGCCAAGTTTATTTGTTCAAACCACAGATACAAGTCATGTATCTGGTATAACATCACAACTTTAAGGACTTGCGTGGTTTCAGTCACAAGATCTCCATTTAACTTTGTTCTATTATTCAGTCTAAAGTTCAAAGAGTGTTCTTTGAAAGGTACTTTCCCACTTACTAAGGCATTTAGCTTTTCATTGTTGTAAATAACTGCACAAGAATAGGCATTCAGAATTTTAACCTTAATTAAATATACTCAACTTTGATACAGATGTATAGTTTAAAATGAACTGTTTAGATCTTTTCGGTTTGTAAGTAAGTTATCTACTTACCTCAGGAGTCAGACTTCTAGCAATGATGGGCCCAATCATTCCAGGGATAGTGGCAAAGGTATTTGTGATGCCCAGGAGAATACCAGCATACCTGCAGAAACATTTTCATAGAGGTTTATTAATGTGTTACATACTTTTGGGGGGAGGGTGAGAATTGAACTTGTCTGTATCCCCTGCAATGGAAGCGTACTTAAATGTGTTACACATTTAAGTAGCTTCTGTCCATAGACAGCTACATTCCCATGCTGTATTCTTGTGAAATTTTATGTCTAAATGCAATGTCTTACTGAAATAGGACTAAGTAGTTAGCTGGTGAAAACCTTGTATTTCAATAATTCTAACATCATATAGAGGAACACAGCCACTGTGTTGAAATGATCACTTTTACAGTGAAATGGAGAAGTGCTGATGGTATCTAGCTAGGAAGCTTCATGCATCTTAAAATTTTTTAAGTTAAAAAAGGAATTTATTGCCCGATTATAAAATTTATATCATTGTTAAAAATTTAAAATAAGAAAAATATTATGAAGAAAAATTACTTGCAATCCTTCTATATAGAGATAATCAACATTAACATTTTGGTAAATATCCTAATTTTTCTGTATATATTTTAATATAAAATATATTTTAATATACATTTAATATGTAATAATATAACAGTATATTATTATAGAAATGAGATATCAAGCACAGATTTCACAACTTATTTGTTCAACTTATTACATATCTTTTTGCAGCTAAATCCCTGCATACTGTCCCAGAAATAGAAAAACAGTTTATAAATACTGTGTGTGTATGACAAAAATGCCTATCGATAAAAATTCTTCTTAGAATCTTTATTTTCCTCAAAGTTAGTACTTCATGTTTTAAGAGGTACTCTTTCTCTAATTCAAGTTTGCTAATTTTGACCCCATAGTCTCCCTGAAAACTCACATTTTATTCCCCTTTATTATTTCCAGTGGCCAGTGCAACATTCACATGCTCATTCAATATATGCTGACCAGAGAAACAGTATGTGACCCGAAGCTGTTCGGGTCCCACGCCTGGTCCTGTGGGGCTCTGGCTACACTGGCTGCTGGAGCTTTGTCCCCTGGAGACAAAGGGACAAAGTACCTTCTCCTGGGGCTTGATTCCAAAGGACTGTACAGTATGCAACATTTTGGATTACATGCTAGGGTTGCTGCATAGTATTCTAAGTTGGGTGTATGGACAGTTGTGAGTATTAACTGAAGAACTCGGGATTTTGTCTTGTAGATGGCCCTACATTCTAAATTTTGTAGACTGAAGCATCATTTGATATAGTCCTATGTCTCCTGTATTTCCTGTACACTGGTAGTATCTCTGGGCTTCTCTGGTGGCTCAGACGGTAAAGAATCTGACTGCAATGCAGGGGACCCGGGTTCAATCCCTGGGTTGGGAAGATTCCCGGAGAAGGGAATGACAACCCAGTCCAGTATTCCTGCCTGGATAATTCCATGGACAGAGGAGCCTGGCAGACTACAGCCCATAGAGTCCTGGCAGACTACAAACTTGAGATCCTAAAACTCAATGGTGGTAGTAGAGTTAAAAATTAGTTAATCAAGTTAAATATTTTTCATAAAAGTCACCTGTGCTGTGTACAGTGCTTAGTCGCTCAGTTGTGTCCAACTCTTTAAGACCCCATGGACTGTAATCCACCAGCCTTCTCTGTCCATGGGGATTCTCCAGGTAAGAATATTGGAATGAGTTGCCATACCCTCCTCCAGGGTATCTTCCCAACCCAGGAATTGAACCCAGGTCTCCCACATTGCAGGCAAATTCTTTACCATCTGAGCCACCAGGGAAGCCCACGAATACTGGAGTGGGTAGCCTATCCCTTCTCCAGGGAATCTTTCTGACCCAGGAATCGAACTGGGGTCTCCTGCATTGCAGGTGAATTCTTTACCAGCTGAGCTACCAGGGAAGCCCAAAAGCCACCAAGTTATATACAAAGTCCAGTTAGAGCTTTTCCTTTTTAATGAGATAATCAATGATATTATAAAATAAAATTGTGGTCAGAATGAAAGAAGCTTGGTATTTATTAGACAATATAGTCTTATTGTGGGATGATACTGTTTCTGTTAGGTATAGGATCCTCAGTACCTCAGTTGCAGACCACTGATCTGAAATTCCTTGCCCCATTTTAGACGTGAAAAAGTGCCTGCTATGGACTGAATTGTGTCCTCCCCCAACCCATACACGGAGAAAGCAATGGCAACCCACTCCAGTACTCTTGGCTGGAAAATCCCATGGATGGAGGAGCCTGGTAGGCTGTAGTCCATGGGGTCGAAAAGAGTCGGACACGACTGAGTGGCTTCACTTTCACTTTTCACTTTCATGCGTTGGAGAAGGAAATGGCAACCCACTCCAGTGTTCTTGCCTGGAGAATCCCAGGGACGGGGGAGCCTGGTGGGCTGCCGTCTATGGGGTCGCACAGAGTCGGACACGACTGAAGCGACTTAGCAGCAGCAGCAGCAGCAGCAGCCAACCCATACTTCCCATGTGACTGGATTTGGAGACAGGGCTTTTAAAGAAGTAATTGAGGTTAAATGAGGTCATAAAGATAGGCTCCCAACCTAATAGGGTGGATTGCTCTGTTTGTGTGAGCTCCTATGGAGGAGAAGCCGCGAGGACAGAGTGAGAAGGTGACTGTCTGCAAACCAGGAGGGAAGCCCTCACCAGGACCCAACCCAGCAGGAACCCTGACCTCGGACTTCCAGCCTCCAGAACTGTGAGAAGGTCAATTTCTGTTTTTTTTAAGCGACTCAGCCACATGGTATCTTTATGGCATCTTGAGTTGACTGACACAGTGCCTAAATAAAATATCCTGCTGAACCCAATTCAGTTATCTATAAACATCACAGATTTTTATGTTGAAAACTGACGTACACAGTGTATAACAACAAAATGAAAGCGCTCAGAACTTTTTGGCTTATGCCCTTTAGGGAGCAGATCTTAAATTAACCAAGCTTGGCAGAACTTGCCCTTTTTTTTTTTTTTAAAGCATTAACACCTTGGCAGTAGGAGGAACTGGCTGCAATGTTGCCAGGCCTTTTCAGTGACAGATATTAAGTGCAGATGAATGCTGTGAAATTCTAAATGTCAGCACCAAGAAGCTCATTCAAGTACTTATATTACACTGGGCAAGGAAAGGCCATGAAAGATTGATGAGAGCCTGGGGAAAAAACTGTTGTATGGACTCAGTCTGGATTCTGTGCTATGGGAGTCTTAGAATTCTGTGGGATTAACAGTTAAAAATCTATGCAAACCCCGTGAAGTCTGGGTAACAAAATCATCCATAGAAAATATCTATTTTAGTCCATAGAAGAAAAGGCTGAGAAGATACCATGTCAGCCTATATTAACATGCTAATAGGACTGATTGCCTATTGAAAAATCTTATGCCAGGCAGGGTTCTAAGTAGTTTTTATATCTTACCCCACTCTAATAGTAAAATGAACCCCAAGAGGAAGGTTATCTTTATTCTATAAATAAGAAAGAAAGAAAGACTCTAAAATTTTACTCAATTTGCCTGGTTCCAAATCAGTACCTAATATTGGAATGTTATAATCTATAATGCTGGGGCTTGTAGTAAAAAATTAAGCATGAGAAAACTGATTTTTTCTACAGATTGAATTCAGTGATGACTGTTTTCAATAAGGCATTGTTACAGATATGTAAAATATCCATCAACAGAGGAATGGATAAAGAAGATGGAATATATATATAATGGAATATTATTCAGCCATAAAAAATAAAGAAGTAATGCCATTTGTAGCAACATGGATGGACATAGAGATTGTCATACTGAGTGAAATAAGTCAGAGCAAGACAAATATGTGATAACATTTACATGTGGGATCTAAAAAAATGGTACAAACGAACTTATTTACAAAACAGAAATAGGGTCACAGATGTAGAAAAGAGACTTATTGTTATCAGGAGGGGAAAGGAGGAGAAGGATAAACTGGGAGACTAGGACTGACATATATATACTATTATATATCAAAAAGATAACTAGTAAGGCCCTACTATATAGCACAGGGAACTCTATTCAATACTGTATAATGACCTACATGGGAAAATAATCTAAAAAAGAGAAGATATATGGATATGTATAATAGATTCATATACATATATAGCAAATTGATTCACTTTGCTGTCCGACTAATACAACATTGTAAATCAACTGTACTCCAATACAAATAAAAAAAAATAAACTTTAGTTTATTATTTTAACCTCCTTGAGATTAGAATCTGGGTGTGCCCAGGACACATACCACTTTGGACAGCAGATGCTCAATAAATAATCTGGTGAATACATTTAAAATAATTATGTCTTATTTTTCCATAATTTATCGACTATTCTCAGAGTAAGAGGGAAAAGGATGAACTAAAACTGTTGATTATGAAGATACTCCTCAAATGTGTAAGAAATAATCACTCACCCTACTGTCTTCCTTGGAACATAGTCAATTCTCATTACAGTTTCAAACCAATTATAATGCACGAAGGAGATTCAACAGTTCAAGCCATTTTAATAGCAAACACCAATTATTGCTGTCACCCACTCATCCATCCATTCATTTAACAAATAATTCTTAAAATTTTATTTATTAATTTGTTTTTGGATGAGCTGGGTCTTTGCTGCTGTGTGGCATTTCCCTGGCTGTGGCAGACAGGGGCTGTTCTTCATTGCAGTTCATGGGCTTCTCACTGTGGTGGCTCATTTAACAAAAAATTCTTAAGTATGTCATTTGTGTCCACCACTACAGAGGACTCTCATGTCCAGTAATGAGTTAAACATAGTTCTTGTTCTCAAGGAGCTCATAGTTTACTTGCTGAGAAAGACTATGCATCAAAAATGTAATATAACCTAGTAACCTGAATAATGGGCTTCCCAGGTGGCTCAGGAATATGTCAAGACTGTATATTGTCACCCTGCTTATTTAACTTATATGCAGAGTATCTCATGAGAAATGCTGGACTGGATGAAGCACAAGCTGGAATCAAGATTGCTGGAAGAAATATCAATAACCTCAGATATGCAGATGACACCACCCTTATGGCAGAAAGCAAAGAGGAACGAAAGAGCCTCTTGATGAAAGTGAAAGAGGAAAGTTAAAAAGTTGGCTTAAACCCAACATTAAAAAAACAAAGATCATGGCATCTGGTCCCATCACTTCATGGCAAATAGATGGGGAAACAATGGAAACAGTGACAGACTTTATTATCTTGGGCTCCAAAATCACTGCAGATGGTGTGCAGCTATGAAATTAAAAGATGCTTGCTCCTTGGAAGAAAAGCTATGCCAAACATAGACAGCATATTATAAAGCAGAGATAATACTTTGCCAACAAAAGCCTGTATAGTCAAAGCTATGGTTTTTCCAGTAGTCATCTATAGATGTGAGAGTTAGACCATAAAGACTTGGACATAGAGCACCAAAGAATGGATGTTTTTGAACTGTGGTGTTGGAGAAGACTCTTGAGAGTCCCTTGGACTACAAGGAGATCCAACCAGTCAATCATAAAGGAAATCAGTCCTGAATATTCATTGGAAGGACTGATGCTGAAGCTGAAACTCCAATACTTTGGCCACCTGATGGGAAGAACTGACTCATTAGAAAAGACCCTGATGCTGGGAAAGATTGAAGGCAGGAAGAGAAGGGGCTGACAGAGGATGAGATGGTTGGATGGCATCATCAACTCAATGGACATGAGCTGCAGCAAGCTCCGAGAGATAGTGAAGGACAGGGAAGCCTGGTGTGCTGCAGTGCATGGGGCTGTTGTTGTTGACTGAACAACAACAGGTGGTTCAGTGGGTAAACAATCTGCCCGCCAGTGCAGCAGATGCAGGGGATGTGAGTTCGATTCCTGGGTTGGGAATACCCCCTGGAGGCGGGCATGACCACCCACTCCAGCAGTATTCCTGCCTGGAGAATTCCATGGACAGAGGAACCTGGCAGGCTATAGTTCATAGGGTCACAAAGAGTTGGACACGGCTGAAGTGACTGAGCATGCATACATCATCATGGGTATCTTCTTTACTCTTCAAATCACTTCTAGTGTATTAACAGAGATCTCAAATCTATCTACCTCTTTACATCTCTTATATCCATTCCAGGTCATCACTACCTCCTACCTGAGTTACTGTAATAGCTTCCTATTGGTTTTCTCTACTTGTATTTGTCCACACAAGAGTGACTTTAAAATACAGAGAAGGTCACTTCCTCCTTGCTTTGGATACAATTTAAAATACTTATTATAGACCCCTGCTTACTCCCCAGTGGCTTTCTTCCCTGCATCTCAGCCACAAGTGACCTCTCCGTTAAGGGAAATACAGAGTGTTGGATTGAATGTTCATGTGCTTCCAAAATTCATATGTTGAAGTCTTGACCCTCAGTGTGATTGCATTTGGAGACGGGCTCTTTAGGAGGTGATAGAGGTTAAATGAGGTCATAAGGGGCGGGACTCTAATCTGACAAGGCTGATGCCCTTATAAAAAGAGTGGGAGACATCAGAGCTCTCTCTCTCCTCTGCACACACCCATGCACATGTACCCATGGAAAGGCCATGTGAGCACAGAGCAAGGAGCTGGCCCTTCTGCAAACCAGGAAGAGTCCTCACCAGAAACCAAGGTGTCGGCACCTTGATACGGGAATTCTAGCCTCCAGAACTGTGAGAAAACTTCTGTTGTCTAAGGTACTCAGTCTGTGTGTTTTATTCTGGCAGCCCAAGCAGACTGAGACACATACCAGTTTCCTCTTCCTGTCATGTAAATTCTGTCAAGAATACAGTACCTTTTTGCCTAACTACTTGCTTATTCTTGAGGCTTTAGCTTAAATAAATATCACTTCCTCAGAGAGACCTTCCCTTGCTCCCTGATCTGCCTTATACCCCCTATTATATTCTCTTACTTTCTCTTCAAAAATTAGTTTTTATTTGTTTCTTTCACATCTACCACCCTAGACCAAGAGCTCCACAGGCCAGGGCTGGGCTGTTTCGGCTGACACTTGGTAGGTAGGCATGTGATAAGTACTTGTTGAAAGAATGATGTATCATCATAACTTATTACAATTATTTTTTATTGTTTCTTTCCTGAACTAGACTAATTGCCTTGGGAGTAGGAGCTGGGCTTTATTTTCCATGGTGCCATGTGGAGAGCTGAATGTACAACTGGTACTGTATAGGCATTTGTTATATGCAATAAAGGACTGGGCCAGCCCTGGGCCTCATGCTTAAAAGTACAAGAGGATCTAAAGATGCAGATTCTGGTTCACTAAGTCTGGGAGATGCCTGAGAATCTGCATTTTGCACAAGATCTCATGTAATGATGCCAGTGGTCCATGGACCGCAGTCTGCATAGATAGGAACACTCTAAATCTTTCCTAGTTCTAACTTCCTATGATAAAATTATACACTGTATAAACTACACACTGTATACACTGTACATACAAACTATACACTGTATACATTGCGTGTATAAACTATACACTATAGTTTATAAAAACAATGTCATTTGTTTAACTTACTTCCAGGGAAATCCTTTCCAGATTCCTTTTCTAATCAACTGCATAAGGGAACATATTTCAGTCCTTTAATTATTGCTACTCCTTGAATCCTTTCCCGTAATGAGACTTAGTCTACTTTGTAAATACCACGTCCGCTTCAAGTCCAGGGCACAGATGTGTTCGGGCCTTCGGGCTCCCGCGTAGGCCCTCCTGCTGAAATGGCTTCTTATGCCTTCTTCACTCCTTCCACATCAGTGGGCTCTTAATTATTTCAGCTATGTTCGTATCTGATCTCTCAAACTGTCACTATATTTAACAAGGTTTTCTTGAGGTTAATTTACTTTTCAAGTACTCTTCTTCTCTTTCCTCACTATGTTAAGCTCCTTTAGTTTTTTTTAATTAAAAAAAATTTTTTTTGGTTGTGCTGCACAGCATGTTGGATCTTATTATTAGTTCCCTTACCAGGGATTGAACTTGTGCCCCTTGCACTAGAAGTGAGGAGTCTTAATTGCTGGACCACTGGGGAATTCTAAAACTCCTTTTGTTCTAAACTCAACAGCATGTATACTTAACATTTTCTAGCTTGTCAAGTTCACAAAATTCTTCCCCTGTTTCTCATAAGAAAGAGCGTTAAAGCAAAGTGTTGACTGACACACAGTAAGGTCAATACACAAATAGTTTTTTAGAAAGGATTTCGACATGATATTGAATATGAAAATCTGTTTTCCAGGCTTCTCTGGTGGCTCAGTGGTAAAGAATCTGCGTGCCAACACAGGAGACACTGGTTTGATCCCTGGTTCTGGAAGATCCTAGTACCAGGGAGCAACTAAGCCCATGCACCCCAACTATTATGCCTGAGCTGTAAAGCCCAGGAGCTGCAGCTACTGAAGCCCACGAGACCGAGAGCTTTGTTCTGCAGCAAGAGGCTCCATCACAACGAGAAGCCCACACACCGCAACTAGAGTAGGCCCCGCTAGCCACAGCTTGAGGAAAGCCCATAGCAACAAAGATCCAGCACAGCCAAAAGTAAATAAATAAAATAAAACAACAAAAAAAGAAAATTTATTTTCCTTCTTCCATGCATGTAACTGATTGACAGAACTGCTGGTGGCCCCAGACAGACCTGGATCCTGAACTCACAGAGTTGACAGCACCAGAGCTTCTGCTTGGCTGTCTTTTGTTTCAAATCGTTTCTTGTTATTCGTTTTCTTTCCTTGGTTCTCCACTGTTAAGGGTATATAGATTGAAGCTTCTATTTTTGTTTTAGTATGATCATATAAATCAACCACTCAACAAGTATGGACTGGGGGTGCTTCTCCTTGTGCAGAAGTTGTGATGTGGATTTGTAAGATGTCTCAGTCTGAGGAAGCTCCCAAGCAGATTGGGGAGAGAAGAGTCACATTCAGAAATAATTACAAATTAAGCTATGGTATCCAACATAAAATTATAAACTGAGAAAAGGAAGAGGGAAAAAGGCACAAGGGTCTGGAAAGGCTTAAAGAAGAAGTGAGATGTGAGCTGGGAAGGATTCATATGGATGGGGAGGAAAGGGAATGGACCCAGTGGAAGGCATCGTGGAGTAGCAGATAGGACTCTGCCTGGAGCCAAAGACTCTGATCTTGTGATGCCTTCTTGGACATGTTATACAAAACAAGAGACTGGATTAGAATGATTTCAAAGGTCCAGGCAAGTTCTATGAGCATCAGTTTATTGGCGCTTATCTAGAAGTATTTATTGAAGGGATGGGAGACTGAGGATTAATAGGAATCGGAAGATTCTGATGTAGTCTAGATGTGAAAAATTTAGGGTAGGGGAAAGATGCTAGGAGACTACTTGTCTTTTCTCTAAAAATAAATTCATATTCATTATTTAAAAAAAATTAGGCACACCAAATCCTCTGGCTTAAAATATTCAGAGTTCCCCCTCTACCTTGTGTCAATTGGCATAAAAGAATTCTAAAAGAATGTGGTCCAAAGAATATTTCCAGAGTAACAGCTATTGAAGGAATTCTGGGCTTAAAAGTAGGATCCTAGGGGAAGTTTTGGCTCTATCATTTATTAGCTGGGTGATACAAGATGAGTCACTTGACTTCTCTGAATCTGAGTCTTCTCAGTCATAAAAGAGGTCCAGAATGCCTTTCTCAAAGGCATGCTTTAAGGGTCAAACAAGATAACGCTTGTGAAGGTGGTTTATAAGCTATCAAGTACTAAACAAATATATTTGCACATAGGTAAGATCATAATTGGACAAATAAGTTGATCTGGCCTTGGGCATTCATCCATCCAACTAAATGCTCTCCATGGGCCAAGCTCCATGGTGAGCCCTGAGAACGTCAAGACTCTGAAGAACTCTGCCTTCACAGAGGTCCTATTCTAGCTGGGCGGTGTATGTAATGTTTTTACAGAGGTGATGATAGTCAAACGTTTAAATTTAAAAGCAACTTCATGCTTTATTTATTATATAAACTGAAACCTTGTTTGAGGACTGAAGTCAGTCTCAGGGCAGTCAAATTCATAGACACAAGAAAACAGTAGAAGGGCAGTTGCCAGGGAGTAGGGGTGAGGCAGGAAGAATGGGAGTTAGTGTTTAATGGGTCCAGGGTTTCAGCTTGGGAAGATAAAAAACAGTTCTGGAACGCGCTTCCCTGGCAGTTCTGTGGTAAAGAATCTGCCTGCTGATACAGGAGACGTGGGTTCGATTCCTGGTCCAGGAAGATCCCATGCGCCTCGGGGCAGTTGAGCCCGTGTGCACAACTACTGCACGTGCATCTACCCTAGAGCCCTTGATCCACAAGAGACGCCAACGCAAAGAGAAGCCGGCACACTGCAACTAGAGAGGAGACCTTGCTCTCCTCAACTAGCGCAAAGCCTGAGCAGCTGTGAAGAACCAGCATGACTAAATAAGGAAATAAAGATTTTTAAAAAATAAGAAAAAAAGAAGAGTTCTTGAATGGGCCATGTTGATGGTTGAACAACAGTGTGAATGGATGGATTTAATGAAGGGATAATCAGGAAATTTGGGATGGACATGCACACTTTGCTATATTTAAAATGGATAACCAACAAGGACCTACTCTGTAGCACAAGGAACTCGGTTCGATGTTATCTGGAAGCCTGGGTGGGAACGAGGTTTGGGGGAGAATGGATACAAGTATGTTTGGCTGAGTCCCTTTGCTGTTCACTTGAAACTTTCAGGACATTGTTAATTGGCTAGACCCCAGTACAAAATTAAAAGTTCAAAAATAAATAAATTATAGAACTTCTAAAATATTAAAAAATGGTTATCAATAATAAAGTTTATGTTATGCATAATTCACTACAATTAATATTAATAATGATTAATAATTTAAACAATAATTTAAAGCTAATCTGAACCAATCTTAAATCAGTACTCACGAAGGAGCAATGTCCAGATGGTTGATGCTAAATCCAGAAGAGCAAAAGCCTCCCAGTGTTGTTGATATGGTTAGGAATGCAACAGCCAAGGAATAATCGCAGCCTATAAATCCTGCAGCAACCAGGAATACCGCAGGTCCAATCATCCCTGGAGTTAAAACGTTACAGAAAGAAAAAAAAAAGGAAGCCCCAGCATTAGTATTTGCTTGCTCTTTAATATAGTATAAATCTGAGATTTGATATTACTGCCACCTACTGTAGAAATATTGAACTGCCTAGAAGACTCAGCTTCAATTACAGTTTCATAAAGGAGATCAGTCCTGAATGTTCATTGGAAGAACTGATACTGAAGCTGAAACTCCAATACTTTGGCCACCTGATGTGAAGAACCGACTCATTTGAAAAGACCCTGATGCTGGGAGGGATTGGGGGCGGGAGGAGAAGGGGACGACAGAGGATGAGATGGCTGGATGGTATCATCGACTCCATGGACATGAGTTTGAGCAAGCTCTGGGAGTTGGTGATGGACAGGGAGGCCTGGCGTGCTGCAGTCCATGGGGTCACAAAGAGTCAGCCACGACTGACTGAGCAACTGAACTGAACTGAACTGAAATAAAAAGTGCTGGAAAATTTAAAGGATTCATGCAACTATTATAAAAGTTAAAAAATCTCTTTATGCCATGTTATTAAGTTGACATGGGACCAGGACTCAGCTAAAGTTCTACAATGTTTGCGAAAAGAGCAAGAGGATGACTAAAACATATGGTTCCAGAGAGATAGTTGGTACAGAACATGATTCAAAATTCACATGACCGAAGAAGGTAAACTAAATAATAAACTTTGTTAGATAAGGTTAGGAAAATACTCCGTCTAGGTTTCGACAACTGAAAGCGGCACGCAGAGTTTATTACAGGCAGTTAAGCGTACATAAAGCAATACAGGAAGGGATGTGATGAGCAGCTTCTTTGTTTTCTGTGTCTCTAGCAGGGCCATCCAGCAACTCTCCGTGATGATGGAAATGCTGTATTTGTAGACACTGCAACTGAGGAACTTATTAGTTGTCTTACATCGTTTTAAAATTCACTTTTCTGAAATCAAGAGTCTGAAACATATGATTATTTAAGGTTCCTTTGAGTTCTTTGATTTATGGGTCCTCATTTGCTATAATGATGCTAGTATATATTTTTGATTGAAATTCAAAATAGAAAAGGGATGGAGACTTTCTTATTTTCACTGCAAACTTAAGAGTTGAAAACAAAATGATTTATAAAAATTCTGGGGAAGATATTCAGCAAAGCAAGCCATTTTTTTTTAGTTGTAAAAGTATGGTAGAGATAACAGGATATTATAAATCTTAATCATCAAAATGCATCATTCCAAAAGAATCATCTTATACAGACATGTACTACACGCATTAAAATACACTATTTTGATATGTGAACAAATAACTAATATTATCACTTTTACTTTGCCTTTCAACGTAAACACAGTAAAAAAAAGTGAAAACCAAAACAACATGATTCATTTTTACCTACCTATAAGGCTAAAAACTCTTCGAACCCATAGAGTTGAAAAATTCCATCTTGCCCTTAAATTGTCAGCAGCTTGACCAGACAGGATCATACATAACCAACAGCCTAAATAAGGGACTGCAGATAAAAACCCATTCTGGAAGGAATAAGAAGATCCAGGATTAATTATGGAGGGAAGAAGAACCAAAATAACACATACACACATACATCTACCACCACATGAAGGCAAATACATAGCAACATTCTGCTAATTTTTATATAATATAGTAAATAAGTTTGGTGTTTGGAAGGATTACGGGATTTGGCTCAATGCAGTCCAAGAGAGCCTGTCTCACAGGAAACCAGAGCTCCCCATAGTCTAGTCTGCTTAGGGTGATCTTGAATGTTATTTTGGGATTTGGGCTCTAGCTTCAGTGAGAGAGGATGTCTTCCTATTAGCCTAGGGATTTCTCCCACGGGACAGTCTTAGTTTATTTATTTTGAAAACACTTTTTAAATTATAAAATAAAATTCAGAGAAGATCACCTAAGCCAAATGCACAGCTTAATGAATTATTTTAAAGTGAGAGCCATCTAGATGCTGTTAGAAACTGCTCTCTTCCGGCTTCTTGCTTGAGGATGCCCAGACCTACTTCAACTGCATCAGTGCCAGGCAGAGGAGCCCAGGGCTGCTGGTGCCCCCCTGCTCCCCACCCCGCTCCAGGGTGACGAGGACGCATGGAAGAAGCAGATGAGAAGTTTCTCACCAGACCTGTTCCCTCTGTGTCCCCGTGACTCCCCTGGCAGCGGCCCCAGCTCCCTCTGCTGATGTCTAGCGGTTTTATTTCTGTCCTTCCGTCTAAGGCAGGACACAAGGGCCTCAAGGTCTATTCCTTTCCACGACTGACATGGGGTTTGAATGTTGGGTGCTGTGTTTTTTGTTTATTTTGTTCCGAAATTAAAGTATGCAACATAAAGAAGATGCAGTTTAAAAACGCCGTGCCTGGAGCGCGCGTACAGGCTTCAGGCAGAAGGCAAAGGGGGTGGGGTGATAGAGAGAGCTCTATTTTTTCCCCTCGTCTCCTCCTTTACACCACCACCTAAACAAAATGAAAACACCATGAGATATGAAACAGAACGTCTCATGGAAATGTGTTATTCGTTTTGTAGGAAATAATTCGACTGCTTTTCAGGAACTCACCAATTCTGTAAAATGAAGAAAGCATACTCAAAAAGTTTTTTTCTTTCTTCTAATCGTTTTTCCTTTAAGCACAACCTGAGGTGCCAAGCCAAAATGGCCCAGTTCTGATAAAAACAAAGGTTTTACAGAAACAGACAGACTTAGAGAATGAACTTATAGTTGCTGGGGGAGGGGAAGATGGGTGTGAGGGTTAGTTAGGGAGTCTGGGATGGACATGTACACACTGCTATATTTAAAATGGATAACCAACAAGGACCTGATGTATAGCACAGGGAACTCTGCTCAATGGTATGTGGCAGTCTGGATAGAAGGGAAGTTTTTGGGGAAAATAGATACATGTATATGTTTGGCTAAGTTCCTCTGCTGTTCACCTGAAACTATCACAAGACTGTCAATTGGTTATACCCCAATACAAAGCAAAAAGTTAAAAAAAGAAAACTTTTTAGTCTGAGAGAGATGGGTACACCTGTTAGAGATTTACAAACACAAAAAAGGTAGAAAGATACTTTATTATTGATATTAAAATCTGATAATAATAATTGTTGTTCCAAGAAAAACAATTCTTATTATTCTTATATTTTGATTTGTTCTGTAGTTGGTTCTGGATTTTTGTTTCTTTTTTCTCTGTTGCTGTAGTTGTTGATTTTATTATTACTATTAACTCTCTTTAAGCTTTTGAGAAGTTATTTTTTATTTACCCTATTTTATTTTTTAAAATTAACTAATTTTTAACTGGAGGATAATTACTTTACAATATTGTGATGGTTCAGCATGAATCGGCCATAAGTATACATATGTCCACTCCATCCTGGTAATAATTTTATTTAATAAATAAAGTCTATTTGTCTAATAAATAAATCCCATCTATCTAATAAATACAGTCTATCTAATAAATCTGGTAATAATTCTATCTAAGCATTAATAGAACAGATCAGCAAAATTTGTTAATATTTTAAACTTAAGTGTTAAGAAAAGATTGAATTTTTTACCACATTTTGTGATCTATCTATTTTCAGATGTTGCATGCTTCTAGTTCCATTTCTGTGGCTGCATATTTTTGCTTTTTTCTGGTATTGAGTAATTTCCTCTTTAAATTTATTCCATTTAGAATTCTGCCTAGCGAGGGACTTTCCTGGTGGTCCAGTGGCTAAGACTCCAGCTCCCAATGCAAGGGGGGCCCTGGGTTCAATCACTGGTCAGGGAACTAGGTCCCACATGCCACAACTAACAGTTCACCTGCTGCAACTAAGACCCAGTTCAGCCAAATAAATAAATTAGATAAGAGCTACTGACAGCAAAAAGAATTCTGCAGAGTGGGACCACATCTACTGTTGTTTGTGGCAGAACCTTACACATGAATGAACTGTAGCAAAGAGAGAAGAGGATTTTCTGACCTCGGCCTTGTCCTCTGCTGGGCTAATACCAACAATCACTAGTCGCTGAATTTTTCCACTTAAAATTCCAGTGGTAAAAACTCCCCTGATAACCTAAAACTGCTAAAATCTTCAACATTTATACCACATATATACGTCCGTGGGTGTCTTCCATAGTTATTAAGCATTCTGTTCAAGGATATAGTTCCTTGTATTCATTTATTTAAAAAATTGATTCCAAAATGTTAATATTCAAAATAGGCTAATAGATACTGCTTCAACTCTCACTGAGTTGTAAGAAATAGGGACTCTAGGAAAAAAATGAGGAAAAAGTACAAGTGATGATAACTAACAAAACTAAACATATAATAAAGCAAATGATCAGATCTTTAAACTTATTAATGAGATTATAATTTTAAATACAATGCACCTCAAATCAAGCTTTATTTTGAACAAAGGCTGTTTCATGAATGTAGTATGCTTTTTCAAGGAAAAAACCATTAAAAAAGAGGCTTCTATATAACAAGAGAATTACTTTCAAACTCTATTCACATTTCTTTGAATTTTGATTCAAAAATACAATGCCTTTTTGTTTTCATATGCAAATACAAAGACAAAAAGATTCTAGTTTTAGGATTCTAGTTTTAAAGTCTCTCAATACAGAACTAAAAAAATATTAATGAAAAATAAATGAAGGCAATTAAGTACATATACTAATTACCAGTCAGTTATTGATACTGCATTCTTTCTTATAGTTCTCCTGGGAAAATTTCAAAAAGAAGCATCAAGTGGAATGATCTTTAAATTTGCATGCAGTTTGTCACTGCGGTAGGAGACTACACTCAAGCTCTTGTTAACAAAGAGCTTAGGAAAAATGAGGTTGCTTGCAACAAATCCATCCCAAGCTATGGGTAAAGCCTCAGTTCAGTTTAATTTCTGTTAATGCAATTGGTGGATATATTTCAGTATAATGGATTTTGTTTTCAAAACTCTTCTTTTGTTAGCCAGAAGAGTTCTTCACAGCTTAGCCGTCTAGGTGAGGTTTAAGGTTTGGTCCGTGTGGCCAACGTTTTGAGTGTGCTTTGGGAGTGAGGTGTTTCAAAGGTTCACTTTAACAGTGTTGATAGCTTAGGTCCATGTAACCACTGCAGTTGTGCAGTCAGCCTTCCTGTCTTTACATTCACCATCCAGGATGCTGCGTTTTCTTCCAGGGCTTCCACTCTGGCTCAGAAATAGTTCTTGGGGGAATATACCGTATTTTTATTTATCTGTTGATCAGCTGATACCATTTGGGTTGTTTCCACCTCTTCATTATTATGAATAATGATGTTATAAGCTTTTGTGTACATGTACATGTTTTTGCGTGCACAAATGTTTTCAGTTCTCTTGGGCATAGACTCAGGGATGGAATTATTGGGTCAAAATAAGTGACTTCGCAGCAGCAGCAGCAGCAATAACGTTACATTTAACTTATAGATGAACTGCCAAACTGTTTTCCATTGCAGCTGCACTTCACATCCTACCAGCAATGTATGAGGGATCCATTTCCTCTGCATCCTCACCAACACTTGTTATTTTCTGTTTAATTTTATTTTTTTTGATTCTAATAGGCATGAAGTGGCGTCTCATTATGGTTCTGAGTTCCATTTCTGTATTGAGTAATAGTGTTGAGCACCTTTACATGGCCTTATTGGTTACTTGCATATTTTCTTTGGAGAAATGTCTATTTAAATCCTTTACCCATTTAAAAAATTGGGTTACTTATCTTTTTATTATTGAGTTGCATAAATTCTTTACATATTTAGAATACTTAATCCTTATCAAGTATATGATTTGCAAATATTTTCTCCCACTCAGTGGGTTTTCATTCTTGATAATATCCTTTGAGGCACAAAAGCTTTCGATTCTGATGAAGCCCAACTTATCAGTTTTTCCTTTTGGTCATGTGTGCTTTTGGGGTCATATGTGAGAAGCTGTTGTCCAGTGCCAGGTCACAAGGATGTACACTTCTAAGAGTTTTACCATTTTAACTCCAGCATATATGCCTTTGATTCATCCTTCATTTGAAGATAAAAAACACTACCAAGTTTTCTTACAAACTATGCCTCTTTCTCTTTATGTTCTTCTTCAATTTGTTTAGAGACAAAAATCCATCAACATAGAGATAATAGGAATTGTCTCCATTTGATGAGATCAGAAGGAACTGACAGTTTTAGGGATGTCTGTCTTATACAGCTTTACAATTACAGCTCTGCCAGTGTCTGGATAGCACTACAGAGCAACCTCTGTATGATAATCTTGAGTCTTCCAACACCCCACTCGGCTGCCAGCAGAGTCCTCCACCATCCCTTTTAGAATGGGATACAGTATCACCTGCAGGGCTACCCTGGTGGCTAGATGGTAAAGAATCTGCCTGTAAAGCAGGAGACCAGGGTTCAATCCTTGGGTCAGGAAGATCTCCTGGAGAAGAGAATGGCTACCCACTCCAGTATTCTTACCTGGAGAATTCCATGGACAGAGGAGCCTGGTGGGCTACAGTCCATGGGGTCATAAAGAGTCAGACATGACTGAGAGACTAACACACACACACACACACACACACACACACACACAGTACCACCTATATTTGTCATCTGAGATCCTGGCATGTTACTGGGCACTAATAAGATTTTCATAGTTAAAGGGGATACTAGTCAAGATACTCTGAATCAAGAGTTAACATACAGAGACGAAAGGAACAAGCCAGGCTAAAAAGAGAAGTCTCTAGAATTTAGTATACCAGAGTAAAATGGAAGATGCAAAATAACTGAGTTTCACATAGACGGGAACAAATTCTGTATATTCTCTATAAGAAGTAGATGCTTATTTTTTCTTACCTCTTGAATATTGAACCTTAGGACTTCCTTCATGTAAGTAGGCAATAAGGTCAATAAAGTATAAAAGGTCCAGTTGTAAGAAAAATGTGCAACTACAATAGCCCAAAGTGGCACTGATTTCAGCATGGGCATCCATGGCACTGATTTCTGTGAAGAGAGCTAGAAAAAACAAACAGACAAACAGATACCAGGTGTAACTGGGATAAGCTACAGCTATGTTTGGGCTTTTCCTGCTTTTCTGCTGCCTGCAATGCAGCAGACCCCAGTCTGATCCCTGGGTTGGGAAGATCCCCGGAGAAGGGATAGGCAATCCACTCCAGTATTCTTGGGCTTCCCTGGTGGCTCAGATGGTAAAGAATCTGCTCGCAGTGTGGGAGAGCTGAGTTTGATCCCTGGGTCAGAAAGATCCCTTGGAGAAGGGCATGGCAACCCCCTCCAGTATTCTTGCCTGGAGAATCCCCGCAGGCAGAGGAGCCTGGCGGGCTACAGTCCATGGGGTCGCAAAGAGTCGGACAGAACTAAGGACAGCACAGCACAGCTATGTTTAAATCTGTATCTTATCAGCTAAAATTTCATCTAGAACACATTATCAATCTTGGCTAGTAAATCTTAGATTTCTGAAACAATTCTTTAACAATATTATTTAATTAAATAGCAATAGAAACTCCATGATTTAGATCAGAAAAAAAAAAACCAGAAACGTAATCTTAGAGCTCAAAGGTCAAACTAAAAATGCCTTATAAGTATCAGAAGTCCCCTGAAGTATTAATTTCTCCACCTTAAAAATAGAGGATAGTTTAATAATCAAATTCAGAGGCTGACATAAGGGCAAAGGTAAGAGACTGGAAGTCCTATTAGAATTCATATTTCATTCTCCAATCTTTATTCAATTACAGTGATTTATAAGAACTGTGCAATAAAAGGTTTTTCTTTTATGTAGCCATCTGGAGTAACGGTCTTCAAAGCAGGGTGTAAACATCCCAGGGGTAGCAAGATGATTCTCCATGGTGTGGAAAGGCATACTAGATCTATCTATACTCACTAGACTCATTTTAAAACAAGAAATTAAGCTCTATTCATGTTTAACAAATAGACTGGCCCTGGAATATGTCAGATGATCACATATTGTCTGACTTTCCCAATTGAAAGGGGTTAATGGCGTCCTTACTTGCTGGTCTGCCCTCAGTGTAGTATTACAGCACAATTCAGTTTATACCTACCTTTCAAGATGGATTTATGGGTTTTATTAGCCAGTTTTAATTAAAACAAATCTACAGAATCAACAAGGACTTCCCTGGTGGTTTAGTGGTTAAGCATCTGCCTGCCAGTCCAGTGACACAGGTTCGATCCCTGGTCAGGGAGGATTCTTCAGGGTGGCTAAGCCCACTCGTCACAACTACTGAGCCCACACACCTAGAGCTTGAGCTCCGCAACGGGAGAAGCCACTGCAATCAGAAGCCTGTGCAGCGCGCCTAGAGAGCAGCCCCTGCTGGCCGCAACTGGAGAAGTCCACGTGCACCAAGGAAGACCCAGCGCAGACCAAAAAAAAAAAATTCATCTGGAGAAGGTAAAGAGAAGTCTAGTAATGTAAGCATGAGTGAATGCTAAGAAAATAGTAGAGGTGACATTTTTCTTCTTGAGCCCTTTGTCAGCTGCCATACCAAACAAAAGGATGGCAGGCTCATCAATACTCCGTATTCAAACACACTGTTCCCATTAAACAGTGTATTATTATTAATTTTTAAGTGATAAAAAGCTTTTCCTATTAAAATTCAAGACTTATGTATATATTATTTATTTCATTGTACCCGTCCTTTAAAGAGTCTGTCTTTATGTAACTTTTATAATGTATGAAAGTACAGAAGTGCATGTAGATAACCATAAAAATATGCCTATGTTCAGATTGTTATCCCCCACACCGTATTTTTTAAAAATATATTTATTTACTTGGCTGTACCAGGTCTTGGTTGTGGCACTCGGGATCTTCAGTTGTGGCTATGTGGCATCCAGTTCCCTGAGCAGTGATCGAGCCTAGGCCTCCTGCATTGGGAGTGCAGAGTCTTAACCACTGGACCACCAGGTAAGTACCCCCTCTTTACTGATGCATGATTAAGTAAAGCCTGGAGACCACTGGCCTGAGAAATCAGTTCCTTACATTTCCTATATACTGAGACTCTGCTGTCTTCAAAAGCTGGAGCAATCTATGTTTCTGCCTCTAGGGTGCACTATTATTCAAAAAGGGGAAGAACAAGTATTAACCTTCTTGAGGCCTTTTTTTCTAGGGACTTTTGATCTGATTTGATAGATATGCGCTTGTGATTCCCCCCATGTATCAAAGATGGAGGGGATGTGGGGGAAGAGAAAGAGAGGGGACAATCATTCTTATATAGCAGTGGTTCTGGATTCCAGCTACACTTCAGAATCACCTTTGGCACTACAAAATTACAGCTGGCTGTGTTCTACCTCAGACTTGCCGATTCAAAGACAAAGTCAAACTTCTGAGTAGAGGGCCAATGTCTATATTTTAAAAGGCTTCCCTGGTGATTCTACACAGCTGCTGCTGCTGCTGCTGCTAAGTCACTTCAGTCATTCCCGACTCTGTGTAGCCCACCAGGCTCCCCCGTCCCTGGGATTCTCCAGGCAAGAATACTGGAGTGGGTTGCCATTTCCTTCTCCAGTGCCTGAAAGTGAAGTCGCTTAGTCGTGTCCGACTCCTAGCGACCCCATGTACCGCAGCCTACAAGGCTCCTCCGTTCATGGGATTTTTCCAGGCAAGAGTACTGGAGTGGGGTGCCACTGCCTTCTCCTATTCTACACAGCAGTGTTTCTCAAACTTTGCTGCACATCAGAATCACCAGACCAGCTAAAAAAACCCCAGAGCCAATATCACATCTGAAACCAATTAAATCAGGTTGGGAGGAGGGTGGGAGATGGGTAGGAGGTAGGTGACTATATTTTTGAAAGATCCATAGATGATTTCAAAGTGTAGTAAACTTTGGGATCCACTGCTGTAGTAATTGGGGCTTCCCCGGGTGGCACCAGAGGTAAGGAATCCACCTGCCAAAGTAGGAGATGCAAGAGACTCGGGTTCTATTCCTGGGTTAAGAAGATCCCCTAAAAAAGGAAATGGTAACCAACTCAGCATTCTTGCCTGGAGAATCCCAAGGACAGAGGAGCCTGGCGGGCTACAGTCCACAGGGTTGCAACAAGTTGGACTGGACTGAGCATAACATAGCAGCAGTTTTAGTAATTAAATAATTCTGCAATCTCCCCCCTGCTGTACTGAGCCCTATCACCCCTTGCTTGAAAATCTTAGGACAAAGAGGAAGGAAAAAACCAGTCTAGAAAATTTAGCATTTAAAGGAATTTGGAATATAGCTCTTTTTACATGGCTTTGAAACTCACAAAAGAAATGAAATCATACTCCTGTGTTGAAAGATATGAACCTAAATGTATCCGATCTAAATAACCTAAATATATCTGATGTAAAATATGTAATAATTTTAAGTCATGCTTACGACTGTCTATTTACACTTACTGATGGTGATGTTTTAGAAGACTATAGGGCTCTGATAATAGCTTCTGTAGCTTTTCACCAGTATTTAGGCATAATCTTGCTTATATTAATACAAATGAAGCAAAACTGAAGCAAACTGAGCCATACCAGAATATTTTCACAGTCTAACAAGTGAATTTTCTATAATCTGATTTCTTTGGAGAATCACTCAACCATGACCAGCTATATGTGGAGAGTGATGTCAGCAAGATGGCCAAATAATATGCCCCTTATTGCTATCCACTGTTCCCCACCTCTAACAACAATTTGGCATCTAGCCACAGACAAAAGTGCTATTCTGGGGGCAATGGGATCTACAAACACATGCCAAGGGACCTGGTAAGAGTTTTGCATGTCTGTGCATTGGGTAAAAGACAGAAGGATCTTGGTCCCAGCTGTGAACTCTGAAGTAACTTGTCAACCAGCTCCAGCCTATCTTGGCCGTGGTCTGGGAACCCTTGGAAAATATTGACTTAGATAGTTAGCTTTAGGCAAGGAAACCCTGGCATTTGTGACAACACATATGGAGGGCATTATGCTAAGTGAAATAAGTTATACAGAGAAAGACAAATACCATATAACTTCTATGTGGAATAGAGACCAAGCTCTGCAACAAGGGAAGCCACCACAATGAGAAGCCTGTGCACCGCAATGAAGAGCAGCCCCCGTTCGCCACAACTAGAGAAAGCCCGCATGCTGCAACAAAGACCCAGTGCAGTTAAAGATTATATTAAAAAAAAAATTAAAAAGTCAAAACTCATGGAAACAGAGACCAAAATGGCGGTTGCCGGGGGCTGGAGAGAGGGGGAACTCATCTTCAGTTACAAGATGAGCAACTACAGTCTAATGTACAGCATGGTGACTATAGCTAACACTACTCTATCATGTACTTGAAAGCTGCTAAGGAAGTAGATCTTAAATGTTCTCACCACAAAAAAGAAATGGTAATCAACTGAGATGATGGAGGTGTTAACTAACCCCACCCTGGGCATCATTCTGTAACACGTGGGTGTGTATGTTAGCTGCTCAGTCGTGTCCGACTCTGCGACGCCATAGCCCACCAGGTTCCTCTGGAATTCTCCAGGCAAGAATACTGGATTGGGTTGCTGTTCCTTTCTCCAATTTTGTAATTAAGTATATCAAATCATCATGGTGTACATGTTAAACATACATGATGTCAATTATATCTTAATAAAGCTGGGTGGGGGGAAAGACCAGTTGTAGGCCAAACATAGAAGCTTGACATGTAGCAGGATCTCAATAGCTATTTATCACATGAATATGAAGCCCACAGAGTCAGAAATTTGGAAAGAGGAATATGATATGTAAATGTTAGTGTTCATTTGTAAACTGAGTACAAAACAACAGCTTTCTTTTCTCCGAATGAGAATTATGAGATGAATTTACAGTATTTCCACATTATAAGTTATATTTTAGGGGGGAAACCTTCATTTATAAAACATTCAAATTAATGATGAAGTTTTAAATGTTTCTAGGAGAAACCATCCAATTAGCTGTGGCAGACATTTAAAAAAATCCTTCAAGATTTTAAGATAGCCCTGTCTAATAGAACTTGTTATGGTGACAGAAATGTTCTATATCTACACTGCCTAATTTGGTAAACAGTGGCCCTATTAAGCCTCTGCAATATGGCTAGTGTGACTGAGGAAATGAATTTTTAATTAAATAAATATAAATTAAAATTTAATAAACACAAGTGCTGGTGACTACCATAATGGACAACAAAAGTTGAAGGCAAGACCTTAATAAAGTACAAAACAGCTTTTTCTGATGTTCTGGATAAGAAATTTGGAGAAGGCAATGGCAACCCACTCCAGTACTCTTGCCTGGAGAATCCCAGGGATGGCGGAGCCTGGTGGGCTACTGTCTATGGGGTCACACAGAGTTGGACACGACTGAAGTGACTTAGCAGCAGCAGCAGATAAAAAATTATTCTTTTGCTATTATCAGAGGTGACCTGTCAATCATGCAAGGTCACACACTGTCTTGGCTTCATTATACTTAAATGTTGGCAAAGCGCATTACAAAAGTTCTTAGCAGAGCTCCACATTCTTCTAAAATGCCACTGCTGATGAATGAAAATATACTGGAAAGGAAATTTTTAAGTTGTTCAGATCACCTGCCCAGCCAATATTTTGAGAGCAAATTCTTTAAGATATTTGAGTAAGGGAATTTCTGAAGGAATAATCAATGAGATCTTGTATAGAGAATGTATCATTAAATGAGTAATAATAGCTCAAACAGCTTTTTTAAATACCAGTTGAAGCACAAAAGTACAGAACAAAAATGTATTTGTTGTCAAATGTGCAAAATCTTCTAGACTATAGGAAGGGTAAGGTCAATCAATAACATCTGAGTATCTTTTATGTGCAACTGCACAAAAAAATGTTTTCCTGTCAAATGTAAGAAACAACAAATTGGCTTAGAAAAAGCTGCATGAAACACATGTTCTAAGTCAAGCCAAAACCCTTATTTGCTTCATAAGAATGCAAAATTGTATACTCTATCAAAAAGGTAGAAGAGAAGCAAAATTGTTATAAAACATCCTGTCCTAAAGACTTAGTAAAGAAAAAAAAAGGCAAAAAAACAATACCAGATCTCCTAAGGAAGGAAAACATCAATGGGTAAGGTGGTAATGTCTTTACAATTTATTAAAAAGGAGACCTCTTTATACCATGTTCTTGGACTGAAAGAATTAATACTGTTAACATGACCACACTACCCAAACCAATGTACCAATTCAATGCAATCTCTATCAGAATAACAATGGTATTCTGCACAGAACCAGAACAAATAATTTAATAGTTTGTATGGAAACATAAAAGACCTCTTTAAAAGCCAAAACAATAGAGAAAGAGAAACAGCTGGAGGAATATGCTTCCTGACTCCCGACTATACTATAAAGCTATAGTAATAAAAACTCAGTACGGTTCTGGCACAAAAGCAGACTCATAGGTCAGTAGGACAGAATAGAAAGCCCAAAAATAAACCCACACTCTTATGGTCAACTGATGCTGCTGCTGCTAAGTCGCTTCAGTCGTGTCCGACTCTGGCGACCCCAAAGACGGCAGCCCACCAGGCTCCCCCATCCCTGGGACTCTCCAGGCAAGAACACTGGAGTGGGTTGCCATTTCCTTCTCCAATGCATGGAGAAAGTGAAAAGTGAAAGTGAAGTTGCTCTTGCTCTATGACAAGAAAGAAAAGATAGTCTGCACAACGGAGAAAAGACAGACTCCTCAATAAATGGTGCTGGGAAAACTGGACAGCTACATGTAAAAGAAAAAATTAGAACATTCTCTACTCCATACACAAAAATAAACTATAGATTAAATACTTAAATGTAAGACTGAATAGCATAAAATTCCTAGAGGAAAGCATAGGGAGAATGCCCTTTGACATAAATTGTAGCAATATTTTTTGAATCTATCTCCTAAAGTAAATAAAAGCAAAAATAAACAAACAGGATCTAACTAAACACAAAAGCTCTTTCACAGCAAAGGAAACCATCAACTAAACAAAAACAGTACCTACTGAATGGGAGAATATATTTGCAAATGATATGACTGACAAGGGGTTAACAGCCAACATATATACATACCTCATATAAGTCACCATAAAAAAATAATCTGATTAAAAAATAGACAGAAGAACTGAACAGACATTTTTCCAAAGAGCAAATGCAGATGGCTAACAAGCACATTAAAAGAAGTTCAACATCACTAATCATCAGAGAAATGCAAATCAAAACCACAATGAGATGTCACCTCACATCTGTCAGAATGGCTATCATCAAAAAGAACACAAATAACAAATGCTGGAGAGGATGTGGAGAAAAGGAAACCCTTGTACACTGTTGTCTGAGGAAGTCTTACAAATAGCTGAGAAAAGAAGAGATGCAAAAATCAAAGGAGCAAAGGAAAGATAAACCCATTTTAATGCAGAGTTCCAAAGAACAGCAAGGAGAGATAAGAAAGCCTTCCTCAGTGATCGATGCAAAGAAATAGAGGAAAACAATAGAATGGGAAAGACTAGAGATCTCTTCAAGAAAATTAGAGATACCAAGGGAATATTTCATGCCAAGATGGGCACAATAAAGAACAGAAACAGTATGGACCTAACAGAAGCATAAGATAGTAAGAAGAGGTGGCAAGAATACACAGAACTACACAAAAAAGATCTTTATGACCCAGATAACCATGATGGTGGGATCATTCACCTAGAGCCAGACATCCTGGAATGCAAAGTCAAGTGGGCCTTATGAAACATCACTATGAACAAAGATAGTGGAGGTGATGGAATTCCAGGTGAGTTATTTCAAATTCTAAAAGTTGATACTTTTAAAGTGCTGCACTCAATATGCCAACAATTTGGAAAACTCAGCAGTGGCCATAGAACTGGAAAAGGTCAGTTTTCATTCCAATCCCAAAGAAAGGCAATGCCAAAAAATGCTCAAACTACCACACAATTGCACTCATCTCACATGTTGGCAAAGTAATGCTCAAAACTCTCCAAGCCAGGCTTCAACAGCATGTGAACTGTGAGATTCCAGATGTTCAAACTGGATTTAGAAAAGGCAGAGGAACCAGAGATCAAATTGCCAACATCCTCTGGATCATCAAAAAAAGCAAGAGAGTTCTAGAAAAACATCTCCTTCTGCTTTATTGACTATGCTGAAACCTTTGGGTGGATCACAACAAACTGTGGAAAATCCTTAAAGAGAGGGGAATACCAGACCACCTGACCTGCCTCCTGAGAAATCTGTATGCAGGTCAAGAAGCAACAGTTAGAACTGGACATGGAACAGCAGACTGGGAAAATTGGGAAAAGCTGTATATTGTCACCCTGCTTATTTAACTTATATGCAGAGTACATCATGCAAAATGCCAGGCTGGATGAAGCACAAGCTGGAATCAAGATTGCTGGGAGAAATATCAATAACCTCAGATATGCAGATGACACCACCCTTATGGCAGACAGTGAAGAAGAACTACAGGACCTCTTGATGAAAGTGAAAGATGAGGAGAAGGGGATGACAGAGGATGAGATAGTTGGATGGCATCACTGACTAGATGGACACAATTTTGAGCAAGCTCCAGGAGTTGGTGATGGACAGGGAAGCCTGGCAAGCTGCAGTCCGTGGGGTCACAGAGTTAACTGAACTGAACTGAACTGGGAACTACCAAATGACCTAGCAATTCCACTCCTGGATACCTACCTGAAAAAAACAAACAAACAAACAAAAAACTCTAACTGGAAAAGATACATGCATTCTAATGTTTATAGCAGCATTATTTACAACTGCCAAGAAACTGAAGCAACCTAAGTGGCAATCAACAGATGAATGGATAAAGAAGATATGGTATATACACAGTGGAATAATACTAAGTTATAAAAAAAAGAACAAAATTTTGCCATTTGCAGCAACATGGTTGGACTTGGAGGGCATTATGCTAAGTGAAATAAGTCAGGCAGAGAAAGACAAGGTATTACTTACTTATGGAATCTAAAAAATACAACAAATTAGTGAAGATAACAAAAAAGAAGCCGACTTACAGACAGAGAAAAAACTAACAGCTACCAGTAGGGAGAGGAAAGGTGGGAGGGGCAATATAGGGGTAGGGGGTAAAGAGGTACAAACAATTAGATATAAAGTAAGCTACAAGGATATATTATACAACATGGGGGATACAGCCTATATTTTATAACAAGTATAAATGCAGCATAACCTTTAAAAATTGTGAATCACCATTTTGTAATAGGGCTTCCTTGGTGGCTCAGATGGTAAAGAATCTGCCTGCTATGCAGCAGATCCGTGTTTGATCCCTGGGTCAGGAAGATCCCCTGGAGAAGGGAATGGCGATCTGCTCCAATGTTTTTTTTTTTAAAGATTTATTTATTTACATTATTTTTTGGCCATGGTGGTCTTCATGGCTGCACATGGGCTTTCTCTAATTGCGCTGGGCTGGGCTACTCTCTAGTTGCAGTGCGCCGGCTTCTCATTGAGGCGGCTGCTCTTGTTGAGGAGCACAGGCTCTAGGCATGCGGGCTCCAGTAGGTGCCGCTCAGCAGACGTGGCGCACGGGCTTAGCTGCTCCCTGGCACGTGGGATCTTCCCAGACCAGGGACTGAACCATTGTTTTCCCATCTATTTGCCATGAAGGGATGGGAACGGATGCCATGGTCTTCGTTTTATTGACTGTTGAGCTTTAAGCCAGCTTTTTCACTCTCCTCTTTCACTTTTATCAGGAGGCTCCTGAGTTCTTCTTTGCTTTCTGCCATAAGGATGGTGTCATCTGTGTATCTGAGGTTATTGATATTTTTTCCAGCAATCTTCATTCCAGCTTGTGCTTCATCCAGCCCAGCATTTTGTATGATGTACTCTGCATATAAGTTAAATATGCAGAGTGACAATATACAGCCTTGATGTACTCCTTTCCCAATTTGGAACTGGTCTGCTGTTCCCTGTCTGGTTCTAACTGTTGCTTCTTGACCTGCATACAGATTTCTCAGGAGGCAGGCAGGTGGTCTGGTATTCCCATTTCTTGAAGAATTTTCCACGTTCGTTGTGATCCACACAGTCAAAGGCATGTGAAATGAGTGCAACTATGCGGTAGTCTCAACATTCTTTGGCATTGCCCTTCTTAGGGACTGGAATGAAAACTGACCTTTTCCAGTCCTGTGGCCACCACTGAGCTTTCCAAACTTGCTGGCCTACTGAGTGTAGCACTTTAACAGCATCAAGCTTATAAACAGTTCACAGCATCCTAGTGCCGAATGGGTAAAGTCTCAGCTCCTCAGTGGGACATACAGGATTCTCCATGGTCAGGCTTCTTCTGTCACTGTCTGCCTTTGCCTTTTACCTGCAGCAATACCTGATTCCTGGGGAGTATCATTCTCCCTCCTCAGAATCTGCTTATACCACATCCTTGCCTGGGGATGCCCACACATCTCTTCCTTTCCCAATTTGCCTAGTTAACTCCAACTTCTCTTTGAGGCTTGTTCAGATGCAGCTTTAACCAGTAAGAAAGAAACAAGCAGCCTCTGCCTGCTCTCACTGAGATGGTCTGCGTCTAACAGCTGGGCCACAGCATGCTCTCACCGACAGTGATCCCTGGTCTGGGAAGACTCCATCTGCTGCGGGGCAGCTAAGCACATGTGCCCCAGCTACTGAGCCAGCACTCTAGAGCCTGTGCTCTGCAACAAGAGAAGCCACCGCAATGAGAGGCACACACACTGCAGTGAAGAGCAGTCCCTGCTCGCCACAACCAGAGAAAGCCCGCAGCCATGGACCCCAACACGGTCAGAAATCAATTAAACCTTAAAAAAAAAAAAGATGGAATGAGACAGATAGATAACCTCTTGATCATCTCTGAGCACAGATGAAAACAAGAATGTATGCACCACACAAAAGAGCAAAAATCTCTCCTGGCTAATGTGACTGCTGCTTCTCTGCCAATTATAGCCTCAGCCCCACCTTCTAGATAAAAATGAAGATCCTCAGCCACAGAACCACTACTGCTTTCTCACAGCACCAGTTCTGCAGCAAAACAGTGATTCTTTAAATCTTCCTCACAGTCAAGTAACACAAGTCTAAACTGTATCTCTCACTGAGATGCCCCTTAGTTCCTCATGGTGTGGTTTCTTTTTCATTGCCACAAAGCAAGAAATCCCGTGCTCACTTTGGCAGGACATACACTAATTGTGGAACAATACAGAGAAGGTTAGCATGGGCCCTATGCAAGGATGACATACAAATTCATGTAATGCTCCATATTAAAAAAGAAAGAAAGAAATCCCTTTGTTCAACTACATGTATGTTGTTGACAGTCCTTGGCAGGAGAGTATCATCACTGGCTGGCTGAGGACTCCTGCCTTCTCTGTACCAAAGATGTACTATGTAACCTGTAGACAGCAGTGTCGGCCTGAAATTCTGTCCATTCACATCTGTCTCCCTCTGGATAGCATAGGTCCCACAGGAACCATGTCTTGTTCATTTCTTCTCTCCGATTATCGATTTTTTGGTCCTCAGTACCTCACAAAGAGGGGCTTTCTTACTGGCTCAGATGGTAAAGAACCTGCCTGCAAAGCAGGAGACCTGGGTTTGAACCCTGGGTCAGGAAGATCCCCTAGAGAAGGGAATGGCTACCCACCTCAGTATTTTTGCCTGGAGAATCGTACTGACAGAGGAGCCTGGCCGGCTACAGTTCAAGGGCTGACTGAGTGACTAAGCACACACACACACCTGACAAAGAACCTAGGACATAGTAAGCTCTCAAAAAATGTTTAAGGAATGAATGAAGTACAGCAGATGCCAAACATTTATTGGATCCAGGATTAAAAGCAGAGCTTCATGTAACAAAGTATTTTATATTTTCAACTACAATGTCATCTGGTTTAAGAATACAGTTTGAAGTTCTAGGAAACCTAATTCTCTTAATCCCTCTTGCTCTGAATATTTCAATTTGTGAAGCACATGGAAAAACAGATTAACCTTAGGTTTGGATAACAGATAGATATAGGCATATCTGAAGTTCTCCTTTAAAAAATATCTAAAACTAAAAAGTTTTGTAAGTCATTGAAAGTAATGGTAAAAATAAAATTTTAGAAGAAGTAAGCTTTAATACTCAATGCTGAGAAAACATACCAAGTTTTTTTTAAAAATGGAAGCATAATTGACTTACAATATTATATTAGTTCCTGGTGTACAAAAGAATAATTCAAAATTCAATACAAAGCTATTACACAATGTTGATTTATGTTCCCTGTGCTGCACAGTAAGTACATCCTTTTTACTTATTTATCTTATACCTAGTAGTTTATCCTTCTTAATCCCCTTCAACTACCTTGCCCAGCCCCCCACCCCTCACTTCTCCCTCTCTAACCAGTAGTTGGTCCTCTGTATCCATGAGCCTGTTTCTGTTTAATATTTATTCACTTGGTTTATTTTTCAGATTCTACATATAAATGAAAAGATACAGTATTTGTCTTTTTCAATCTGATTTATTTCACTAAAGCAAAATACTGTCCAGGTTCATCCATGTTGTTGCAAATGGCAAAATTTCACTCTTTTTAATGACCAAGTAATATTCCACTTTATATATAAGATACATTAAGTTTTATGTGGCAAGATCCATTTACAATGCATTAACTCTTTTAATCTGTTCCTCAGTAGGGAAAAAAATGGGTATTCATTTAATTAATATCTCAGAGAACACAGAGATCTCAAAGTAACTTTATGACATTGATGATACCTTCTAAAGTTCTGACAACCTTTGGTGAAGACCAAGGGATGCAATATTTCTTAAAATTCAGCAGCTTATAGAGACCTTTGTAAACAAATTTTAAAACTTAAAAAGAAACATGGATGAGTAAATGTTTAATTATTACCTGGTTTGCTATATATAAAAATTGAACCCTGTAATATAAAGAGTGGGCCCAGTGAGCTGAGACAAGCACCCACAAGCCCTGTGATGCAGAGGGTGAGCCCAGGGAGCTGAGATAAGTGCCCACAAGCCTCGTGATGCAGAGGCCAGACCTGGGGAGCCGAGACAAGTGCCCACAAGCCCCGCAACACAGCGGGGTGGGCTCCAGGGGCTGAGGGAAGCCCACAGAAGTCTCCACAACACAGAAGGCACAGTCGGGGAGTCAAGAAAAGATCCACACAAACCCCTACCCAGCAAGCTTCGGCCAGCAGTGCAGGGCAGGACAGGGGAAGAGAAGCATAGCAATGATCCTGAGGACAAGTCAGGGGCTGGTGGCGGTGGAGACACGTTGAGAGGGCCACTTTGAAGCAGCTGTGGAAACAGATGTGTCTAATGCTGCCAGGGCCAGAAGGACTGCCCAAACACACTCTGGTCCCATAGAGACTGCTGGACACTGCACTGCCCTTCAGGGAGACGAGATCCAGCCCCATCAGACAGAACCCAGGCACAGGCTCCCCTAACCAGGAAGACATCACGTGACACTAACCCAACCCCATCCAAGGGGCAGACGCCACAACCAAGAAGAAGTACGACCTTGAGAACGTTTTTTTTTTTTTCCCATTTTTTCTTATAAATCACCCTGCTTATTTCCCCTACATGTTCTCACCTTCACATTATCCTTTTGCAGTGCTGTGGAATTTTCCTCTTTGTTTTTCTTGTTTAAAAAAAATCATTTTTAAGACTTTTTTTTCCATCCATTTTTTGGAATGAATTTTTTTCATTTTGTTTTTGACATATTCAACTGTTTTTCCTATTGTTCTATACCAGCTATAGCTATTCCTGAATATATATAGATCTTTTCCACATACATCTATTTATCTTTTGTTTTTCTATTTTTCCTTTTCTCTCTTTTTTTAATCCTCTTTTCCACTCCCTCTTTTTCTCTTTTCCCTCCCTTCTCCTCTTTTTTTCCCCTTTTTCTATTCTCCTTTTTTCCCCTTCACTCTTTCTTTTCTCACTGAGTAAGTTAAATTGTTGAGCTCTCTTTGCTACCAGTTGGCACTCTGCTTGTGCTCAGTTTGCCAGATTGAGCATTTCCTAGCTCTGCTTTTAATTGGTTGATGTCACTTTTGGTTTTCCTATTCACCAAGTCACTCTCCTGTACTCTTTTCTTTAGAATACTTTGGTTATAGCTGTATGTGTGCAAGTGTGTGTTTATGTCCCAGTATTTCTGTAATTACCTGCTTGATCTCCTCTCATTAGAACATAGGCACAAGTCACCCCCAACAAGAAATCAACACAAACCACCCAACCAATCTTTCCCTCCAAGGGCAAAACCCAAAACAAACAAGGATTACAACCCTAAGGCCTGAGAAAAGGAGACATCAAGTGAGGCAAGCTAGGAAAAAAAAATGAAGACAAGACAGAGAAGTACAGCACAAATGAAAGAACAAAGTAGAAACTCACAAGACCAAATAAACGAAGGGGAAATAAGCAATCTACCTGAAAGAGAATTCAGAATAATGACAGTAAAGATGCTCCAAAGACTTGAAAATAGAATGGAGAAAATGCAAGAAACATTTAACACAGTCAATACAATCACCAAGGACTCAGAAGAAATAAAGAATAAGCACACAGTGATGAATAACACAATTACAGAAATTAAAAATACTCCAGAAGGAACCAATAGCAGAAAAACTGAGGCAGAGGAACAGATAAGTGAGCTGGAATACAGAATGGTGGAAATAACTGCTGGAGAGCAGAATCAGAGATCTTTGGGACAATATTAAACGCACCAACATTTGAGTTATAGGGGTCTCAAAGGAAGGAAAAAAAAAAGTACTGAGAAAATTTTTGAAGAAATTATAGTTGAAAACTTCCCCAACATGGAAAAGGAAATAGTCAAGTCCAAGAAGTGCAGAGAGTCCCTCACAGGATAAACCCAAGGAGAAAACATCAAGACACATATTAATAACATGAACAGAGACTAAACACAAAGAAAGAATATTAAAAGCAGCAAGGGAAAAGGAACAAGTAACATATAAGGGAAAACCCTACGATTAACAGTGGATCTTTCAGCAGAAACCCTGCAGGCCAGAAGGGAATGGCAGGATATACTTAGAGTACTGAAAGAAAAATCTACAACCAAGATTACTATAACTGGCAAAAATCTCGTTCTAAATTGATGGAGATATCAAAAGCTTTATAGACGAGCAGAAGTTAGGAGAATTTAGCGTCACCAAACCAGCTTTGCAACAAATACTAAAGGGACTTATACAGCCAGTAAACACAAGGGAAAGGAAAGACCTGCAAAACGAATGCAAAACAATCAAGAGAATGCCAGTAGGAACATAAGTATCACAGACTGAACGCACCTATCAAAAGATACAGACTGACTGAATGGATACAAAAACAAGACACACATACACGCTACCTACGAGAGACCCACTTCAGACCTAGAGGAACGTACAGACCGAAAGTAAAAGGATGGAAAAAGATATTCCATATGAACGGAAACCAAAAGAAAGCCAGAGTGACAATCCTTATTTCAGGCAAAATAGATTTTAAAATAAAGAATACTATAAGAGACAAAGAAAGACACTACATAATGATCACAGGATCAATCTAAGAAGAAGACATAACAAATTGTAAACATTTATGCACTCAACACAGGAGCACCACAATTCATAAGGCAAACACTAACAGGCATAAGAGGGGAAACAGACAGTAACACAATAATAGTCGGGGACTTTAACACCCCAGTTACACCAATGGACAGATCATCAAAACAGAGAATCAATACGGAAACACAAACCTTAAATGAAACATGAGACCAAATGGACCTAACTGATATCTTCAGGACTTTCCATCCAAATGCAGAAGAATATACTTTCTTCTCAAGTGCACATGGAACATTCTCCAGGATAGACCACATCTTGGGCCACAAATCAAGCCCCAGTAAATTTGAGAAAGTTGAAATCATATCAAGAATCTTCTCTTACAACAACGCTATGAGACTAGATATCAACGACAGGGGAAAACTGCAAAAAACACAAACTCATGGAGATTAAATAGTACATTACTAAATAATGAAGATGTTACTGAAGAAATAAGGCAAATCAAAAGATTCCTAGAAACAAGTAACAACAAAAACACGATGACTCAAAACCTATGGGATTCAGCAAAAGCAGTTCTTAGAGGGAAGTTTATAGCAATACAATCCTACCTCAAGAAACAAGAAAAGCATCGAATAGACAGCCTGACTGTACATCTAATGCACCTGGAAAAAGAAGAACAAAAAAAGTCAGCAGAAGGAAATAAATCATAAAGATCAGAGCAGAAATAAATGAAGAAGAAACGAAGGAAACAATAGCAAAGGTGAATGAAACTGACAACCACTAGCCAGACTCATCAAGAAATAAAGGGAGAAAAATCAAATCAACAAAATTAGAAATGAAAAAGGAAAGGTTACAACAGACAGCACAGAAATATAAAGCATCGTAAGAGAATATTATAAGCAACTATAGGCTAATAAAATGGACAACCTAGAGGAAATAGATTCTTAGAAAGTTCAACAGGAAGAAACATAAATTATGAACAAGCCAAGTACAAACACTGAAATTGAAACTGTGATCAAAAATCTTCCAAAAAACAAAAGTCCAGGGCCAGATGGCTTCGAAGAATTCTATCAAACATTTAGAGAAGAGCTAATGCTTATTTTTCTGAAACTCTTCCAAAACTGGAGAGAAAGGAATACTTCCAAACTTATTCTATAAGGCCACAACTATCCTGATACCAAAACCAGGCAAAGATAACACAAAAAAGGAAAATTACAGGCCAGTATCACTGATGAACATAGATACAAAAGTCCTCAACAAAATTCTAGCAAACAGAATTCAACAACACATTAAAAAGCTCATATACCATGATCAAGTTAGGTTTATCCCAGGAATGCAAAGATTCTTCAATATACACAAATCAGTCAATGTGATACACCATATTAACAAGTTGAAAGATAAAAACCATATGATCATCTAAATAGATGCAAAAAAAGCCTTTGACAAAATTGAGCACCCGTTTATGATAAAAGCACTTCACAAAATGGGCATAGAAGAAACCTACCTCAACATAGTAAAGGTCATATATGATTACGCCCACAGCAAACATTGTTCTCAATGGTGAAAAACTAAAAGCACTCCCTCTAAGTTCAGGAACAAGACAGGGTATCCACTCTCACCACTATTAGTCAACATAGTTTTGGAAGCCCTAGCTATGGCAATTAGAGAAGAAAAAGAAATAAAAGGAATCCAGACTGGAAAAGGAGAATTAAAACTCTCACTGTTTGCAGATGACATGATACAACACATACAAAATCCTAAAGAAGCTATCAGAAAATCACTAGAGCTAATCAGTGAATTCAGCAAAGTTGCAGGATACAAGGTCAATACACAGGAATCACTTGCACTCCTATATACTACCAGTGAAAAATCAGAGAGAGCGATTAAGGAATCAATCCACTGCAACAAAAAGAATAAAATATCTAGGAATAAACCTACCTAAGGAGACAAAAGATGTGCATATGGAAAATTACAGGACACTAATGAAAGAAATCAAAGATGACATAAATGGAGAGATATTCCATGTTCCTGGGTAGGAAGAATAAACATTGTGAAAATGACTATACTACTGAATGCAATCTACAGATTCAATGTGATCCCTATCAAATTATCAATGGCATTTTTCACAGAACTAGAACATAAAATTTCACAATTCATATGGAAACACAAAAGACCGTGAATAGCCAAAGCAGTCTTGGGAAAGAAGAATGGAGCTGGAGGAATCAAGCTTCCTGACTTCAGACTATACTACAAAGCTACAGTCATCAAGACAGTATGGTCCTGGCACAAAAGCAGAAATATAGACCCATGAAACAAAATAGAGAACCCAGAGATAAACCCATGCACCTATGGGTACCTTATCTTTGACAACAGAGGCAGAATATACAATGGGGCAAAGACAGCCTCTTTAATAAGTAGTGTTGGGAAAACTGAAGAGCTATGTGCAAAAAAAGAAATTAGAACACTTCCTAACACCATACACAAAGATAAACTCAAAATAGATTAAAGACCTAAACGTAACACCAGAAACTATAAAGCTCTTAGAGGAAAACATAGGCAGAACACTAGATGACATAAATCAAAGCAAGATCTTCTATGACCCACCTCCTAGAGTAATGGAAATAAAAGCAAAAATAAACAAGTGGGACCTAATTAAACTTAAAAGCTTTTGCCCAGCAAAGGAAACTACAAACAAAGTGAAAAGACAACCCTCAGAATGGGAGAAAATAATAGCAAAGGAAACAACTGACAAAGAATTAATTTCCAAAATATGCAAGTAGCTCATATAACTCAATACCAGAAAAACAAACAATCCAGTCAAAAAGTGGGGAAAAGACCTAGACAGACATTTCTCCAAAGAAGACATACAGGTGGCTAACAAACACATGAAAAGATGCTCAACATTGCTCATTATTAGAGAAATGCAAATCAAAACTACAATGAGATACCACCTCATACCAGTCAGAATGGCCATCATCAAAAAGTCTGTAATCAATGTAAATTGATTACAGCCACTATGGAAGATGGTATGGAGATTCCTTAAAAAACTAGGAATAATACCACCTTATGACCTAGCAGTCCCACTACTAGGCATATACGCTGAGGAAACCAAAATTGAAAAAGACATACGTACCCCAATGTTTATTGCAGCACTGTTTACAATAGTTAGTACATGGAAGTAACCTAGATGCCCATTGATAGATGAATGGATAAAGAAGGTGTGGTACATACATACAATGGAGTACTACTCAGCCATAAAAAGCAACACATTAGAGTCAGTTCTAATGCGGATGAACCTAGAGCCTATTATACAAAGTGAAGTAAGGTAGAAAGAGAAATATAAATACAGTATACTGATGCATATATATGGGATCTAAAAAGATGGTACTGATGACTTTATTTTCAGGACAGCAATGCAGAAACAGACATAGAGAACAGACCCATGGACACAAGGGGAGGCGAGGAGGAAGAGAGTGAGATGTATGGAGAGAATCATGGAAATTTACAACACTATATGTAAAACTTAAAGCCAATGGGAATTTGCTGTATGACTCAGGGAACTCAAACGGGCTCGGTGACAACCTAGAAAAGGGGTGGGAGATGGGAGGGAGGTTTGGGCGGGAAGGGACATGGGTGTATCTATGGCTGATTCTTGATGTATGACAGAAAACCACAAAATACTGTAAAGCCATTATCCTTCAGTTAAAACAATTAAAAAAAGAAGAAAACAGATGATCAACAAGGACCAACTATAACAACAACAACAACAACAAATCACTGACTCTTGTGACTGTAAAATAGAACAGAATAAAAGAACAATTGTACCAGCTGGGGGGTGGGGAATTGAAAATATCAATAATAATAACTTGATGGGGAATAAAAGTTTTATATGAAATATTGTATGTTCTTTAAACCAATAAAGTGACTATGAAGCCATTAATAATGCTAAAGAAAAGACTGAGTATTTTAATTTTCCCTAACATTTTCAGGTTCTTCTTTTATTCCCACTAAAAGACAAATATTTTATCTCCAGGGCTTAAGAATTTACTGTATTAAATTATGACAGATTTTATTTCTGATTTGTTATTGTGCTCAATTAAGTGAACCAAATCTTACTTTAGTGCATATAAATTTTTTCTAAAGGTCTAGTCTAGAGGAGCAAATTATATAGGATAGCAAATGTGTTGTGCTCATTAAATCACACTCATTTAAAATACAGATAAAAACATACTAGTTTCCAAACAACAAACATTTAGAATGTAGCGGTAAGACTCCTTTTCTAGATAACACATCTTATTTTCTACTAAGAAGAAAGACAAAGAGAGTCACTTGAAAATCATTACTCTAGAAGATTTAAAATGAAAAGTAATTTTTCATAGATTTAAACTAGAAATAATTAAAATATCTTGGGCAAAACAGTACTTTGTATATTAATTTGCCTAGAGTATGCACAACAGAAATATTCATTAAAAAGTTGGTATCTTAAATCTGAAAAAAAAGAAATAGTTTCTGAAATTATTTTTAAAATGTGCCAAAGTTCATACCTGATTTCTTAATGATGAAAGAATATACTCCTTTTCATAGGGGGAGATTGTCTTGTGAGTTTCTGGTGTATCACTAACTAAGCAGATCCATAAAATAAACCAAATGATTCCAATAATGCCTTAAAATAGAAAAACAATAGTTAAATGAAATTAGAATGCACCAATGCAGCAATTTACCTATGTCTTGAAAAAAATTATGTAATTATAAACTTCACCACAATATGTCCAGCATTGTTACCACACAAATCTTTTTTTTTTGTTGTTATGAGAACTTTTAGGATCTATTCTTTTGGCAACTTTCATGTATGCACTACAATATCACTGTGTGATACATTACAAACCTAGTCTTATTTATTTTATAATGGGAGTTTTGCATCTAAAGCGAACAATTTTGACCATATGACTACCTAACAGAGTCAACCAGACAAAACCTTTAAAAAACTAAATGTCTACAAACTATTATTTCCACAGGTATCTGCTTTTGTTTATTTATTTGTTTTGATTGCAGACATACTTCCTGAATAAATGTTTAGGTGGCATCTACTTTATTAAAAATGTATATCATCCTGCTATTGAGATTGAGGAATAAAAGGCCCTGGGGCTAAACGAACAAACAAAAAAGATTAAAACTACCAAGTAAGAGTATCCTACTTTGCTTGAGAAGAAATATTTTCAAAATTCACATTTTTACAATAAATGATAGAGCAATTTTTGTAGTAAGTGTAGCATTCAAGTCCTGGATGCAACAGCACTTTCTATTGAACAAATATTCCAAAATTAATAGCAAGTCACAGCTTAGCTAGGTCATTTTAACCACATAAACTTGAAAAACAGGTTATCAGTAAGGGTTCCAGGGCTCTGTGGTTTAGGAGATGGTTACTTCAGTGAGTTGGCATAGACATATTTTAATCAATTATTAAACCTCTATTACATTTCAGACCTCTCACATCATAATTTAGGTTACATTTTGAATAAACTTACCAAAGAAATAGAAGACATAAGTCCAATTCATATAGTAACAAATTATTCCAGAAAGAGGAAGAGAAACCACTGTCCCAAGTTGTGCCCCTAGAACAACAACAAAACTTTGTAAACTTTGGAGAAAAATGAATAGGGGACAGGTCTACTGCTTAAGAAGACGGATAATAGATTATGGGGAAAAGAGCGATCAACTCCCATAGGTGGGGCTTCCCTGGTGGTCCAGTGGTTAAGAATTCGCCTGCAGATGAAGGGGTCACTGCTTTGATCCTTGGCCCTAGAAGATTCCACAAGATGCAGAGCAACTAACCCCATGCACCACAACTACTGAGTACGCAAGCTGCAACTCCTGAAGACCGTGGGCCTAGAACCTGTGCTCTGCAACAAGAGGAGCCCCCACGATGAGAAGCCCGTGCGCTGCACCTCGAAAGTGGCCCCCACTCGTTGTAACTAGAGAAAGCCCGCATGCAGCATTGAGGACTCCGTGCAGCAGTAAATACATGAATTAAAAAAAAGAAATCTCACAGGAGTCGAGTTTGTCGTTGTTTAGTCACTAAGTTATGTCCGACTCTTTTGTGACCCCATGGGCTGTAGCCTGCCAGGCTCCTCTGTCCATTGGATTTCCCAGGCAAGAATAGTAAAGTGGGTTACCATTTCCTTCTCCAGAGGATCTTACTGACCCAGGGATGGAACTCCATTCCTACGCTGGCAGGCAGGTTCCTTACCACTGGGGCACCGGGGAAGCCAGAGGAGTTGAGTTAGTCACATGGAAATATAAAAAATCCATTCTCTTAAGGGATCATTTACTATGGTCCCATACAGTCGGACACGACTGAAGCGACTCTGCATGCATGCATGCGTTGGAGAAGGAAATGGCAACCCACTCCAGTGTTCTTGCCTGGAGAATCCTAGGGACGGAGGAGCCTGGTGGGCTGCCGTCTACGGGGTCGCACAGAGTCGGACACGACTGAAGCAACTTAGCAGCAGCAGCAGCAGCAGTATAATGTGTAAAATGGATACATTAATATATAGTTAAATTAGTTACCATTATATAGCTATTGATGAATTAGAAGGCATCAATCAACAGAAGACCTATTATAATATGAGCTAGTAAATGCCACATTACTAGTAAATGTGTTAGAAAGCCAAGTGTTTGGGGGGATAGGCTCAAAGACGATCTCTAAACATAACCTATTGCAGCACATCTGCTGGAAAATGAGCAAAGCTTTAAGTAATCTAATTTGCTCCAAATACATTACACACATTTGTATCAGATAAATAAGTACTAAAACTCATTTTAAACACCAAACAGAAGACATCTTAGTAGGTACAGTGTGAGCTAAAATAATCAGACATTGTTTCTGGTCTGAAGTTTTAGTCTTATGGAGTAAGTAAATATAAACAAATAAGTATTATATGTTAGAAAGTATTGAGTGTCATGTCACAGAGCAATATGAAAGTTAAAAGGTAGGAGAGATAACCTCCGACCTCTAGAGGTCATGGAAAGATGTAAGAGGTACGGTGAGACCTTGAAAAGATGAGCAAGATCTGGTCCCATTAGAAAGAAGATACAGAGGCAGATGTAACAGGGTGAGTAAGGAATGAACGTAGGAAAGTGGCAAGTGGAGTTGGGAACTTCAACTGGGTGAAGGAAAGGAAAAGAAAGGCTAGAGAAACAGGCTGAATAGTTTTGAATATCTGCTCCCTGCCAGGCACTATGAGCCAGGGACTAGGCTGGCTAAAACGAAGTGGTAATGACCACAAAGACTTTTGACTCCTCGTTTGAGCTCAGACTTTATTTAATAGGCAAAGGAGAAGCACAGATAGTGCCTCTTCTTGAACTTCTTATCAGATTTCTTACATCGATCTCCATACAGCTGTAAGAATCTTCTTAAAAGAAAAAAGAAAAAGGAATCTTCTTAAAAGAAAAAAGAAAAAGGAATCTTCTTAAAATGTACATGAGATTGTATCTCTCATGTAAAACTTCTGATATTTCCCCATTGCATTTTGGAGAAGAAAACCCCTGTGACCTGTAGGCCTTGATGTAATCTGGCTCTTGTCTATTTCTCTAACCCCATCGGCTGCTGTTATCTCTTTCATTCAGTGTGTTCTAGACACCAACAGTGTTTCTCATTGTTTTGAAACCATATGTTATCTCCTGCCTGACAGTCCTTTTACATGCTGTTCTGATTGGCTGGAATGCTTTCCTTTTTGCTCTTTGCATGACTGGTTCATCTCATTCTTCAGATTTTAGATTAAAAGCCACTGCAAGAGAAGTCTTTCTCAACCACTGTATTTAAAAGCAGTCAGGTCAAAAAGTTTTCATTCAGTATGTGAGCTGGAGGAATTATAATTCACATATAAAGCTCATGCTATCTTACCGATAGATCAAAACGATAGCAAATAATGCATAGGAAAAGTAAAAAAGGTGTCTGAAGGGAGGGATTGAAAGTCATGACATGCTTATGAGATGATCAAACCAGAAATCACAATTTAAGGACACAAAAGTATTCAATTTTCCAGCCTTTTTTTCAGATTTTGTTTTGTTAACGCATTCTCTATACCTACATCTGAAAAGGCAACATAGATTGAAATAAAGGATGGCAGATGGAGAAAATGACAGTAGTCAATTATGCCACATTGCTATATGCTAGTGAGCCAAGGAAAACCATTAGTAAAAAAGTTGTATCCTTAAAACTTTATTTTTCCCCAAAGGAAACGCCTGATATTGCATGCCTCTGGTGTATACATTTCCCCCAAGGTTGATGTGTAGATAACAAACTGTAGCAAAAATTTTTTTTTTTATTTTTTATTTTTTTTTAATTTTATTTTTTTTATTATTGTTTTTGCCATACATTGTCATGATATCACCATGGGTTTACATATGCTTCCCCTCCGGGTCCCCCCTCCCTCCTCCCTCCCCCCCGGGAAATCTCGCTGCACCAGTCCCGAGCATCAATCCTGGGCTGGCGATTGATTAGACACATGACAATTAACATGCTTCAATGCCCTTCTCCCATCTCATCCCACCCTTACCCTCATCCACAAAGTCCACAAGTCTATTCTATACATCTGTGTTCCTTTTGTTGTCTCCCATGTTGGGTTCTCATTACTGTCTTTCTAAATTCCATATATATGTGTTAATATACTGTATTGTTGTTTTTGCTTCTGGCTTACTTCACTCTGGATAATGGGCTCCAGTTTCGTCCATCTGAGTAGAATTGCTTCAAATGAATTTTTTTTTAATGCTGAGTAATATTCCATTGTGTATATATACCACAGCTTTCTTATCCATTCGTCAGTTGATGGGCATCTAGGTTGCTTCCATGTCCTGGCTATTGTAAACAATGCAGCGATGAACATTGGGGTGCACGTGGCTCTTTCAATTCTGGTTTCCTCGGTGTATATGCCCAGCAGTGGGATTGCCGGGTCATATGGCAGGTCTATTTGCAGCTTTTTAAGGAACCTCCACACTGTTTTCCATAGTGGCTGTACTAGTTTGCATTCCCACCAACAGTGTAAGAGGGTTCCCTTTTCTCCACATCCTCTCCAGCATTTATTGCTTGTAGACTTTTGGATGGCAGCCATTCTGACTGGTGTAAAGTGGTACCTCATTGTAGTTTTGATTTGCATTTCTCTGATAATGAGTGATGTTGAGCATCTTTTCATGTGTTTGTTAGCCATTTTTATATCTTCCTTGGAGAAATGTCTGTTAAGTTCTTTGGCCCACTTTTTAATTGGGTTGTTTATTTTTCTAGAATGGAGCTGCAGGAGTTGTTTGTAAATTTTTGAGATTAATTGTTTGTCTGTTGCTTCATTGGCTATTATTTTCTCCCATTCTGAAGGCTGTCTTTTCACCTTGCTTATAGTTTCCTTTGTTGTGCAAAAGCTTTTAATTTTAATTAGGTCCCATTTGTTTATTCGTGTTTTTATTTCCAATATTCTGGGAGGTGGGTCATGGAGTATCCCGCTTTGGATTATAGCAGAGAGTGTTTTGCCTATGTTATCCTCTAGGAGTTTTATAGTTTCTGGTCTTATGCTTAGATCTTTGATCCATTTTGAGTTTATCTTTGTGTATGGTGTTAGAAAGTGATCTAGTTTCATTCTTTTACAAGTGGCTGTCCAGTTTTCCCAGCACCACTTGTTAAAGAGGTTGTCTTTTCTCCATTGTATATTCTTGCCTCCTTTGTCAAAGATAAGGTGTCCATAGATGCGTGGATTTATCTCTGGGCTTTCTATTCTGTTCCATTGATCTATGTTTCTGTCTTTGTGCCAGTACCATACTGTCTTAATGACTGTGGATTTGTAGTATAGCCTAAAGTCAGGTAGGTTGATTCCGCCAGTTCCATTCTTCTTTCTCAAGATTGCTTTGGCTATACGAGGTTTTTTGTATTTCCATACAAATTGAGAAATTATTTGTTCTAATTCTTTGAAGAAGACCTCTGGTAGCTTGATAGGAATTGCATTGAATCTATAGATTGCTTTAGGTAGTATACTCATTTTCACTATATTGATTCTTCCAATCCATGAGCACGGTACATTTCTCCATCTGTTTGTGTCCTCCTTGATTTCTTTCATCAGTGTTCTATAGTTTTCTATATACAAGTCTTTTGATTCTTTAGGTAGAAATACTCCTAAGTATTTTATTCTTTTTGTTTCGATGGTGAATGGGATTGTTTCCTTAATTTCTCTTTCTGATTTCTCACTGTTAGTGTATAGGAATGCCAGGGATTTCTGTGTGTTGATTTTGTATCCTGAAACTTTGCTATATTCACTGATTAGCTCTAGTAATTTTCTCGTAGAGTCTTTAGGGTTTTCAATATAGAGGATCATGTCATC
>ML662442.1:11911534-11957427 GCA_007570785.1 Antilocapra americana
CAGTTGGGGAGTGGGGCTTCTCCTCTCCCCCGGCCCAGCCGCTCTGTTTTCTCAGCGTGCAGCTAAGCAGGCCTTCTTGGTTAGGCTTGTCCTTCTCACAGTCCTACAGTCTCTTTTCTATGCAGTCTGATCTACCGGCAGAGATTTAATTTTGGAGTTTGCTCTGCTCCTGGAGAGAGGGCTTCCCGCAAAAATTTTTATAAAAATGGTTATCTCACCTGCATATGAAATACTCAGAAGCTTGCTTCTTTCAAGAGGGGGAGCCCACGAAGACCACATGGCGTGCATGGCTGGAAATGTGACACCCTGAGAAGGGGAAAAGGTATTTCTGATGAAACACAAAGTAGTTTTGTTAGTGTTTTTTAAGTTGAGTTGAGTATTTTGTTGCAATAAAAGTTTTTGGATAAGACTCAAACCAGAATCAGGTTTCCTGGTGTGACATGCCTTTACAACACTGAGTGAAAATACCTCATAGTGAAGTACTTTTAAAAATCTGAACAAAGATTTGTGGATAGTGCCAACTGGTTTGAGAACTGCAAGGTAAGGGTTGTAAAAAATATAGAAGAATGTACTGAGTGATGATATAAAGGGATTCCTCTCAATGTTAACTTTACTCATTTACTTCATTTAAGGACTGAAAGAAATGGAAACGTAACCAATACGTAACTTAAACATACTGATCTAATACTGTGGGATACTAGAAGAAAACTCAAATTCACCCTCATCAACAGGAAACATGGTCCTACCAAAAACCACTCAATTAGAGTGTTAATGGTATATTTTTTAAAGTTTTCTGGTCATAACCAGCCTAGTACATGCCAATTAGTGGAGGGGCAAGATAGGAGTAGGGGATTAAGAGGTATTAATACAAACCACTAGGTATAAAATAAGTAAGCTGTCAGGAAATTATATATCGCGAGGAATATAATATTTTATAATACAGAGTATAATCCATAAAAATTCTGAATCACTATGTTGTACATCTGAGATTTACATAATATTGTACATCTATTACACCTCAATTTAAAAAAAATACCAACTACTGATAATGGAGAAGTAATAGAACAGTGAAAGCAAGGGGGTCCATAGAGACTTGGGAGAGGAGGAGATGCCATAGGGAACAGGAAGAAATAGATTCTGGTAGATTCAAAGTGGTGGATTCACTGCTCTCCTTGGCCATTCACTTGCTGTCATAGCCTCAGAAAGATTAGTTAACCTCTTAGAACTTCTGTGTCTTCATCTGTAAAATAGGTATTTTACTTAGGTAAGGAGAAGAGGAACCTGTTATTAGAGGGCTAGTTTTATTTTGTAATCAAGAAGAGTTTATTTGATACACCTCTGTTTCATAAGGATCATTCAGATGAGTGACCAAAGCTTAAATTTAAATAGCACTAGGCAATTTCCAAAGTTTTTTAGCCATTATTATATGATTGGATTTTACTATTCCAGTCAGTGTTTTTCCTACACAGAGTGATACAAAATAACCTTCAAGCTATTTGGCAAACTGAAAGGCCACTATTTTGCTTGAATTATAGAAACGTTAAGAGAGAGCAAAATAAACCTAAGCCTTGGTTTCATGGGAAGAAGTTCAAAGCTAGAAATGAAAAAATATCATTATTTAAAAGTGGAGGTAAAAACAATGGAACGAAAAAGATAAGTGGACACGAAAAGAAAAATAAGAAATCCAATATTTAAAATTAAAATAAAAAATGATAGAAATTTTAGCCTCGAGGAGAGAAAAAAAAAGATAAAAATAATAACAATTTTAAAAAGCAGCAGAAAGGTCAGAAGAATCATAAGACTTAAAAAAAGAGAGCTACATAAACATGTTAAATTATTTGTCTCTAAGTTAGAGGACCAGAAAAATGAACAAATGTGAAAAAAAGAGGTTCTATGAAAAACAACAAATTAAAAGTAAAACAAGGCAATTCTACAATCTATTGGGTAAAATATTAAAATATTTTTATACTCTGTGGGCAATCAGTGTTGGAGCAGAGGTAAACAGTGGCAAAGGTTCAGGAGAAAGAATGGTCTGTGTTCATGGTTTTAGTACCAGTTTCTTATCTGCTTGTGACTCAGATGGTAAAGAATCTGCCTGCAATGCAGGAGACCTGAGTTGGATCCCTGGGTCAGGAAGATGCCCCGGAGAAGGGAATGGCAACCCACTCCAGTATTCTTGCCTGGAGAATTCCACAGACAGAGGAGCCTGTGGGGTACAGTCCATGGGGTTGCAAAGAGTCGGACATGACTGAGCAACTGACACTTTTTCACTTACTTATTTCCTCAGTAGGAGGGAGCAGGGGGAGCTACGAAGTGTCCCCTAGAAAATGTTTTCTCTGGTCTTTGCGTAAAGCTTCTAATTTTGGAGTGTTTCCACTGGAGATCTCATCGACCACAGACAAAAATCTCATGTTATTTTATGGTTTAATCACTTTTTAGTTAAAAAATAAATCCCTATTATCTTTCAGTGTCATTTTTTTTTGGACTCATGTTCATACCAAAGAAATGATATCTTTAAGAAGCTAAGAAAGCAAGGAGGGGTAAGAAGAAAAATAAAAGAGAAAAAAGCTTACCTCTCCTAGCCCTTCTAGTGCTCTGAGTGCAACGAGGGCTCCAACTCCGAAATCTGCAGCGAGGGGAGTGAACAGGGTGAAGACAGCAGTACCAAGGATCCCGAATCCTAGCAGCAGCTTCCCCCCACTCTTGCTGGCAACATATCCTCCAGGAATTTGTGTGATGATGTAGCCATAAAAGAAAGACCCAAGAATCCAGCCTTGAGTTTCTGCATCCCACTGGTACTTTTTACCCTATAAAGAATAGGAAAAAAAAAAAGTCTTTTATGGCTAAGTGAGATTCCATCGTGTCTATGTACCACCGCTTTATCCATTCATCTGTCAGCGGACATGGAGGGTGCTCCCATGTTTGGCTGCTGTAAATAGTGCTACAATGGACACTGGGGTGCACACGTCTTTTAGAATTGTGGTCTTCTCAGGGTATATGCCCAGTTGTGGGATTGCTGGGTCATATGCTAGTTATAGTCCTCTTTTTTTTTTTTAAGGAATACTCCACACTCTTCTCCACAATGGCCGTATCAGTTTACATTCCCACTAACAGTGCCTGAAGTTTCTACCTAGAGCCTGTTACAGAGAGTGAAGTAAGTCAGAAAGAGAAACACAAGTATCGTATATTAACATATATATATATATATGTATATATATATATATATGGAATCTAGAAAAAAGATACGATGAAACTAGTAGAGGATGGATTTCTGGACACAGCAGGGGAAAGTGAGGGTGGGAACAAACGGAGAAGGTGGCACTGACATATATACACACTTGTTCAAAATAAACAGTTAGTGGGAAGTTGCTACGGAACTCAGGGAGCCCACCCTGGCGTTCTGTGATGACCTAGAGGTGGGGTGGGATGGAGGGAGGTGAGGGAGGGTCAAGAGGGGGGAAATATGGAAATATATATGTATATGACTGATCTCCGTGGTTGTACAGCAGAAACCAACAGAACATTGTGAAGAAAATTTCCACCAAATAAAAAATTTAAAAAACCCCAGCCTTTTAACATCTTGATAAAATGGTTCCTTTCTCTTATGGGCATGTGAGTACATATCATTGTAATTTTGAACCACTGTTCTTTTTTTTCCCTGTCCGTTTGTGTTTTGGCTGTGAGGCCTGTGAGATCTTAGTTCCCCAACCAGGGACTGAGCCCAGGCCATACCAGTGAAAGCACTGAGTCCTAACCCCTGGACTACCAGGAAACTCCCCAGAACCACTGATGGAGACTGAAGAACATGCAGACTTCCTCTTGGGTGGGAGAGTCAACGTGATACAGACATGCACTTTCCAGGAGTGAACGGAAATTCATTGAATGCTCGCTATTTTCTAAAACTAGACTATGGGATGAATTGTAGACGTTTTGTGACAAAGAAGGCTCAAAAATGGCAGAGGTTTGGCAGAAAGTTACCAATCAGGATACTTCAGAGGCTAAGCCAGGCTTTAGAGCTAGGACTGGGTTCAAGGTTAGCTCTGTTACTTACTGGATTTGTAATCTGGGAAGATTAAATGGAAAAGGCACATAAAATAAGGCCCGGCACATACTAGGTAATCACTTAATGTTAGCTACTAGTATGCAAAAATATAGATAATGTCTCCCCATTTCAGAGCAAGCACTTCAACAAGGACATAGAGAAGTACAACCGAGCAAGAATTTAAACCAAGCCAGAAACTTCATGTGAGTAGGAAATGTCTTTTAACTAGTAGCAGCACACAGTAAGGTGAGTATGAAGATTTTAAAATTGTATTTATTTATATTTTTGGTTGTGCTGGGTCTTTGTTGCAGCCCACTGTGCTGTTGGGCTTTCTCTAGTTGTACTGAGTAGGGGCTACCCTCTAGCTGTGGTGCATGGGCTTCTCATCGCAGTGACTTCTCTTACCGCAGAGCGCAGGCTCAGGAGTTGTGGCCCATGGGCTTATTTGCTCCACGGCATGGAGAATCTCCAGGACAAAGGATCGAACCTGTGTCCCCTGCATTGGCAGGCAGATTCCTATCCATCGTACCACCAGGGAAGTCCGAATATGAAGATTTGACGACAGGGTATCTGAATCTTTGGTACAGATAACCGTGTAACCTGACCCATGTGTTAAGAACCATTTGGGATTTCTTTTTATTGCGCATATAGGGCAGATAGGTGGCTCAGATGGTAAAGAATCTGCCTGCAATGCAGGAGACCTCGGTTTGATCCCTGGGTCAGGAAGATCCCCTGGAGAACGGAATGGCTACCCACCCTAGTATTCTGGCCTGGAGAATCCCATGGACAGAGGAGCCTGGTGGGCTAGAGCCCATGGGGTAGGAAAGAGTCGGACACAATTAGTGGCTAAAACTTTTGAAGTAGTTGAATTATCAGAAGAACTTGTGGAAAGAAAAAATACAAAGCAAACCCAAACCCATGATTATCTTTGTTTACAGTACCAGTCTGTAGCTTCTCTATAAAATTCCAGGGCTTCATGAAGTATCTAATAATTACAGGTTGAGGTAGGGAAAGTGGGTGATGTGTACCCTTAACATGTATTCAGTAGCATTATCAAAGTCCAGTGTAAAGATTTTTGATGACATTATTTTTGTACATGTGCTTGTTTGGGGGCAGAAACCCTCTTCCCTGTTTGAGAAGAGGGAAGTCTTCTGATCTGTAAATGGCAGAGAAGACTCACCTAACATGGGATCTGGCTCCTTGATGAGCACTGAAAATGGATAAATATACACTTATAAAAGGACACCAGCCTTTCCCCCCTGTATTGTCTCCATGCAAAAATAAAATGTTTAATATGTGTAAAACTCAATTCTGAACAAATGATGAACAAGCACTCATCAAGTCCACTAGAATACGAGGGGGGCAAAATGATGTAAGTAGCTTAGGCGAGACATGTTACAGATTTTTGAGAAGAAATTGATGAATTCTTATTTTTCACCCTTGTAGTTGAGATTGTTTAAATTCTCCTGCAACAGAGGGCTTCCCTGGTGGATCAGTGGGAAAGAATCAGCCAGACAATGCAGGAAACACAGGCTCGATCCCTGACCTGTGAAGATCCCCCATAACATGGAACAACTAAGCCCAAGCACCACAACTACTGAGCCCATTTGCCCCAAGTACTGAAGCCCACGCACCCTGGAACCCTTGCTCCACAACAAGAGAAGCCACCGCAATGAGAAGCCTGCGCACCGAACTAGAGAGGAGCCCCCACTTGCTGCAAGGAGAGAAAAGCCCACGTAGAAACAAAGACCCAGCTTAGCCAAAAATAAATAAATAAAATTTAAAAAGTTCTCTTGCAACAGGAACCTTTTAAAGAGTACAGCTATTAAATATTGTTCCCATAAAAACTATTTAGCAACATCTAAAACAATCTAATTTCCCAGTATGCCAGACAGGTTTTTCCAAATTCTCTTCAAGGATGGCATGTTTACGGACGAAACTGAAAAGTCACTTTCAAACAGATCAGGGTACAGCAGCGGCAGCTAACCAGTGACTGAGAAAACATGAAAGACAATGACTCAGGTTTACATGAAGAAAGAGTTTGTTTCTGTAGGACAAACAAATTCAATGTTTTTCAATATGTTTACCTGGAAGTATTTTACGATTAAGATCATCTGCTTGAAAAAACAGCACTCACCGTTTGGTTGTGAAGAACTTTTATGGGAGCAGAATGCTCAGCACACTCGTAGGAAGTCCTATTATCTTTGGCAGTTGTGTTTGAATCCACCATGTCCACTAGCGCAACACTCAGATTCACCCGTAATGAATAGAGAACGAAGAAACCAAAAAAGGACAAAAATGCTAGGTTGTAACGAGCAGAGCAGCATACTGGAGCTGAAATAAAGACTGGGGGTAAAACTTCCATGAAAAGAATAATTTAGATCATATTGTCTAAATCATCAAAAAGGTCACTTCCTAGATGTACACAAGTCAGTAAATTATGAGTATTTTTCTGAGAATATTCTCAGATGAAGCATACCTCAAAGCATATATCAAGGAGAATTTGTTCTGGTATCTGTAGCTTTGATAAACATTTAACATATGAGAGCCTGAACTGTAAGATGGTTTCTTAAAACCTGGAGGCACCAGTTTTATTAACTTTGCTAGGAAAAATCATCTGCATTCTGGAGTCAAAACCGAACCCCTAGTCCCTGTCAGCTGACCAGGTAAGAGAAACACAGGTAAAGGGGTTTAATGGCATTGCTATTGCTGAAAACCTGTCTCAAACATGGCCAATAAGTCCTTGAGTATTCAGCATACCGTGTACGTTACTAACTATGGGTTAGTAGTCATCTCTCATCATAAACACATCTCAGCATAAAAAAACTTTCTGCAAAAGCCAGGGCATGAACCTCCCTCCCCCCTCTCCGCACCCCTCCACACCACGATCAATTTCTTACCTTGAAAACCATCCTCAGAGGCTGGATTTGAATCGGAAGCCATGATTAACACTTAAGCCTTTCCTGAACTATATGTATTTGAGAACCCAGAAGCAACCTTGCAGAATCTATGACAGTCGCACCCCCTGTGACAGTTGCTCCGTTGGTCTTGCTTAAAGGGCCCGCGGGGGAGAGCACAGTGAGAGAATGTACCCCCCACACACACACACAAAGGGAGGGCAGAGTGGGTGGGAGAAACCTGTTAAAGGAGGATCACATGACAGGAGGAGTTTGACCTTTTCTTCCCCTCTTTAATTATAGGTGTAAGCACCTACTGTCTCTGTTTTTCTTCTTTTACTGAGTGGCAGAACTGGAGGAGATAAGAATTCAGGGAGCTGATTTAAGGGTGACTGACCCCAAGTGACAATGACAAAGTGGCAAATCCAGGGTTTTACACCATACGCTCGGCCAACACTGAGTGTTTTTACAGATACGAAAATCTATTTCAATTGCTGATGACAAGTTAAATACATATATATGGATATATGTGTGCTTTTATTTGGCAGTGATATACTAGCATTGTGTGCACATATACAAATACAAAACACCCACATACACACACATGCCTGTTGCCGCCTACTCAGGAATCCTGACCTAGCTTTGCACAAGGATATATTTTTCAGAGTACAATGGTCTTGGTACAGATTCAGATTGAAGCTTGGATGAACACAGCACAACTGCATGTAGGTGTATATTAATATACTATGATCCAACTCACTTCTCTGTAAGCACTCATACACTTAACAACTGCTATCAATTTTAGCTTTGTGAAAGACTGACATCTTTTAACAGAGAATTTTTCATTTGGCATTCTTGATTTCTTTCTCAAGAGTGGTGCTAGTGTGGTGCCACAGTTCAATCCAGACCTGTGGAAACTATATTTCTAAAGTTTCATTCACACTGCCTCTGTCACCTGAATCTAGATACTCTTGCTCTCCATCCCAAGCAAATTGGCAGCTGCTTAGTTAAGGACAGTTTGCAAACTACAAGGCATGTTTTGTTTCTTTTTTTAAATTAAGCATTTTATTTTGTACTGGGGTACAGCCTGATTACCAATGTTGTTAAAGTTTCAGGTGGATAGCAAAGGGATTCAGCCACACATATACATGTATCCACTCTCCCCCAAACTCCCCTGCCATCCAAGCTGCCACATAACATTGAGCAGAGTTCCCTGTGCTATATATTAGGTTATCTATTTTAAATATAGCAGTGTGTACACGTCCATCCCAAACTCCCTAACTATCCTTTCCCCATCCTTGCACCAGAAGCTTGGGAAGTGGAGAAAAAGTGAGTAAAGCGATTTCAAATTACCAGTGCAATTACTTGAAAATCTGACCTAGTAGTTATAGATCAGGTATTTTTAACTTCAGGAGGCACATTCAATAATCAGAAAAGAAAACGCCAACACAGAAATCACAAAGTATATGACTATGAGGTTTTAAGAAATATTACAAATAAATGGTTCTTAGTTTTAAAAAAAATGGTTGTTGATTATAAATCAGTTGGAAAGATTTTATTTCAAGAAAGTATGACAAAAATAAAGGAACGTATGGTGACAGAGCAAAATGTACCTGTGAATGTGGCTAGTATTTGAAACTGGTCCAAGAAAAGTGCGCTTGCATGACAATGAGAAAGTACACTCATTGGGCACCCACCACACAGAAATCAAATTCAAAGTAAAACCATGCTTGCATAACGAGCGGAGCACCCACCAAAACAAACAGCAGCTTCTAAAACATGGTTTCAACTTAGGAATGTGGAGTAGGTGTAGTTGAAAGAACACAGGCTGATTTAGATTAAAGCAGATCTGGTGTTGGAATCTCAGCTCTGATTTTCACTGGCAGTGTTGTCTCGGGGGAAGTCCGCTAAGAGTTCCCATTATCAGATTTCTCTGCTGCCCAATGAAGTGACCCCCATCCACCTCACTGGCTTGTGTGTAGATTAGATGAAGTCCTGAAGGGCAGGCAGTAAAAGAGAATTCCTTTCCCATTTATCCTGGAGAAAGTCATAGTGATGAGATACAGCGCTACAATACACATAATGTGTGTGACATGGGACAAAGGGACATAAACATGCCGTGTGTTGGGTAGGGGATGGTCAAGGAAGACCTCTGGGAGAAAGAACACTTAACACTGAATCTTCATCCATAAGCAAGAAGCCACGGGCAGGCTAGAGGAGGAGGAGTGATGCAAACAAAGGCAGGGCAAGCACAGTGTGGAAAGAAGAGTGAGCACAAAGCGGGCAGGAAGCCAGCTGGCCATTGGCTTTTGTTTGTTGAAAGATTTCTGATCACAGTTAGATGTCCATTGATAGATGAATGAATAAAGAAGATGTGGTCCATATATACAATGAAATATAGTCATAAAAGGGAATGAATGTGAGTCAGTTGTAGTGAGGTGGCTGAACCTAGAACTGTTATACAGAGTGAAGTAAGTCTTGGGCTCCAAAATCACCGCAGATGATGACTGCAGCCATGAAATCAAAAGACTCTTGATCCTTGGAAGGAAAGCTATGACAATCCTAGACAGCGTATTAAAAAGCAGAGATGTCACTTTGCCAACAAAGGTCCATACAGTCAAAGCTGTGGTTTTTTTCCAGTAGTCATGTACAGACAGGAGAGTTGGAGCATAAAAAAGGCTGAGGGCCAAAGAACTGATTCTTTTGGATTGTGGTGCTGGATAAGACTCTTTTTTAAAAAACCTTATTTTTATTGGAGGGTAATTGCTTTACAATACTGTGTTGGTTTCTGCTATATATCAACATGAATCTACCATAGGTATCCATATGTCCCCTTCCTCTTGAACCTCCCTTCCACCTCCCACCCCATACCACCCCTCTAGATTGTTGAGAGTTCCATGGACTGCACAGATATCAAACCAGTCAATCCTAAAGGAAATCAACCCTGAATATTCATTGGAAGGGCTGAAGCATCAGTTAGATAGCAAGGGTTAGATGGCAAACGTTGGAAAGGGTTAGATAGCATCACTGACTCATAGACATGAATTTGAACAAACTCCGGGAGGCAGTGAAGGTCAGAGGAGCCTGGTGTGCTGTAGTCCATGGGGTTACAAACTGTCACACACGACTCAGAGACTGAGCAACAACAACAAAGTCAGAAAGAGGAAAACAATATATCCTATTTTAACTCATATATATGGAATCTAGAAAAATAGTACTGATGATCCTATTAACAGGGAACAAATGGAGATACTGATGCAGAGAATGAACTTGTCAACACAATAGGGGAAGGAGAGGGCAGGATGAATAGGGCGACTTGAGAAAGTAGCATTGACATATATACACTACCATAGGGAAAACAGATAGTGTTATATAACAGAGGAAGCCCAGCATGGCATTCTGTAATGACCTAGAGAGGTGGGATGGGAAGGGGGAGGGAGGCTCAAGAGAGAGGGGGGCATATATATATATATATATATATATATATATATAAAACACTGATTTGTGTTGTCGTAATGGCAGAAACCAATACAACATTGTAAAGCAATCACTCTCCAATTAAAGAAAAATTAAAAATAAATCAATTTGAAAAAAAGGAGCAGTAAACAGGAGATGACCTGATGGGGCTGGACTATGATGCTGCAGTAACTGAGTGGAACACTGGTTTCTTAATTTAATAACAAAATAGGCAATAATTATTGAGCTCAATGTGCTCAGTATCAGTCTTAAGTGTTTTAGATTATGATTATAAGGATTAACTGGGGTAGTACATATTAAATATTTAGAACACACACAATATGCTTCAATTACTGTGAACTGTTGTTATGATTAACTGGGGTAGTACATATAAAATATTTAGAACACACACAATATGCTTCAATTACTGTGAACTGTTGTTATTAAAATGCTTTCTCTGGATATTAGGAATTGAGGTAATTAGGGCTTCCCAGGTGGCTCACTGGGTAAAGAATCAGCCTACAGTGCAGAAGACACAGGAGATGTGGGTTCAATCCCTGAGAAAGGAAGATTCCCTGGAGCAGGGCATGGCATCCCACTCCAGTATTCTTGCCTGGAGAATCCCATGGACAGAGGAACCTGGTGAGCTACAGTCCATAGGGTGGCAAAGAGTTGGACATGACTGAAGCAACTAAGCATGCATGTATGTGAGGGATCAAGGTTATTTTTCATTTCTGAGAAATTAAAAGTTGAAAAAAGAAGCTATTGAAGAGAGTGGGGGTGTGAAGTTCCCAGTGAAACATATGGAATTGCTGAGTGAGTGAACATCCATCCAAAACCGGGGAGAGCAATCTGCCCTTGGGTTTGTCCTTGAAGCACAACCTGCTTGTACTCAGAGGCAAGCACCAGGTAAGCGGATAGCTCGTACTGAGATGGATGTGGTGACAAAGCAAGAAGGCAAAGGAATTTAGAGTACGAGCAAGAAAATAAAGTGCTGGAGTGCGATTCTGACTCAAGAAGCAGGTAAAATGGAGAGGGCTAATGCTCAGTGAAAGCAGGCTGTGTTGTTTTGGCTGTGTAGTTCACTGCTGTCCACCTTCAATGCCTAGGGCAGTGTTTGCAAGAGTTGGCATACAAATATTTAGGGGGCTTAAAAGTAGAGAGTGTGGCTTCCCCAGTGGCTCAGCTGGTAAAGAACTCACCTGCCAATTCAGGAGATGCAGGAGACGCAGGTTTGATTCCTGGGTTGGGAAGATCCCCTGGAGGAGGAAATGGTAACCCACTCCAGTATTCTTTCCTGGAAAATTCCATGGACAGAGGAGCCTGGCGGGCTACAGTCCACGGGGTCGCAAAGAGTTGGGCACGACTGAGTGAGCATGAAAAAGTCGAGAGGTGTATCTCTTAAAACATTATTGACTTATTTATTTTTGGCTGTGCTGGGTCTTTTACTGCTGCATGCAGGCTTTCTCTAGTTGTGGGGAGTGGGGGCTACCCTTCATTGTGGTGCACAGGCTTCTCATTGAGGTAGCTTCTTTTGTTGTGGCGCACCGGCTCTGGAGAACAGGCTCCGTAGTTGTGGCATACCGGCTTAGTTGCCCCGAGGCATGTGGAATCTTCCTGGAGCAGGAATCTAACCCATGTCCCCTGCCTTGGCAAGCAGGGTCTTAACCACTGGTTCACAAGGGAAGTCCCAAGAGGTGTTTCTTGATGGAAGTTCACAGTTCTAACTATGAAGTTCTCTTGACAATAGATAAAACAGACACACCTTTTCTCTACTTCTGGATCTGTGTGAAAACTCCATAAAAATAAATGAGGAGTCAGTGGGTGGAAAGTTCAGATGGAATGAGATTGAGGTCAAAGTGGAGCAGTTACACAGGCAGGAAGGGAGGAATTCTGGTTGTGGTTAAGTTATGGGAGCTGACGAAGTCTGAGGGCTGACTGAGGAGGGAGGGAAGCCGTCAGACATGTTTGAGTCTGAGAACTTGAGGTGACGTGGATGAGAAGTCACTCAAGATAACAGTGGGGAATTAGAGCCGAGAAGTTGGAAGAGTGTAAAGCCTGTGATCAATGAAGCAAAGGGCTGGGCAGTGGGCCGAGGAGGAGACCATGTCGGGGAAAGTGGTCCAGCTCAATGGCCCTGACAGTGGAGGGGTGATCGTCTCGGAGCATCAGTGTGGAGTACGAAGGAAGTGACCCCACCAACTGCTGTACGATAACAGACAGCAGTGAGGAGTGGGAGCGGAGTGTCCAGAAGGCCAGGCTTCTGTTGGAATAAGGAGGTGCCTGAGGCGAGCGAAGGCTGGTGAGCACCTAAGAATGCCCGGCCTCCGTTCATGGTGGGAGGGTTTGACACTGGGGACGAGCGGGCCTGGCTGAGGAGCAGGGACTGAGTGGTGGTGAGGGACTGAGACTGAGGTGGAAATTCACGGTCAAGGGCACTGACCTATGCAAAGATGATGACTTTCTCTAGAGTAGGGGGCTTGGATGGGTGAGCCCCTTGGCCAGGGAATTGCATTAAAAAAGACTTCCTATCTAAATGGCTAAAATAAGTTTTGCTTTTAAAAAGGGTAATATTTAACTAATCTTAGCCTGTCTTGGGCTTCCCTGGTGGCTCAGATGGTAAAGAATCTGCTTGTGATGCAGGAGACCCCAGTTCGATCTCTGGATCAGGAAGATCCCTTGGAGAAGGGAATGGCAACCTACTCCAGTATTCTTGCCTGGGGAATTCCATGGACAGAGGAGCCTGGTGAGCTACAGTCCATGGGGTTGCAGAGAATTGGACATGACTGAGCAACACACACACACACACACACACACACACACACAGCCTGCCTTATGGGTAACTCATTCCTGATAAATCCTTATTTATTTCTAATTCCCAAATTAATATCCATTTACATGAAAACAAATTCCATTAAAATGGACTCAGTTAATTTTTTTCCTATTAGGCACTGGATATTTTAATTTTTAAAATATATGCAACAATATTAAATGTATTTGCCTGGAGAATTTCATGGACAGGGGAGCCTGGTAGGCTGCAGCCCATAGGGTTGTAAAGAGTCGGACACGACTGAGCGACCAACACACAGCATTAAATGGAGGCCTTCTTTAAATCCATATGCTGGGAGAAAAAAATAAAAAACTGCTAAAATGGACTCAGTTACTTTAATGTTGTTAACACTGATTATCACAACATGACCCACGGCCACTTCCCTTCATCCTGCAATATGGTTGCTGTCTATGAGCACTCCATACCTTATATTTAAGACTGTAATTACACACCAGTTATATTTGTGTGTACTATACAAAGCTTGTATAACTGAACTTTGAGTGTAACCATCTGCCTCTTGCCCCAAAAGAATAGTAGAGGCAAAAAACAAAACAAAACAACAACAACAAAATGAAATAAAGCAGAGGATGGGTCCTTATAAGCTAGAAAATCAAGTTCCAATAGAATGTGACATGAAGAATGGAGCTCTTTTTTTTGGTGCCAGCTGCTCTGAGGAATGCAAAATCCAAACAGTTTTAATTGATGATAATAATAGTAATTAACAGTTACTATATGCCAAACTCTATTCCAAGCACTTTCTATTAGGGTGTTTAATCCTCACAATAGCCCTATGAGTTAGGTGTATTATTTTCTCTGATTTACAGGCACAGAGAGGTTAGGTTAGGTAGTGAAACTAGGATTGGCAATTAGGCATCCTGCCTCCAGATCCATTTTCTGCTTTTAAACAGAAAGAAATGTCTAAGGAGATCTAAAACTGACTTCTCCTAACATGAATGAACATATTTTCCGTGCAAACAGTATTCTGAAAGTCCATTTAATCAAATACAAGACACATTTCATTCATACAAAAATAAACCTTCAACTGGTGGGAAGTATGAGGAGTGGAATTTTTATGTGTGTGTCTAATTCCCTTCCTCCCTCCTATCTAAATTAAGCAGAAAAATCTATACATTCCTGTGGTTTATCAGCATTGAGCCTTCCTTTCCCCCATCACTTAAAAACATTTTGGGAGGTGTATTAGTAGTTGATTTGATTTACAAACTGTGTTATTTTCAAGTGTATAGCAAAGTGAATCTGTTATACACATACATATATCCCCTCATTTTTAGATTCTTTCCCCATATAGTTCATTACAGAGTACTGAGTAGAGTTCCTTGTGCAGACAGTAGGTCCTTATAATTACCTATTTTATATATAGTAGTGTGTATATGTTGAACTCAATCATCCAATTTATTCCTCCCTCATTTCGTCTTGGTAACTATAAGTTTGTCTTCTACATCTGTATCTCTATTTCTGTTTTGTAGATAAGTTCCTCTGTATCCCCCTTCTTTAGATTCCACATATAAGCGATATAATATGATATTTGTCTTTCTCTACCTGACTTATTTCACTCAATGTGACAATCTCTAGATTAGAGGAACCAGGCTCCCTGACTTTAGAATACAAAGCTACAGTATTTAAAACAGTGTGGTACTGGCAGAAAACCAGAAATATAGACCAATGGAGCAGGATAGAAAGTAAAGCTAAACCCAGGCACCTACGGTCACCTACTCTGTGACAAAGGAAGCAAGAATCCACAATGGAGAAAGACAGTCTCTTCAATAAGCAGTGCTGGGAAAACTGGATAACTACACGCAAAAGACTCCTGAACACCACACACAAAAATAAATTCAAAGTGGACTGAAGACTTGAATGTAAGACCGGATACTATACAACTCATAGAGGAAAACATGGGCAGAACACTCTTTGACATAAATTTCAGCAAGATCTTTTTTGATACACTTCCTAGAGTAAATGGAAATATAAACCAAAAATAAACAAATGGGACCTAATTAAACTTAAACGCTTTTGCATGGCAAAGGAAATCATAACCAAAATGAAAAGACAACCCTCAAAATGCGAGAAAAGATCTGTAAATGAAGCAACCAACAAGGCATTAACCTCCTTTAAAATACACAAACAGCTCATGCAGCTCAGACAGACAAAAAAACAAATAAGAAATGGGCAGAAGACCTAAACAGACATTTCTCCAAAGACATACAGATGACTAAGAAGCACATGAAAGGATGTTTAACATCACTAATTATTAGTGAAATGCAAATCAAAACTACAATGAGGTTAACACCTCATACCAGTCAGAATGGCCATCATCCAAAAGTCTGCAAACAATAAATGCTGGAGAGGGTATGGAGAAAAATGGAACCTTCCTACACTCTTAGTGGGAATGTAAATTGATAGTCACTATGGAGACTGGTATGGAGATTCCTTAAAAAACTAAAACTAGAGCTACCATATGATCCAACATTCCTACTCCTGGGCATATATTTGGGGAAAACCATAATTCAAAAAGATACATGCAGCCTCAGTATTCATTGCAACACTGTATACAATGTCCAGGACATTCAAGCAGCCTAAATATTCATCAACAGAGGAATGGATAAAGATGTAATACACATACACAATGGAATATTACTCAGCCAGAGAAAAGAATGAAATAATGCCATTTGCAGCAACACGATGTCTCCCATCACTTTGGTGTGCATCTCTGAAATCTAGCTGGCTAGGTAAAAACAAATGCTTGAAAGGCAAACCAGTCAGGTTACAGAGAATTCTGTCATATTCTGTCAACCTGAGAGGTTCTTTACACTGTAGAAATATACCTTAATTTTAGCTCTCTTAATACAGAAGCACTACCTATAAAACAAAACCATGTCCTCTTATCCACGATGGAGTGAGTGGTGAACTTTCAAATTTGTGAAGTCAACAAAAATGATTAAGCATTTTGCGAATAGGAATTTCTCAAATGTAACACAAATGTGGCAGTGTTGTGAAAAGAAAGGAGGATGGGATTAAAATCTAGAAGAACTCTGGTTAGACTTTAACACGGCTACAGCAATCTTTGGGAACTTAATCTCTTTGGCTCTTGGTTGTTTATATATAAAATGATGCCCACCAGATGGTAGTTTAGCCTCCAAGGTGTTTCAATTGTTGTATAATGTTATAACTAACATTTTATCAGCTTTTGTTTATCTCTTCTGATAAACAAAATTATACACATAGGCGTAGAGAAGATACTGCTAATTTCATAAAGGCTTGCTCCAAAACAAACATAAATGATAAGTAAAGCATACATACTGTGCTCAATTGTGTTGGACTCTTTGTGACCCCATGGACTGTAGCCTGCCAAGCTCCTCTGTCCATGGGGATTCGCCAGGCAAGAATACTGGAGTGTTGCCATGTCCTCCTCCAGGGGATCGTCTCAACCCAGGGATCAAATCAGACCTGGGTCTCCCGCATTGTGGGTAGATTCTTTAGCGTCTGAGCCACCAGGGAATCCCAAGAATACTAGAGTGGGTAGCCTATCCCTTTTCCAGGGGATCTTCCTGACCCAGGAATGGAACTGGGGTCTCCTGCATTGCAGGCAAAGTCTTTACCAGCTGAGCTACCAGGGAAGCCCAAGAATACTGGAGTGGGTAGCCTATCCCTTCTCCAAGGGATCTTCCCAACCCAGGAATCGAACCGGGGTCTCCTGCATTGCAGGCAGATTCTTTACTCACTGAGCTACCAGGGAAGCCCAAAACATATATAAACATACAGAAAGAGAGATTTTAAGGTCAGCTGAAGAATTTACTCCTTCAGGCACCACTAAAAAGCTAATTCTGAATGGAAAGATTTTTTTTTTTTTTAGAATACCTACAATGTCTGAAATATGCAAAGTAAACGTACAGAACATAATTTCAATAAAAATATAACTAACAGTCATCTTGTTTCTCCTATTAAATGTACAGAAGTGAGGACCAGGGCACTACTGAGTGAGAAGAGGAGGTAACCCCTGGTACCTCTTGAAAGTGAAATTGAGAGTCACTCAGTCACGTCCAATTCTTTGCAACCCCATGAACTATATATAGTCCATGGGATTCTCCAGGCCAGAATACTGGAGTGGGCAGCCTTTCCTTTCGCCAGGAGATCTTCCTCACCCAGGGGTTGAACCCAGGTCTCCCGCATTGCAGGCGGATTCTTTACCAGCTGAGCCACAAGAGGCGCCCTTGTGTATGCCCTGGTGCCTCTTATAAAGCTGTTATACTTATCTTTGTCTTTTGCACTGCTTCTCCTGGTGCTGCTTTCTTGTCCTTGTCATAGCACCCCAGGCAAGGAGCTTAATTTACAATATTGTTGACTAATGCAATATCCTGTAACTTTTCTCTAAAATCCTTACATTTTAAATAGCAAAAAATAACAATGTGTTGCTATTTTTATCTTCTTTTCCTCTCCTGTGGGTAATATATAGAGTAAAAATAAGAGCTGCTGCTGCTGCTAAGTCGCTTCAGTCATGTCCGACTCTGTGCGACCCCACAGACGGCAGCCCATCTGGCTTCCCCGTCCCTGGGATTCTCCAGGCAAGAACACTGGAGTGGGCTGCCATTTCCTTCTCCAATGCATGAAAGTGAAAAGTGAAGTGAAGTCGCTCAGTCGTGTCTGACTCTTTGAGACCCCATGGACTAGAGCCTACCAGGCTCCTCCCTCCATGGGATTTTCTAGGCAAGAGTATTGGAGTGGGGTGCCATTGCCTTCTCCAAAAATAAGAGGGGAAATGGTTATCATAAAGACAGCCACCTCAAGGCATGAGTAACAGGGCTAAAATCTATACAAGAACACTCAACCCATGAATCAAGGAGGGATTGTTTTCAAATTTCATTTCCATTTCATTCCATTTCCCAAAAGGAATGAAAATTTTCTTTTTCAGTCTACTTTATTGAGGTATATTTTACGCACAGTAAAATGCTCCCATTTCAAGTGTATAGTTTGGTGAATTTTGACAGATGGATATATCTGTGATCCCTAGTCAAGATCCAGAATTTTTCCATCACCCCAAAAAGTACCCTAGTGTCTGCAGACAACTCCTTCCTGCCTGTAGCTTCCACGCGACCAATGATCTGCTTCCTGTTATTACAGAGTAGTTTTGCTTGTTTAGAACTTCATACTGACAGAAACATACATTAAAATGGTGGTTTCCTTTGTGCCTGAGATTTAGCCATATCACGTGTGTCAGTAGTTACTTTTTATCACTGAGTATGTGTGAATATACCCCAATTTGTTTATCCAGTCATCTGCTGATGGACTGATAGATAGGTTGTTTCCAGTTTTTAACTATGGATATTATGAATTAAAGCTGCTATAAACAATGTGTGGTACTATGGTCATGCATGTTTAACTTTAAAATATTGATAGACTGCCAGTTTTCCAAAGTACTTGTAACATTTTACTCTCTTACCAGCAAAATATGAGTTCTAGTTATTCCATTAGTTTGCCAGTACTTGGTATCTTCAGCCATTTTAACTTTAGCTATTTTAGTAAGCGTGTAATGGCTCATTGGGTTTTAATCTGCATTTCCTGACAACTACTCTGTTTAACATCTGAGCTAACATTTGATTATATATATATATATTTCCCAATTGCAATAGAATATAGTAGTTTCTAGGGAATATCTTTATGATGGCATTTGTTTCTGTATTTCCACACTAGATTATTTCAGAGAATTATAGAAATCTAATTCATATGTCATGAAAAAAGATCAGTTTATGGAACTAAGTCCGACTTCCAGATAAAACGCCACTATGGTACAGTGCTTACCCTGAGAGTCCACAAAAATAAGCACCTAGTTGCCAGATGGAGCTATAATATTGCTACTTCTACTGCCACCATCTGGTAATGTTAAAAACAAACTTAAAAGGTTATACTGCTCTTGGTCAAGAAAAGTTAAATTTCTAATTCAGCTCTGTTTCTCAAGCATACATCTTTGAAACTACAGAATGCATGCATAGTGATTTATTCTTTAGTTTTGATTTCTTTTGAAGAAGCATCATAGCAAGATATTTTAATTTCCCCAAATTCAGGGAAGATGCGTTGTGAAGTATTATACATCCTTTTCTATTTGCTGCAAGGCTTTGGACAAATTACCTTAGCGCTCTACGGACAGCCTATCTTCAGCCTATCTATGGAGAGCCTCCCTGTTTCCTAACTTATTAGACTGCTACGACTTCATCGTAGACAACTAACTATACGGGGGGGGGGGGAAATGCATGCAGTAACTTTCACTGCACAATTTCAAGATATTCGCTGAGTTATCCAATAATTTCCCTCCGCATACTCAACAAAGTTAACCGCAGTCCTTTTTTTTTCTTGTCTCCACGCCCAAGGAGCTAGCTACCAGATCACATGCTGGAGGACCAGCAGCTGTGGCAAGCTGGCAGTGACAAGGAGGAAGAGTCCGCGCCTCTGTCCCGCCCTGCAGCCTTCAACTGCAGGTTCCCCGGGTGCGCTGTCCCCTCGGGGTCCTCCGCTCCGCCCCCTGCCCATTCATTTCAAGGTTCTCTCCCCAGCTCGTTCTTCCACAGGGTCCCCAGCTCCATCCTACGTTAGATCGCCCGGCGCCCTGCACCCGCGGCGCCCAGCAGGTCCTCGCCCGACCCCGCGGGCTGCACCTGCCGAGGTCCCGCCGGAGCCTCCGCCCGGCCCGGCCTCCCGGCGCCGCTCGCCTCCCGGGCCCCGCAGCGGGCTTCTGGGCATCCGCGAAGTCGGGGGCCCTCACCGGGCTCCCCGATCTCAGCCCGCGAGGGCTTGAGCGGCTCTGGACACCCTCCACCTTGGCACGGCCACCCGCCCGAAGCCCCCCTCGATCGCGCCGCTACTCACCGGCTTCCGCCCGCGGGGCGCGCTGCAGGAGCGGTGTGCGGTCCGAGCCCTCCTCGCCGTCGCTCGGGGCCAAGTCCGAAACCGGGGACTTCATGACGCCTCCAGGGAGCGACGGCGCAAACCTGCCCCGCGGAAAAGAGAGCTCCAGCCGGCCCGCCGAAGCCCCCCGCCCCCGGGCCGAGGCGGCCAGGCTGAGCTGGGCCGCCGGCGCCGCCTCGGTCTGACCCCGCCCCCCGGCCACGTCGGGCGCAGGCCCCGCCCCGGGGCGGCCGCGCAGGCCCCGCCCCCGCCGCCATCTTGCGCTCGGGCCGCTGGGCGGCGGGTGGGGCGGCGGCTGCCGGGTTCCGGAGGCCGGGCTTGCGGAGGCTCGGCGGAGGCCGAGGGGTCGCGCCCGCCAGCTGCGGGCCCGCTGGGTCGCCGGTGTTCTAAAGACTAGGGTTACCCTCCCTTGCGCTCCCTGGTAAAGCTCAGAGAGCAGCGGGGACTGGGAACCTTGAAGAGGAAGACAGGGGCTTAACTCGTGCATCATTAAGGGGAGAACTGGAGTGGATGGCGTGTGGATGACGTTCAGTTATGGTAGTAATTTGCCACGAAAGTGAAAGTCGCTCTTTGAGACCCCTTGGACTATCCAGTCCATGGAATTCTCCAGGCAGAATGCTGGAGTGGGGAGCCTTTTCCTTCTCCCGGGGGTCTTCCCAACCCAGGGATCGAACCCAGGTCTCCCGCATTGCGGGCGGATTCGTTACCAGCTGAGCCACAGGGAATATTGCCATGGGTACTGGCAACCCCAGTACTCTGCCTGTGACAGCATATTGTCCCTAGGATAGCTTTGAAGGTGGAAAACAGGTAATAGAAACATTGATTCCTATGTAATTGCCTACTTTGCAGTCAAAACACCCAGTTATCAGCAGTTTCCTATGGTTCACAATCATCTGACTTACGTCTCCACAGGGCTAATTCCAACAGATTTTCCTGGCCTTTGCTGACTCTAAGGGAGAAGCGCTAGGAAAAATGCACTATCTTGCCTTGGGCTGTGTGGCCACCGGCAGTAATCCTGGGAACTGGAGATAATTGAGATACAAAGGTGTAGTAGATGACCTTGTAGCGGGGAAGAAACTCACAAGCCAACAATTGAGTCAGCCAGGTCAGGTGCTTGGTGAGGTTCAGGAGGGAACAAATGAGAGGGGTCACCTCTGTCCAGAGGGGAGGATGGCAATTACTGAAAGAATTCTTAACCTCTGCGTGGGTACTGGCTGGGAAGGTTATCACGTTAAAACTAGGACAAATCAGACCTAGTTTCTGAAATTACATAAGTTTATACTGTCTGAGGCGGATTCTGGCCTGCCGAGTTCTGTAGTGTTAGGAAGTTCACAGATGGCTACACTTTGAATAGCAAGGTTATAAAGGACTTGAACCAGAAAGATTCCAACAAAAACTTGAAAGTTTTCAAACCACAAGAGGTCCTTTAAAAAAAGAACAAAAACCTACCCTTTTTATTTTAGAAGTTTTAAGTTTAAAGAAAAGTTGTGGAGATAATCCAGGGAGTTTTGCATACCATTTGCCTTGTTTGACGTATAGCTGATATCTTAGGTTGGTATGATACATTGATAACTACTAATTAGCCATTGATAGGTTGTTGTTAATGGAAGTTTATACTTTATATTCATATTTATTTAGCTTTTACCTAATATTCTTTTTTTTTATTTTCTTTACTTTATTGTGTTGGTTTTGCCATTACCTAATATTCTTGTTCTGTCCTAGGATTCCGTCCAGAATGCCACATTATATTTAATCATTGTATCTCATGGGAGTCCTCTAGACTAACAGTTTCTCAGACTTTCCTTGTTTTTGCTGACCTTGAAAGTTTTGTTGAGTAGTGGTAGAATTTGTAGAAAGGCTCTCAATTTGGGTTTGTTGGATGCTTTTATTGTAGTTAAACTGGAGTTATGGGTTTTGAAGAAAGACCACAGAGGTAAAGTGCCATCCTCATCACATAATTTCAAGAGAATGTGCTGTCAGCATAGCTTATCATTAATGGTTATCACTGGTGGTGTTACACTTCATCACATGCTTGAGGTGGTGTTTGTCAGGTTTTTCCTTGTGTCAAATTCCTCTTTTTTCCCCTCCTATTCCATCCTTTCTCTCAGTATGTGCAGCCTGTACTTGAGGGGTAGGGACTTTATGCTTCATCTCTTTGAGGGACAGTCTTCTTTTGTATTGGAAATGTGTATGTTCTCCCCCGTTTGTTTATTTTGTGTATACATATATTTAAAATTTGAGACTCATATTTATTTATTAAAATTTTTTATTTTACATTGGAGTATTGTTGATTGACAATGTTGGGTTAGTTTCAGGTGTTCAGCAGAGTTATACATGTACATGCATCATTCTTTTTTAAATTCTTTCCCCATTTAGGTTATTCTAGTGTACTGAGGAGAGTTCCTTGTGCTGTACAGTAGGATCTTGTTGATTGTTTTTTTTAAGCTGCACTGCACTGCTGGTGGAATCTTAGTTCCCCAACCAAGTATTGAACTTGGGCCAAGGCAGTGAAGCGAGGAGTCCTAATCACTGGACCACCAGGTAACTCCCATGATTATTTCTTTTAAATATAACAGTGTGTACATGTCAATTCCAGACTCCCAATCTATCTCTCCCCCACCTCAATATATTTATTTTCAATCATTTATTTATATTAATGTGGACTCATGGTTTTTTAGCCATTAGGTTATAATCCAATGTTTTGTTATTCATTTTATTGCTCAGATTGTTCCAGCTTTGGCAATTGAGTGCTCCTTTCAGTTGGCTCCTGTATCCCTTTTATATGTCCCTGTTGTGTATTTTTTGAGCACTACCTTAGTTTCTGGTATTACAAGCTATTGCAGCTCATCCTGAATAGTCTCCGCTCCTGCCATTTCTCCAAGGGCAGCAATATTAGAAACCAAGTTGGGTGCTGGGTGTGCTTCTTGCTACTCTGTTGTCACTGATTCCAGGCCCAGAGGAGGTACTTTTTTTTGTTTCCTTTTATAATCTTCCCAAGAGAATATATTTTTTTAAGAGTATAAGGTAGCATCTTTTACTTCTTTGTATCTGACATTCGATTCCTGCTCACTGCCATAAAAGATTGTTGTTGAGGTTATTTATTTATTTTTTGATTGGTAATTGCTTCCTTTACCAGCCCTCTAAACCAGTACTGTTAAACAGAAATATTATGCAAGACATATATGTAATTTAACATTTTCTAGTAGCTACATTAAAAACTTAAAAAAGAAAAAAAGGTGAAATTATTTTATAATATACGTTATTTAATCAAATCTATCAAAATTTTTATAAATTCAGTATCTAATCAATATAAAACACTTAATGAGGGACTTTCCCAGTAGTTCAGTGGTTAAGATTTTGCCTTTCAATGCAGGGGCTGGGGGTTTCTTTAGATTCCTGGTTAGGAAGCTAAGATCCCACATGACTCTGGACCAAAACACCAAAACATAATACAGAAACAATATTGTAACAGATTCAATAAAGACTTTAAAAATGATCCACATCAAAAACAAAAACCACTTAATGAGATATGTTACATTCTTTTTTTCGGTTCTAAATCTTCAATATGTGGTGTGTATATAACACAGCACATCTTTATTAAGACTGGTCACATTTCAAATGTTTGATAACCACATGTGGCTTGGGCTGCCATTTTGGCCAGCATAGTTGTAGACTGTGTGAGGGCTTACTTTTCCCCCAAATTCTGTCTTTGCATGGACAAAGAATGTGTTCTGATCAGTGCCTAGTTCAAAAGACGGGCTGTTTTCTTCCTGTATAAAATGGAGATAATAATAGAAACAACTATTATTGTTAAACAACTCATTTAGTTATTATGAGAAATAAATAAGATAATACATGCAAGTCATGGTATAGGATGGGTTGTTGTTTAGTCACCAAGTCATGTCCAACTCTTTTGCTACCTCGTGGGTTGTAGCCCACTAGGCTCCCTGTCCATGGGATTTCACCCAGGCAAGAATGCTGGAGTGGATTGCCATGTCCTTCCCCAGAGCATCTTCCCCACTCAGGGATTGAACCCATGTCTCCTATAGCTCCTGCACTGGCAAGTGGATTCTTTACTGCCACCAGGGAAGAACTACATGATGGGTAGTAAGTCTCAATATATGTTAGCTGTTGTCATTTTTGTTGTTAAGTTTGTTTTGGAAAACTTACCATCCTAGAAACTCCCTTATTTATATATTTTGAAATGTAGTTTATTTACAGTGTCATGTTATTTTCTAGTGTACAGCAAAGTGATTCAGTTACACACACACACACACACACACACACATACACGTTCTTTTTTATGTTCTTTTCCATTATGGCTTATTACAGGGTATTGAGTATAGTTACCTGTGCTATACAGTAAGACCTTATTGCTTACCTATTTTATGTATATTCGCTTGTATCTGCTAGTCCCAAACTCCCAGTTTATCCCTCTCCCACTCCCTTTCCCCTTTGGTAACCATAAGTTTTTTTTTTTTATGTCTGGTAGCCTGTTTCTGTTTTGTAAGTAAGTTCCTTTGTGTCATATTTTAGATTCCACATGTGACTGATATCATATAACATCTGTCTTTCTCTTTCTAAGTTATTCACTTAGTATGATTAGATCTATCCGTGTTGCTGCAAATAGCTTTATTTCATTCTTTTTTATAGCTGGGTAATATTCCTTTGTATATATGTACCACATCTTTTTTTTTTAACTTTTTATTTTGTATTGGGGTACAGATGATTAACAATGTTGTGATAGTTTCAGGTAAAAGGCAAAGGGGCTCAGCCATACATATACAGCTATCTATTCTCTTCCAAACTCCTCTCACATTCAGGCTCCCATATACCACTGTAGCAGAGTTCCATGTGCTATATATACAGTAGATTTTTGTTGGTTATCCATTTTAAATATAGCAGTGTGTAGATGTCCATCCCAAACTCCTTAAGTATCTCTTCCTCCCATCCTCCCTCCCTGGCAACTATTAAGTTTGTTCTCTAAGTCTGTAAGTCTGTTTTATAAATAAGTTCATTTGTATTATTTCTTCTTAGATTTTACATATATGGGGTTCCTAGGTGGCTCAGTGGATAAAGAATCCCCCTGCAATGCAGGAGACAAAGGAGATGCAGATTTGATCCTTGGGGTGGGAAGATCCCCTGGAGGAGGGCATGGCAACCCACTCCAGTATTCTTGCCTGGAGAGTCCCATGACAAAGGAGCCTGGCGAGCTACAGTCTATAGGGTCACCAAGAATCAGACATGACTGAAGCAACAAGCATGCACACACATATAAGGGATGTCATACAATATTTCTTCTTCTCTGACTTACTTCATTCAGTATGATGATCTCTAGGTCCATCCATGTTGCTGCAAATGGCATTATTTCATTCTTTTTAATGGCTGAGTAATATTCCAATGTCAATGGACATTTAGATTGCTTCCATGTCTTGACTATTGTAAATAGTGCTGCTATGAATATTGGTGTGCATGTATCTTTTCAAATTATGATTTTCCCCAGATACATTCCTAGGAATGGGATTTCTGAGTCACATGATAGCTCTATTTTTAGTTTTTTAAGGAGCCTCCATACTGCATCAATTTACATTCCCACTAACAGTGCAGAGGAACTCCAATTTGATTTTTATTATACTTCTTTCAAAATACAAATGACTTTCTGTCCAGAATTATATGGATAGTAGCTGACTGTGCAGCTGTTTTAGTTCCTTTCTGTGACTGTTGGTGTCCTAGGAACTGGTATCACGTCTCATTTATCTTTGTGAGCTGAGAAGTTAGTGACCATGATTCTTTCACTGTGCTTATTGTATTTCACAGCGCTTTGCCATGTTGGCCTTGGTGAAACTACCAAGGTGAAATTTCAAGTAGATATGTATATATAGGGTGTAAAAAGCTCAATGGAGAGACAAATATTGGAACCATTAAATTCAGAAATAGTAAAATTGGTAAAGGAATTTTTGGATGAACAATGTCACCCTATAAAATCATCCTTTATCCCAGATTTTCCTCTAAAATAATTAATTATAATCACAAATGATGATTATCAAGCTATAATGGTTATTGAGATACTTTATTCAATGTCTTGATTAATTATTATTATTTTGCCAAACTTGACAATTAATCATCTGAGAGTTTATTTCTTTGGGTTAATTTCAGAATTCTCTGTCATTTTATGGTTTTGAATCTCTAGGACTTAGCAACTATTTTCTTTAAATTGTATTACATTATTACATATTCCACCATTTTGGAGATCTTTTCCTCATAGAATTCTGTAAAGTTCAGTTCTACTGATCATTTTTTTCTCAGATAATCTTTGTAACTTATATAGAATGTTAGGCCAAATACTTGCTCAGACAGTAGATTTTTGCAAAGGAGAGACACTAAAACTTTAGGTACTACCAATCAGCCTGACTTCAAACAATGACCTAATGTAATTATTCAAGGAGGAGTGTTAAAATATTTTAAAAAGATAAGATTTGTAGGAAAATTTCTATTGAGTATAAGATTTCTCTCTACTCTAAGAATATTAGTTTTCCTTATCATCTTTCCTGGCATCACAATTCTTGATTTCAAACTTTATTACAAAGCTATGGTACTCTAAACAGTATGGTACTGGAATAAAAATGAAGACATAGACCTATGGAACAGAATTGAGAGCCCAGAAATAAACCTCCACTTATAAGCTCAACTAATATTTGACAAGGGTGTCAGTAATACTCAATGGGTTAAGGATAGCCATTTCAAAACTGGTATTGTAAAAACTGGGTAACTATATGCAGAAGAATGAAACGACTCCTATCTTACATCATTTACAAAAATTAACTCAAAATGCGTTAAAGACCTAAATGTGAGACTTGAAACTGTAAAACCCCTTAGAAGAGAACATAGGAAAAAGCTCTTTCACGTTGATCTTGGCAATGATATTTTGGATATGACACCCAAAGTATAAGCAACAACATAAAAAATAAACAGGTGGAGCTATATTAAAATACAAAGTTTCTGCACAGCAAAAGATACAGTCAGCAAAATAAAAAGAGTGGGAGAAAACATTTGCAAACGTCCTATTTGATAGGGGTTAATATCCATAATAAGTAAAAGAACTCATACAATTCAATAGCATGAAACCAAACAGTCTGATTAAAAAATGGGTAAAGGACTTGAGTTGACTTTTTTCCACAGAAGACATATATTTGGTAAAGACATATATAGGTACATGAAAAGATGCTCAACATCACTAATTACAAGGAAACGCAAATCAAAATCACTAGCTATCACCTCATACCTGTTAGAAAATCTGTTGTCAAACAGACAAAAGATAACAGATGTTGGCAAAGCTGTCAATGTGAGTGTAAATTGTTGCAGCCGCTATGGAAAACAGTGTGGAAATTCCTCAAAAAGTTAGACCGAGAACTACCATATGATCCAGCAATTCCACTTCTGGATATATATCTTAAGGAAGTCAGGGTCTTAAAGAAAAGTTTGCACTCCCATGTTCACTGCAGCGTTATTCACAATAGCCAAGATGTGGAAACAACCTAAGTGTCCATCAACAAATGAATGGATAAAGAAAATATAATGGAATATTACTCAGATATACAGAAAAGGAAATTTTGCCTTTTGTGAGAACACAGATGGACCTTGAGGACATGCTAGGTGAGATAAGTCAAGACAGAGAAAGACAGATTTTGTATGTTTTCACTTACATGTGAAATTTAAAAGCTGAACTCGGAAATAGAGAGTAGATTGGTGGTGGCCAAGGGCTGGCGGTGGGGTGAGGAAAGTGGAGAGATGTCAGTCAAAGGGTACAAACTCCCACTTACAAGATAAATAAGTTCAAGGGATCTGATGTATATCATGGTAACTCTAACTAACTGTACTGTACTGTATCCTTGAAAGTTAAGAGAATAAATCTTAAATGTTATCAATACATATACACAGAGGCAATTATGTGAGGGGGGGGAGATGTTAACTAACCTTGTGAAATCATTTTATAATATATACATGTGTTAAATCGACACACTGTACACCTTAAGTTTTCATGTATTATATATCAATATTTAAATAAGGCTGGAAAAAATATTTCTCCTTTTCCTTGTTAAAGTATCATCTGCATGTACCTTAATGCTCTCTCTGCATAATACAGGTCTGATACTGTTACCCCTTAAAAAAACCCTTTAATGATAACTTATTGCCTGGGTCTTCATGTCTTTTGATTGTGTATTCCATCAATAAAAATTCTGAATATGGACCCAATTTGTGTATTTTTCTTTGTAAATTATATATATATATATACTCAATGAACACTCAAAACTAAAAAGGAGATGAGAAAATATAAATAGAGATAGATGTTTTGATTTTTCCCTGAATCAGTTTGCGTATGCTCTGCGGTGAGTGTCCCCCACTTCGGAGACTGTTGTTTAGGAGATAAAATCTAAATACTTTGGTGGAGAGCATAAGACCGTTATCGACTGGCCCCATTTTCCTTCCACCTTCTACCACTTCTGCACCCACTGGGCGCTGTACACATTGGACTACACATCATGTTTTCTTTGTCTGTTGCTTTTGTGCATAGTGAGTTCTTACTTGTCTGTAGACTTAAATGTCACATTTCTTTAAAGATCTCTTGGCCACCTCTCCCTCATGCTCTTGTGTGTATTGTCCATACATTTATATTAATACATTGTGCTATAACTAAGGCTGTTTGTAGTGTGTGAGTCATTCCTTGAAGATAGGAACCTTGACTTACTTATCTTTCATTCCAGCTCTAAGCAGACAGAACAACTTAAGAGATATTTATGGAACCTCATATTATGCCGAGGGCCCGACCTGGTTGCTATGAAAGTGTATGGATGAATAAACATGATTTTTGCCTCTAAGGAGTTTATAAATAAAATGTACCTTGAAGAAAATATTTCCTAATTACTGTGCAAGGGAAGAACAAATATTTCTCTAACAATTATGAATTAGAGAACATATTTTTAATGTATATTTTCTAGAGAACCAGTGGTATATGATTAATGTATTCCAGAGGACAAGTGATCATATTTTTAGAAAGGAATTTCAAAAACGAACAGTCGGGACATATTTTCCCATATCCTGTTTCCTTCATGCAGCTGTACTGACAGATGTTTTCAGACAATGATCAAAATGTAAACAAAGTAAGGCAGGTAAATGTGAATAGTTTTTTGTCATGTTTACATGACAGCGTGCACTCAATTATTTTTATAGCAGGGTTTAAATTTTCTTAGTGCTTTACAACCTAACAATTGGGTAATTATTGTAATTTACCCACAGATAACGTGGTTATTATAACCATTTAAAAGAGGGGAACTAAGGCATGACAACTGAATGAAGTAAATTGTCCAAGGTCAGTGAGAGGCACTATGGCAATTTAGATTTCTTGCCTTTTCTAGAATTCAGATCCCTTAGGATGGTTCATAATTTTCTTTATTTCCGACACCTCCTTTGTTATCTTTGCATCTTAAAAGTTTTGAGTGCAATTTTGCTTACTCTTGGAAGTCATTTCAGTGGTAGGTTATATAATATGTAAAGTTAGTTGCTGACTATAAATTATATGACATTTTCTTTGTCAGTTTTCTTTCTTTTATTTGCTATATGGATGCTGAAAAAGCAGTCACTTGAAAAAGAGACATAAGTAATTTTGCCTCTGGGAAAATCCTGGAAAAGACTGATATGTAACACTTAAATACACTGAAAATTTTAGAAAATATGTCATGGTTTTATCTCCTTGAATTTAGGGAATTTAAAATAAGTCAGTTTTTGCAAATGTGAATTATCAATGAAGCAGATAGTGAATCAGCTGGGAAAATCACATAAGAAGCACAAGAAACAGAATGACCTTCAGAAATACGCTGAAAGTGCATGTAAAGCGACTTAAAATTGAATGACTCAGGCAGATTAAAAGATTGAGGCTCAAATTTGTTCTTCTAACTAGTATGTGAAACCGCAGTGCTGTTGAGTCAGCTCTTCCTGATAATTCTTTTTGGTCAGGATTCTCTCCACATATACATTCATATTTTCTGACTTAACGAAGGATATACTGGATTAGAAACTAATTGTTACTTTATAACAGGAAAAATAATCTGAGAAAACGTGATCTGGATATTAAAAAGTATTACAGCATCCCTATAACCTAACAATGAACACAATAGCCCCTTAATTTTCTTTATATAAACTCATATAAAAGTCTATATAAATTCAGTCATATATAAGATGACACATATGAGTTTGCTACTTTTAAAAAAAGGGCTATAATTAACCCTTTCATAGAGGAATAGCTGAATTCTCATTTTTTAGCTATTTTTCTAACCTCTATTTCTTCTTTACTATTGAATTACAGTTTGGTGTTTTACAAGTCAAAAATTGATGAATATTTCCTCTTAGGAAATTTGACCACCTTTCCCCCAATTTTTTTGTCATTGATTAGTCTGGGGTCTGACTAAATGATATCCCTTTTTAGTTTATCTGTCTAATCTAGTTAATCTGTCTTTTCCTTCTAGTTCCTTTTAGTATCATTTTTTTTTTTGACTCTGCTCTTTTGGTTCACTTTTATACATCTAAGTGTGGATTCATTATTTATCTCACTTCCAATCTGTTAAGCTTTCTGAATTTGTACATTGAAATATATATTACCATATGTAGACAGCTAGTGGGAAGTTGCTGTTTAACACGGGAGCTCAGCTCAGAGCTCTGTGATGACTTAGAGGGGTGATCTGGGGGTGGTAAATGTATCCTTATGGCTGATGCGTTATTCTATGGGAGAACTCAACACCACATTGTAAAGCAATTATCCGCCAATTAAAAATCAATTGAAAAAATCTGAGCAATTCCCAGTATTCTTGAAAGACGTAAACTTACAAATTTAGCTATTCTTTTTAGTAGGACACATTTATCCTTGTTTTCTGTACCAGTAATTTAAGTAAAAATAAAAATGCAGTTATGTTGAGATTCTCTTTCTAATTGAGTGTATCAGGAGTAAAAATCACAGTCTTACAAATCATTAGCTATAATGCTAGTAAATCAGAGTCTTAAATTTAATCCTTTCTATTAAAAAACAAATTCATCAGAACTGGTTACATCAGTTGATGAAATGATTGCAGTCTCTATCAATAGACCTCTTTTTGCTTAAACAAACAAGCACCAAAGGACAAAAATTCAAACAATAACAACAGCTAAGGCAAAACCAAAACTCAGAATTTTCATGATTGATTAACCCCTTCAACTCAAATAAAAACCAACAACAAGACTTACAGTTAATAATGCTATGTGGTAGCATCATTACATATAAAGGAAAGCAGTCACACTAGGTCACGGTTTTAACATACAAGATGTGTCTATAAAATAACCAGATTGCATGAAGGAGTGAAGGATTGGTTCTTCACAGAGTTTTACAAAGAAACATTCCGAAAGTATTTTGAGAGAGCTGGAGAAAAGGTATTTAACCTGTAAAAACCTGGATTATCTATTTCATTAATTAGTGTTCATTCGGGAAAAAGAAACTCAGACTACTGCTGGATTGTCACACTGCTGTGCTTAGAGCTGAAAACTTAGCCACAGTGATGTCAACAGACGTGGACCCCACACAGCCGTTTTCACGGAGAAGAGCATGAGTAAATTGTTAAGACTGCCTTTACTGGGACTACAAGGTGGGGCCTTGGGGAGGACTTTTGTCTGAGGCAGGCGCTGCTTTACCACTGAGCCCCCAGGGAAGCCCCTACTTAGGCATAGGAATGAGTTAATTAAATGTTTTGATGCAGATTTAAAGAAATGAATGCTATCCTACCTTTGTGAAGCTTGGAGGGGACGCTCAATGATAGCTTCAGTTGTGTCTAAGAGTCATTATTGGCTTTTGTTCTGATTGCTTAGGCAAGGGAATGTAGACATTGAATGCTATGATGCAGGTTAAGGAAATTACTTTACTTTTGGATTAGACTGACAATACATTAAACTTGAAAAGGAATTCCAGTTACTACCTAAGACCCAGTCATCCCTCCACAGTCCCCCTCCTATTGCTGTGCAGTAGGTGGTCCTAAGTGAAAACCCAGCCTACGTTCTGATCTGCTTTGTTATGCCCTTTTGTCATGCCAGGAAAGGTTGACGGCAGAAGGAGAAGATGGAGGCAAAGGATGAGATGGTTAGATAGTATCACTGACTCAAAACTCTAGGAGACAGTGAAGGACATAGGAGCCTGATGTGCTTCAGTCCATGGGGTCGCAAGGAGTCGGTCATGACTTAGCTACTGAATAACGTGAGGGAAACAGATCAGCACAATCCTTAAAAAACATTTCAAAATATGTGCCTTAGCATAAACTTTCCATTATGAAAAATTTCAACATGCATGAAATGTGGAAAGAATAGAATAATGAACTACTATTGACAAGTAGTTTGATTCTGATGATTATCAATGTTTTACCAAGTTTGTTTCATCTGTCTCCCATTCAACTAACCCGTGTGTCCCTGTTCCCCATTACTCTATAAGCATCACCAGACTATTTAAAACCGATCATCAGACATCATTTCCTACATTTCAGGTAAAAGGTTAAAAATGATGGTGCCATTATTACACTAAAATCACAGTGCATGCATTCTAAGTCGCTTCAGTCATGTCTGACTCTTTGCAACCTTAGGGACTATAGGTTCCAGGCTCCTCTGTCCTTGGGATTCTCTAGGCAAGAATACTAGAGTGGGTTACCATGCCCTCCTTCAGGGGATCTTTCTGAATCAGGGATTGAACCTGTATCTCTTATGTCTCCTGCATTGGCAGGCAGGTTCTTTACCACTAGCACCACCTGGGACGCCCCAAAGCACAATATTCCAATAATAATATCATCTAATAATTATTCATATTAAAATTCTTCCAGTTGTCTCAAAGATATCTTTTTACTGAATAGGTTCAATTAAAATTGGTTTTATCCATAGATAAGTGGAATAGAATAGAGAGCCCAGAAATAAACCCATTCACCTATAGCCAATTAATCTATGTCAAAGGAGGCAAGACTATACAATGGAGAAAAGACAGCCTGTTTAATTAGTGGTGCTGGGAAAGCTGGACAGCTACATGGAAATCAGTGAAATTAGAACACAACCTCACACTGTGGTGTGTAAACAAAACAGCTTTCGTGACAGGCTGCTGGGAGATACAGCAGGCCCTAGCTGTGGAGACCTCCCTGTACCTTACTCCATGACAGGCTGCTGTGAGATACAGCAGGCCCTAGTTCCAGCGACCTCCCCCACCCTCACCTCATACCTCCCCCCACAAGCCAGGAAAGTCCCGCGCGCGCCAAGAGATAGACCATCCAGGGCAGATGCTCAGTTTAAACTGACCAAACAGTGACTGCCAGCTATACCAATGCTGTAACAAAGAACTGCCTGTATAAAAGCAACTGTGATCTGGAGCGCGGGGCTCTTGTCGGATTCCACTGCGTGGATGAGACTTGCGCCCTAGCCCGGCTAGCAATAAACCCCTTTATGCTTTTGCATTGCTGTGTGGACTTGGTCTCTTCAGGGGCTTGGGACCCGGAATTTGGACTTAACATTTGGGGGCTTGTCCGGGATCCCCTCAACTGAGGAGAACAACATCCTACTGGCAGAAGGGGTAAGCAGTTAAACACTGGTGTCAGGTCAGGTCTGGGGCAACCAGGTCGCTCTAGCCAGCATAAGACCGAGGCCCAGCATCCGTTGCTGGAAGGCAGCTCGCTCTGGAAGCGCGCAGGAAGGTAGGAAGGACTAGTCCAGGGCGACAGGGTCGCTCTAGCCGGCATAAGACCGAGGCCCAGCATCTGTTGCTGGAAGGCAGCTGGCTTTGTAAGCACGCTGGAGGGTAGGAGGTGGCTCTGCGGGAAGGAGAGCTGCTCTCCAGATTTCGAATCTGGTGGGCAGTGGACGCCTTTCAGTAAGATAACTCTAGGGAGGGAAAGGGACAGAGGGGCTGGAGAGAGACCCTCTGGTGTTCGTCTGTCTGCTGTGTCTGTGTGAGCCGGCATTGTCAGCATCTTATGTACCTGGTTTTTGTTCCAATTTTGCCTCCAGACTCCCGGAGGACTGTTTGTTCTGTCTCTCTGTCTGTCCGTGTGGCTGTACTGTGAGCCATGCAGCTGAGCATTTCTCCTGGGTGCCCCTCCCAGTGGAGTCTCTTGCTTTGTCAACACATGTGTCTCCTTGGACAATTCATTTCCAAGTGTTAGACAAAAACCCAGCTTCGGGCCCTGGAAGGGATCCCCCTCTGCTCCCTGAGACGGACGTCTTGACCACTCGGGGTACTCAGGGGCTGGCTTGCCTGACAATGGACTGCACCCAGGGGCCGCAACTGGGACCGTTTTGTCCTGGTCTCCTCCTTATGTGGACAGCTAGCCAGAGTGCCCCGACCGTAAGAAACAAAGAGACTTTATTGACCTCTAAACTTAGAAAATGAAGCTAGATCTTGCATTGTGTCTGTTTAAATGTGTTTTGGTATGTCTTTGTCTCTGCATAATGATTTTTGGGGTTGATTTGTGGACGAGCTCTGTTTAACTGGCTTGAGAAAAGGTAAGCGCTTGCAAGTCAAATAATTCTAAATTAAACAATAAATTCCAGGTTCATGTGAACTGGAAAATATTCAGTATTGGATACCTGATATTGATGTTTGTTGATCTATCTAATATAGACATGTCTTAAAAATTAACATCAAGTAAAACATTTTCATTGTACCTAGGTTTAATATAAGTTAATTATTATATCTGTAATTACCTCGAGTTAAAAAAAAGAGAAAACTTCTAAAAATGTAAATGAGATATGAGCTTTTATATGATTATTCTTTAAGAATATCTGTCTAAAATGGTCTCTCTAGATTGACATAACTTGAATTTTTATATATATATATATATTTTTTTTTTTATTGTGTTGGTTTTGCCATACAATGACATGTATACAGCACCGATCTGTCCAGAATCCCCAGAAGTCTTGGTTAGCCTCCCCGGGGCTGGGTTGGGTTATGCCCACTGCTGTCAGGCGGGGGTTGGGCCGGTCCACAGCTCGCAGCTGCCCAGCCTCTCTGTTGACTCCTCACCGCCCTTTGTTTTGTGCACGGGCCTTGGGGGGGGGGTACTTTTCCTGGAAGGTTAGGTCCCTTGGGCTGCTCCGTTCCCTGAGCCCACGGCCCGCCCTCCCTGAGCAGGAGCAGTCCGCTTCGGCTGTGCTGCTGCTCTCGGCTGTGCTTGCAGCCAGAGACGAACCTTGCAGGGCTTAGCTATTAATCTGCTTCTGCTCTCAGCTATATTGCTCTCCAAGATCCACCGCAGATCTGCCAGAGAGAATGCTCCCTGGTATTCAGAAACCTTTCTCCTCTTTTTTTTTTTCCTCTTTATTCCAGACTCCCCTTCCGGGGCGGAACCCGTCCCCAGCTCTTTGTCTCTCCCTCTACTTTTTTTTCTTTTCTTTCTTTTGTCCTACCTCCTCACGTCGGCACTGGGTCGCCTCTCCAGATGCCCGATGTCCTCTGCCAGCATTCAGTTCCTGTTTTTTGGAGTTTGCTCGGCCTTTAAAAGTTCTTTTGGTATATTTATTGGGGAGAGAGTGTTCTCCCCGTCCTATTCCTTCGCCATCTTCTCAGGTACCCCCCCATACAATGACATGAAACCGCCATGGGTTTACATATGCTCCCCCTCCAGAATCCCCCTCCCTCCTCCCTCCCGATTCCCTCCGCCTGGGAAATCTCGCATGTCTGTCTCGCATGCAGGTTTCTCGTTACCATCTTTCTAAATTCCATATATATGCGTTAGTATACTGTATTGTTGTTTTTCCTTCTGGCTTACTTCACTCTGGATAATAGGCTCCAGTTCCATCCACCTGAGTAGAACTGATTCAAATGATTTTTTTTTTTAATGCTGAGTAATATTCCATTGTGTGTATGTACCACAGCTTTCTTATCCATTCGTCAGTTGATGGGCATCTAGGTTGCTTCCATGTCCTGGCTATTGTAAACAATGAGGCGATGAACATTGGGGTACACGTGTCTCTTTCAATTCTGGTTTCCTCGGTGTGTATGCCCAGCAGTGGGATTGCTGGGTCATATGGCAGGTCTATTTTCAGTTTTTTAAGGAATCTCCACACTGTTCTCCATAGTGGCTGTACTAGTTTGCATTCCCACCAACAATGTAAGAGGGTTCCCTTTTCTCCACATCCACGCATATATATGGAATTTAGAAAGATGGTAACGAGAACCCTGCATGCGAGACAGCAAAAGGAACGCAGATGTATAGAACAGACTCGTGGACTCTGTGGAAGAGGGCAAGGGTGGGATGATATGGGAGAATGGCATTGAAACATGTTAATTATCATATGTGAAATCAATCGCCAGCCCAGGGTTGATGCTTGGGGCTGGTGCACCGGGATGACCCAGGGGCAGGGAATCGGGAGGGAGGAGGGAGGTGGGTTCTGGAGGGGGAGCATATGTAAACCCATGGCGGTTTCATGTCAATGTATGGCAAAACCAACACAATAAAGTAAAGAAAATTAAAAAAATAAAAACAAAAAAACCCACTTGTTTTGGGTAGACTCCTAATTATAGAACAAATGTAAGAGTTATAGTTCTTCTAAAAATTTTTTTTCTTATCTTCTAAGAATTTTTGTCAGTAATTATTTTGTCATTGTCATATTGTGACAGGAATGTTTACTTCTCTCTCCTCCTTGATTTGACCCAGGAAGCATTTATTCCCAGGCACAGAAAAAGATGCGGTCACGCTGTTTGGCTCGTGTGGAGACACCAGTAATCTGTTGCATCAATTGTTATGACCACTAGGTGGCAGGCTGATGCAGAACGACTGTGCCCTGGGAAACGACCGCATTCAGCGTCTGGCCTTCTCTGGTCAGAGGGGCGAGCAGGCTTTTCCAGATTCAGAACTGCAAGCTGGATGAACTCAACCATCTGTCACCTTATGGACCTGTCACCCAGTTACCTTTTCCTCCTTATTTCTTCTTTTAGACCTTCAAACACAAAAGACTAAGCATCCTATTCCAGGTAATAGAGTTATTTCCATACTATTGTAACGTGACCCAAGGGCCCCCTTATGTAGATGCTTAGAACTCAGAGGGGTCACACTCTAAAGGTTTGAGTCCTGTAATGAAAATTAGAAAAATACCAAAGAACTCAGAAGTGAGTGAAGGGAATTTATAAAAAGAAGGGTTTCTTAACTACCATCCTTAGAGAGACAATGTCACTCAACAAAATTACTTCCTTTTTCAGTGTTTATGAGAAGTCAAAAAGTTTCAATCTAAATTGGCTTCCAGGAGTCCACTGCTGGTGGGGCCCAGGTCTTTTCTCTTTCACTGTATTTTATTTTTTTTCCTGCACTGAAGTGGTATTGCCTACCGGCACTCAGTGTCTCAATCAAAACAAAGCCACTTTGTCCCCATTTTTCTTCAGATTGGACAAAGTCTAGTTTTTGTTCAAACCCATCTGTGTTAAATGACTTCCGTGGGAGTGGAGGTGCCTCTGACACACGAATTGCTCCTGACCCGAGGCTGCCTTCCCCTCCTCCGCCCCAGCTCTGTGTTTCAGGCTGTGTGTAGTTCAAGCGCTAGCTTGTGTCCTTGTTCAGAATTCCAGCTCTTCCTTGTTAGTTCTATCACCATGTTACTGATTAGGCTCTACAACTGCCACCCAGACTTCTTGCCTGTTCTTAATCTGTTTTAAGACTCTGATGCAGTCACCATCAAGTCAGTTAAACTCTTTTTCATGTCCCTAGGGTTGCTTGATGGAAACTAATTATAATTGTCCCTCAGTGTCCATGGGATTGGTTCCAGGTGCCCCCATATAAAAAATCTAGGGATGTCCTTAGATAAAATGGCATAATATTTGCATATAATCTATGTATATCCTTCCTTACGTATGTTAAAGCACCTTTAGACTACTTACAATATGTAATACTATGTATATACTATGTAAATAGTTGTAGTGAAAGTGTTAGTCATTCAGTCATGTCTGACTCTTTGCCACCCCATGGACTGGAGCCCACCAGGCTCCTCTGTTCATGGAATTCTCCAGGCAAGAATACTGGAGTGGGTAGCCATTCCCTTCTTCAGGAAATCTTCCTGACCCAGGGATTAAACCAGGTCTTTGTATTGTAGGCAGATTCTTTACAGTCTGAACCACCAGGGAAGCCCGAAATAGTTGTAAGTACAAATATAATTCCTATGTAAATAGTTGCCAGTTCCTGGTAAACTCATGTTTTGCTCTTTGGAACTTTCTGGAAAATTCTTTTCAAGTACTTTCAATCTGTCGTTGGTTAAATATGTGGGTACAGAACTTGCAGATATGGAGGGTCAACTTAAAAAATTTTAATTGAAATGTAGTTTATTTACAATGTTGTGTTAATTTCAGGTGTATGGAGGATCAACTTTTTATAGAAAATTCAAGAGATTATACAAATAATAATGGTGAGTACAAGCTCAACATGCAAAAATTAATTGTATTTTTTATACTATCAATAACCCCTTAGGAGGGGCTTCTCTGGTGGCTCAGTGGTAAAGAATCTGCCTACCAATGCAGGAAGCGCAGGTTCGATCCCTGAGTCAGGAAGATCCCCTGGAGAAAGAAATGGCAAACCGCTCCAGTATTCTTGCCTGGGAAATCCCATGGACAGAGGAGACTGGTGGGCTACAGTCCATGGGGTCACAAAGAGTCTGACATGACTGAGCGACTAAACAACTACAATACAATCCTTTAGGTAATGCAATTTAAAAATATCATTTGCAATAATATCAAGGACTACAAATCTGACAAATGATATGCAGACCTATATTGAGAAAAAGTATAAAATGTCAATGTAGCAAAATAATAACATAGATGCAGAGTTGTATCATGCCCATGTGATCTCTGAGAGACAACGTGAGCAGTCTTGAAGCAGAATCTTGTTTCCCTGCCCAGGAATTAAACCTGAGTAGTCTGGATGAAAAGCAGGAATCCTAACCACTAGTCTATCAGGCAGAGAAGGCAATGGCACCCCACTCCAGTACTCTTGCTTGGAAACTCCCATGGACGGAGGAGCCTGGTAGGCTGCAGTCCATGGGGTCGCAAAGAGTCGGAAAGGACTGAGCGACTTCACTTTCACTTTTCATTCTCATGCATTGGAGAAGGAAATGGCAACCCACTCCAGTGTTCTTGCCTGGAGAATCCCAGGGAGGGGGGAGCCTGATGGGCTACCATCTATGCGGTCACACAGAGTCGAACACAACTGAAGTGACTTAGCAGCAGCAGCAGGCTATCAGGGGTTAGAGGCTAGAAGCAAATTTACCCTTGCTTTTGTCCCCATCTGAAAGCATGGATGTTTCAAGGAGGCAAAAAATATAAAAACAGGTCTAAAGTTTGTTATTAGAGATGGAGCACAATGTGTGGGAGAGCACACAGAAAAGCAGTTTATTAAGACAGGAGCAAGGCTTCCCAGGTGGCTCAGTAGTCAAGAACCCGCCTGCCAACGCAGGAGATGCAAGAGATGCAGGTTCCATCTCTGGCGAGGAAGTGGCAACCCACCGCAGTATTCTTCCTGAAAAACCCCATGGACAGAGGAGCCTGGTGGGCTACAGTCACTGGGGTGGCAAAGAGTTGGATGGGACTTAGCACGCGTGCACACACACACACACACACGCACACACACAAATACACACCCAAAGAGAACGGGTATGGGCGTCTTACCTAATGAGAAGTAGTGAAGTAAAGAGGCGCTTAAGTCGTTTATATAGGGCAGTTCCTGTAGGTCTTTGTTCTTCTCTGGCTAACTGTCTCACTTCTTTTCCTTCCTCTGACCTGTTTTAGGGTCCTCCACAATATGCGTGTTCATGTTTTTACCAAGATGGATTCTAGCACAAAGGCCTGTGGGAGGTCTGACCACATTTATTGTGGGGTGATGTCCCCCTCCCTTTCTGACACCCCCAGTTTTCCTGCGCATCTTCAGTCAGGGAGGTTTCCCTGACCTCAGGAGTAGTCACCTTGTCTCTTTATTGCAGCAGAACCCAGCTCCTGCCATTAACTTTATCCTTAGAGTGTTCAGGGAAAGCAAAGCTCCAGTTTACTCTACTTGACAAACTCAAACTGCTCAGCCCAGGGGCCCACATATTTCCTCTTGCTGTTGCTGTTTAGTCGCTCAGTCGTGTCCAACTCTTTGTGACCACATGGACTATAGCCCACCAGGCTCCTCTGTCCATGGGATTCTCCAGGCAAGATCACTGGAGCGGGTTGCCATTTCCTTCTCCAGGGAATCTTCCCAACCCAGGGATTGAACCCAGGTCTCCTGCACTGCAGGCAGATTCTTTACCATCTGAGCCACTAAGGAAGCCCCCATATACCTCCTACCTCACAAGTATGAGAACCTTCAATTTCATAAAATTGTTCATTTTCCTAACTTAATCTATAAGTTAAATAAAAATTCAAATAATAATGCCATCCCTCTTTTCCCCTTCGAATTAGACGGATTCTAAAGTTCATATGGAGGAATAATAGTCAAAGTACAGCCAAAAACAATTCTGAAAAGGTACTATAAGAGGTGATTTACTTGTCAGATTCCCAAACTCAATACAAAATTTTATTAATTAAAGCATGTGGTATCTGTCCCAATGACAGACAAGTAGATCAATAGAAGAGAAATAATTGCTAAGAAAAATGACTGAAGTGTTTATGGGACATTGATATAAATGTGATGTATTAGTTAGAATTTCTCTCTGTGAGTGACAAAAACTCAAAATAGCAATGGCTTAAACAAGATATTGTTTATGTCTCTCTTACCTGTTAGTCCAGAGGAAGTCAGGGACCTAGGTTTTTATCTTTAAAAAAATAATTTTATTTATTTATGTTTGACTGTGCTGGGTCTTCACTGCTGTGCGGGCTTTTCTCTGGTTGTGAAGAGTTGGGGCTTCTCTCTAGTTGCGATTTGAGGGCTTCTCGTTGCAGAAGCTTCTCTTTGGCGCACAGGCTTCAGTAATTGTGGCACAAGGACTCAGTAGCTGTGGCTCCTGGCTCTAGAGCACAGGCTCAGTAGTTGTGGCACACAGGCTCGGCTGCTCTGAGGCATGTGGGGTCCTCTGGGGTCAAGGATCAAACTGTGTCTCCTGTATTGGCAGGTGGACTCTTTACACTGAGCCACCACAAAGCCCCTAGACTTGTATCTTTTTATACCACTGTGCATGGCCTGCTTTTCTAAACTCAACTAATGGTTCAGGATGACTTCTGCAGCTCCAACCAGCAAGACTACAAGCAGGGAAAATGTGTTTTCCATTCCCTTCCTCTGTATGAGGACATTTCCAGAAGGTTGCACATATTACTTCCACTAACAACTCATTGGCCAGGACATGGCCACACCAGCTGCAGGTAAGGCTGGGAAATGTCATTAATTCTGGTTGCCTATGTTTCCAGCTAAGATCATGGCATCTGGTCCCATCACTTCATGGCAAATAGATGGAGAAACAGTGGAAAAAGTGTCAGACTTAATTTTTTTGGGCTCCAAAATCACTGCAGAGGGTGATTGCAGCCATGAAATCAAAAGACGCCTACTCCTTGGAAGGAAAGCTATGGCCAACCTGGATAGCATATTGAAAAGCAGAGACATTACTTTGCCAACAAAGGTTTGTCTACTCAAGGCTATGGTTTTTCCAGTAGTCATGTATGGCTGTGAGAGTTGGACAGTGAAAAAGGCTGAGCGCCAAAGAATTGGTGCTTTTGAACTGTGGTGCTGGAGAAGATTCTTGAGAGTCCCTTGAACTGCAAGGAGATCCAACCAGTCCATCCTAAAGGAGATCAGTCCTGGGTGTTCACTGGAAGGAATGATGTTGAAGCTGAAACTCCAATACTTTGGCCACCTCATGGGAAAAGTTGACTCATAGAAAAAGACCCTAATGCTGGGAAGGATTGGGGGCAGGAGGAGAAGGACAGAGGATGAGATGACTGAATGGCATCACCGACTCGATGGACATGGGTTTGATTAGACTCCAGGAGTTGGTGATGGACAGGGAGGCCTGGCGTGCTGTGGTTCATGGGGTCGCAAAGAGGTGGACACAACTGAGCGACTGAACTGAACTGACACTGATGTTTCCAGCTAAATCCTGCTACATGTGGCAATGCAAATCAATGGAAAAAAGATTTCTGGTTTATTATACGTGTCAGGACAGTAGATTCATGAGAAAAAGTAGAATTTTTGATACTTTCTTCACACTGTACAGAAAAAGTTTTGATGAGTTAAAAACCTAAATGTGAAAAATAAAACTTTTTAAGAGTACTTGAAGAAAATACAGAAGACTACCTTTATGGTTGCAGTAGAAAGATTATTTATTTAACAGGATATATGAAAAGCACAACCCACTAAGTATATCTGATAGATTTGTACACATTGTAGTGAGAAGCTTCTGTACCAGAAAAGACAATAAACAAAAAGAGAGGCTAATAAAGGTTTTTGAAAAAAATAATAAAAGTATTTGTAATTTATATACTAAGATAACATTTTAGCATCCAGATTATATGTAGTACTCATAAATCTGTAAGAAATTGGACAAAGGACTTCATGAGGCGGTTTCCAGGAGATGAAAACAGAATACCAAGATACACCTAATTGTACCAAATACCTTTCTGCTGAGAAAAAGGTTAAAGAGAATTTCTTTAAAAAAACCCAGATATTTATTTCCTTATTTATGGCTACACTGGGCCTTGGTTGTGGCCCTCAGCATTCGCTAGCTGCGGCGAGCTGAGGTTACCCTAGTTGTGGTGCGTGGGCCTCTCATCGCGGCGGCTTCACTTGTCACGGAGCACAGGCCCTAGGGTGTGCAGGCTTCAGTAGCTGTGGCGCACAGGCTTAGTTGCCCTGTGGCATGTGGGATCTTCCCTGACCAGAGACTGAACACATGTCCCCTGCATTGGCAGGCAGATTCTTAACCACTGGACCATCTGAGAAGTCCTAAAGAGAATTTCTTACCCACCGAAAAGTAAAATAAAATAGAAAGGCAATTAACATGTGAAAATATATTCAGCCTCGCTAGTAAGAGTACTGAATGGAAGAATGCATTCTAAATTACCTTGATTCTGGACAGATCAGATCAAATATCTGGTGAGGGAGAGGAATAGGACTGGGGAAGGGAACACAAGAGGAGTTTGGCTTGTTATATAACTCCTAGCCTTTAAGTTTAAAAAAAAAAGAGAGTGAGAGAAATAAGGAACGAAACCACCACAGAGGCCTCTCAGCTAGACTTCTCTTGGCTTCATGGGCACACTCTTGGGTGGGGCCTGCTGAGGCCTGCAGGACAGAGGGTACAGGGGAGTGTTGGAGTTGCTTTACTGTCACTCTGCATTTGTGCTGGCCTTCCTGGGGCCATGGCTGAGCAGTGTGGGCCACCTTTTGTGCAGAAGCCCCGTGGCTCTGGGTCTGTTTGCTGCTCATTCTCTAATGTTGCAAATGAAGAGCATGCCCTTTTCTCTGACATCTTCAGTCAGCTTCTGCTGCTTTCTGACTTTGAGGATACCTGAGTCAATTTGTTCTCTCTCCCTTGGCAGTCTGTCCTTCAGGCTAAAGCCCAGGAATTCTAACAAAAGTACCTGATGGTCAATGATCCATTGGTTGTGTATAGATAATTATTTGGAAAAAAGGAAAAAAAAAGATTAAAGGAGGAGGGAAAAAGGCAGTATGCAAAAATAAATTATTTCAGTAATTGAAAGAGGCACCTGAAATTAAAGTATTAGTTGCTCAGTTGTGTCTGACTCTTTGGGACCCCATAGACTGTAGCCCATCAGGCTCCTCTGTCCATGAGATTCTCCAAGCAGGAATACTGGAGTGGGTAGCCATTCCCTTCTCCAGGAGATCTTCCTGACCCAGGGACTGAACCCCAGTCTCCCTCATTGCAGGCAGATTCTTTACTGTCCAAGCCAAATTATTTCAGTAATTGAAAGAAGCACCTGAAATGAAATCCTTATTAATATCTGATTTCTTTCCATATCTAAAATGAAAACATGGTCCTTCTGGGAGAGCCCACACACAAGACTAGTTTGGCAGTGGCAGTGGTGGGGTCATCTAGGAGTCAAAGTGTGTATCTGGTGCCTGTAAAAGTCAGGAGCTGAGAACAGCAACTGTGGGGCTTTTAGGGGTGAGCTGAGCCCAGGAGGGGAGCAGAGCCAAAATGATCAAATGTGCGTGAATGAACACAGGCTCAGGGTGAGCCTCAAGGTGGGGACTGCATGGTGGAGCAAATGAAGCCAAAATGGATGAAATACCAGCTCTGAGTCTGAAATCTGGAGGCAGGTCACCACAGAGAGGAAAACTGGGAACCACAAACTCAGGAGTACTGGAGGATTCATGATTCTGCTTTGTCTGTTTCCATTTCAAGTCATTTTTATTTTTGAATGCTGATTAAATGTTTTACATTCTAAATTTATTAGATACAGATTTATGTATGGAATTCCCTGGTGGCTTAGTGGCAAAAGAATTCACTTGCAATGTAGGAGATGTGGGTTTGATCCCTGGGTTGGGAACATCCCCTGGAGAAGGAAATGGCAACCCACTCCAGTATTCTTGCCTGGGAAAGCCCATGGACAAAGGAGCCTGCAGGGCTATAGTCCATGGGGCGCCAAGAGTCAGACACGACTGAACTAAACCACCACTACCACCACATAGATTTATGTAATTATATTTATATAATTTAAAATTTCTTTTTTCTCTATACATTTTCGTTTTGCAAAAATTGGTGATGTGACAGTTAACTTTTGGGTTGTGTATAATGTTGACCAGGTTTAAAAATCCTGACTCAGTGTATTGGCTCTGCCTCCTTTAAAAAATACAGACAATATAAAAATTAAGTTCAGTGTTTAAAAAACCACATTTGCATGAAGTTTAAAGACTGAAATAATTTCTGGAGGACTTAGTGGAAAAACAAAAGAGAAGCCAGCAGCCTCCTTTACCTATGTTGTCTGTTTCCAGAGGAAACCATTTTATGTTTATTATTTACATTATTATTTATTTTTTATATTGTTTATTATTTACTACTATACTATTGAATGGAGTTTATGTACAATGTTACATAAGTTGTAGGTGTACAAAATAGCAATTCACAATTTTTAAAGGTTATACTCCATTCAGAAGAAGCAATTTTAATTTTTTTGGCCACTCAGCACAGCTTACAGGATCTTACTTCCCTGACCAGAGATTGAACTTGCACCCTCAGCAGTGAAACTGTGGCACTCTAACAACTGAACCACCAGGGAAGTCCCCAGTGAAGCCATTTTAAATGGGAAATTTTCCTTTATGGCATTTCTAGCTCAGTTTCCATCTTTTCTACTGGCTATCCATATCTTCATTGAGATCTTACCTAGATAGTTTTCTTAGGCTGTGGTGATTTTGGGGACAAAATTTTTGGTTATAATGTTCATGTCCTCTGTTATTACATTATTCTGGTGAGAATTATCAGCCATTTTTCTGTTTTTATTTTTTAGTTTAAACTGAATTGTCTTCTATCTTTGTATAAATCTTGTTTTGGTACAAAAATATTTTCATTATGGAAAATGTCAACATATGGAAGTAGAGAGAAAGAGTACATTGAATTCCCACATATCCATCACCTGCCTTAACAACCCTCAACTTAGAATTCCATGTAATTCCACCTGGCCCAACCTGCTTGTCCCCTCTTGTATTATTATTATTTATAGTAAAATATATATAACACATAGGGCAGTTGGTAAAGAATCCGCCTGCAATGCTGTAGACCCTGGTTGGATTCCTGGGTCGGGAAGATCCCC
>ML662442.1:11964263-12019324 GCA_007570785.1 Antilocapra americana
TGTGTGTGTCTCTCAGTGTATATATATATTATATATAATGTATTATATATAACAATGTATTATATATAATATGTATATATGTATGTATATAGTGTACATATATATGTATATATATGTACAATACATATATGTATGATATATGTATATATGTATATATAATAATATATATTATTGTATATAATATATAATTAATGTAACATATGTTATATATATTATATAATAACATGCTGATATTATATAATATATATTACATATATTATATGTATAATATAGTGTATAATATAAATTATAGACATAATATAAATAATATCAATATATAATATATATATATTATAAATTATATATAATAATATATATTATATATATATATAGCTGTATATAATTCTTGTTCACTACAGACCCAACTAATGAATTATGGTTGTACTTCCTTTTTTTATCATTTTTTTTTGCTTTTCCCTAGAGTTTCTGAATTTCCTCCCCATTATTACACAATTTACATTATCATAGTCTCAATTTTCTCCCCCCATTTTCCATCACATTTATCTATTCTATTCAGGTCCCTTTTACCCTTGAGGCCCCTTTCCTGGAATTCTTCTTCCTGTTGGAACTTCTCTCATCATTGCTGTCTGGGGTTATGTATACTTTTTCATGAATCTAATTTCTTCCTTTTTCTTGGCTTCTTTCATTGGTTTGCTAAATATGTCCTCCTTAAGTAACTTCCTAAAAAGTTTGTTGAAGCAAAGTTCCTAAGCCATTCCATTTCTGAAAATGTTTTCATTCTTTCTCCATTCTTGTTTGATAATTTGGTGGGACCCAAAATTCTAATTTAAAATTTTGAAATCTCATAAAGAAAGTTAAGAACAAGCCTCATTATTTTTATTCCTATTTAATTTCAATATCATTCATTGTCTTCCAGTGGACAAGAATTTCCTCTTCTGCTTTGAGTTAGAAAGAGTCTTGTGTCTGTGTAGGATTCTATCTAACTAGTTCTCAAATAGATGATAAATGTTAAGTAAACATTCATTTCATACATATTTCTTAGTGAAAAAGTGAAAGTTGCTCAGTCCTGTCTGACTTTTTGCGACTCCATAGACTATGCAGTCCATGGAATTCTCCAGGCCAGAGAATTCTCCAGTGGGTAGCCTTTCCCTTCTCCAGGGAATCTTCCCAACTTGCAGATCAAACCCAGGTCTCCCACAATACAGGTGGATTCTTTACCAGCTGAGCCACAAGGGAAGCCCAAGAATACTGGAGTGGGTAGCCTGTCCCTTCTCCAGCGGATCTTCCCAACCCAGGAATCGAACGAGGGTCTCCTGCATTGCAGGCAGATTCTTTACCAACTGAGCTATTGGGGGTTCTTAAATTTTATACAATTTGAACATGTAAAAATCAACAACAGACTTGAGGATGCAGGCTATGCTGTAAATGAGTAACTAATGTTTCTTTCAATGTTTCTCCCCAAACCAGCCTCACTGGTGTGAGAATAGAGGGTGGAAATGAGAGTGGCTCCTCCATTACCCCTAGTGACCACTGCTGAAGTGTTTGCTTCATATGTCCACACCAGACTCTGCCGGTTTAGAGTTCTGAGTTCCCAAGAGAGGAATGTTTCTACTAGGTGATACTGCAGCAGTTCAGTTAGACTGGCAGCTGAACCTGGCCACTTTCATGCCAGTAAAACAGTGGCCACAGAAGTGGTTGCTTTACTGGCTGGAGTGACTCAGTGCTCTTGATTGCTGAGGAGTTGCTACTATACAGTGGAAGTAAGGAGTGTTTCTGGAATGCAGAAGATATACTGGGGCATCTCTCAGTCTTCCCAGGTCCTGTAGTTAAAATAAAAAGAAAACAACAATATAATATGCAGAGGACTGATAATGGGTCAGACCCTTCAGGAGTGAAGATCTAGGTCACTCCGCCATGCAAAGAGCTGTGCCAGCCTAGGTGATTACTGACAGCAGAGGTATAGGTAGTAGAAGAAGGTAGTTGTAAATAAAAGCTTGTGACCAGTAGCAGAAATAAAGACTGTAATAGCTACTTGCAGTTCCTTCTTGTTTTGATATACATGTATATATTCTTCTATCTATCTATCTATCTATACGTATTTTCCTTGTGGTTCAGCTGGTAAAGAATCTGCCTGCAATGCAGGAGACGCTGAGTTGGATACCTGGGTTAGGAAGATTCCCTGGAGAAGGGAAAGGCTACCCACTCCAGTATTCTGGTCTGGAGAATTCCATGGACTGTTTAGTCCATGGGATCACAAAGAGTCGGACACAACTGAGCCACTTTCACTTTCATATATATGTAAATATATATATATACTTCATTCCTGAGGTATGAGATTAACTGCTATTAACACACATTAGATGGTAGAGAAATGAGAGGGGGAAGGAAAAATATTAGTTAATATACAATATTAATATATATTAACCAATATTTATATATCTTATTTATATATATTATATATTATTATTTATTAAAATTACCAGGTGGCTCAGTGGTAAAGAATCTGCTTGCCAAGCAGGAGATTGTGGGTTTGATTCCTGTGTTAGGAAGATCCCCTGGAAAAGGAAATAGCAATCCACTCTGATATTATTGCCTGGGAAACTCCATGGACAGAGGAACCTGGTGGGCTGCAGTCCATGGGGTCACAGAGTTGGACAGCACTTAGTGACTGACCATGCAAAATTATAATATAAATACAATCTATAGAATATTTTTATTATTATTAACATTTATAATAATATATAGTATTATATTATTAATATAGTAATATATAATAAAATAAACATTACCATTGTATCAATAAATAATATAGTATGTATTAATATATTACCACTGTATTATATTAATATTAATAATATATTTACACATTAATCTATATATTATATACTATATATGTATTATATACATATTACTTTTAATATTAATTAATATTGTATATATAAACTAATATTTTTCTTCCCCTTCACAATTTTCTACCATCTAATATATATTAACAGCAGTTAATCTCAAACAGGTTTAAAAGTTACAGACTCTCAAAGGGAGAATGTGATTCAGCTAGAAAAGGCACTGATAATGTTCAAAAACAGTTGAAGGACTTTGTATACTCTTTTGGAGAGAGGGTCGTTTTTGGTGTATTTAGAAGCCAAGTTGATGAGGCGTGGGCTTTAGTAGCTTCGTACCGTGCCAGATTATCTAAGATGAAGCTAAATTTCACAGAATTCCCCTCCCTGTATGGTTATGAGTTGGTGTTGGCCACAAGAGACACTTTACGTGAATTTGGAAGCCAGCTTGAAGCAGAAGTCATGTTTTTCACTCTGAAGGTCGGTGCAGGGTGCTGGGCATTGGCCACCAGCCCAGATTGTTACTGCTGTGCTTGCTGACTTGGCGGGTGTGGGGCGGCAGTGGGGCCCAAGATCCTCCACTTCTCAGGGGGTCTCCTCCTTGAGCTTTTCTGAATTCTGGGCCAAGTACATATTTAGCTGGCTGCTTCTGCAGGTTACCCATGACATCAGAGTTGGAGGTGTTAACAGACACATGTGTTCCAATTCACCCTCATGTTTCCTAGTTGTGATTCACATATAGCTTTTTTCCCCTGGCTGATTTAGAGTGACTTCGACTTAACACTAGATGCAGAATCAACAGCTGCTCTACAAGCTCTCATAATTCCCTAGGGTTTGTCTCCTATTGATTCTGCTTTTCTCAATGAACCACATGGTAAAGACATGTCGGGGGGACATGGGAACAGTGTGAGGTTCTTATGCCAAAGGCCACTGAATTTTCATGGGAGAAACATACATAGTTTTTTATATCAAGATTCATGAATTTTATTCCAAAGAGTTTCTAAGATGCGTCCTTAAAGACTACTTAGTAAAACAATATCATTTTTATTGTTTTATTTTTTAAAGTTATGTATATTTATATATGCAAACAGTTTGACAGGCCCAGGTAATTGCCTGGATATGGATAACACTTTGATGAATATTCTTGACATCTTTATTCAGTGCATATATATATATATAATGTATGTGTGTGTGCGTGTTAAGTTTCTTTAGTCGTGTCTGACTCTTTGTGACCCCATAGACTGTAGCCCTCCAGGTTCCTCTGTTCGTGGGATTCTCCAGGCAAGCATACTGGAGTGGGTTGCTGTGCCCTCCTCCAGGGGATCTTCCCAATCCAGGGATTGATATCTCTGATGTCTCCTGTATTGGCAGATGGGTTCTTTACCACTAGCGCCACCTGGGAAGCCCAGTCTGTGCCTCATTTTTGCAAATACACATGGCCAAATTTCTGCACGGTTAAGCTTCTTGTGTGTATTGTGAGAAGGAAGGCGTGAACAGGGAGGTTACATCAATTTAAAATATGCACAGACTTCATTTTATAAAACAGCAAGGTGGTTCTAAACTTTTCTAGACATCTTCTTGGGGTGCAACATTATCAGCTAATTTTTTGGAGTCCTTCTTATATCTGTCTGCCTCTAGAATGAACCTGAATGGATTGATCCATCTTCTGAAGTGAAGCTTAGAAAGAATATTCTCCAGTTTCCCAATTTCCTTTTCTCATCAGAGTCTACCTGTAGACCCTCTGTGGCCCACAGTATGCTGAAATGAAGTAGAATTTCAGTCCCTGTCCCAGATCTGCTGAATCAGGATTTGCATTTTACTGTGATTCTCATACACATTAGAGCTTGAGAAACACTGATGTAGACTTCACAGAGCCCACACTCAACCCTGTACCACAGAGGTGAGGGGACCAGGCAGTAACAGCCACGTCAGGGACAGAGTGTGTACCCAATGATCCACTTCAACCTTTTCACTTTACCCAAGCTCTGCCTGCACAGGAAGTCAGCCACTAAAGATAGGAGCGTGTAGGAGCCTTGAGGACACAGGGACCTCTGCAAGCCGCTCAGCAGGGTGGAAAAGGGTGGAACAGGAAAGGGAGGAAAGCAAGTTCCTGGACTCCCAAACCGCAGTTTGTCTAGGTGCTACTTTCTCCCTTATTTAGCACATAGATTTGTGAAGTGACAACCTTCTGATGACCTCTTTTCCTCCTGCATTTGTACCGTATTAAACGGTCACCATCTGAAACTTTTCTCCGTGAATTAGAACTTGAAGTTGTCAGGGACTGAATGTGCCCGTTTTCCAACGGTTTCTGGCAGTTCCCCGCTTTTATGGTGTAGTCATGGTGAAACCTGAGTCATCTGAAGATGGTGAGCGTGCCAAGGAGCTGCAGTCTAGCCAGGACCCAGGAGCTGGGGCTCAGGAACTGCGGGCCACCCTGGGCCACTGGCCTTCCTCGGGGACACGAGAGCCACCCTAACCCTGTGTTTAAACAAATTGCTCCAAGCTCCACGGTGCTAATGAATACCTTCTGTAGCAGAAGTGTTCAGCGACAGCCCAAAGTATGATGCATCTCCCCACACAGCTGCTTCTCAGAGTTTCAAGGAGCAGCACCTCACTCTCACATATGCCTGAATTTTCTCCCCCACCCCCCCATTTTTTTTTTAAACGAGAAACCACATTTTCCTAAAGAGGCAAACAATATAGGTGACTTTTTCTTTCAAGGGAAATTTTTTTTTTTTTCTCCCGGGCTTATTGGTTCATATCCATTCAACGACTAGCAGAAAACAGACCCCTATTTGGTGTGTGTTTGCCATTTTCTCTCGGATTCTGAGTCACAGTCTGGAGGACAATGACTGACTTTTTCCCCCCTCACAGAGCGGCCGTGCACAAGGAGGGGCCTGTCTGCGCACCCCGGGCATCTTCGGCGGGCCGCTCGGATAACCAGCCCGCGGAGCCGGGGGGCCAGGGCGGAGCGGGGCGGCCGCGCCAGGTCGGGCGGGCCGCGCGCCCCCCGCCTCCCGCGCGGGTCTGCGGTGTCGGCCGGGGCGCCGAGGAGCGCCGCGCTGCTGCGGCGGGAGGGGTGGGGCCGCCGCGCCCCGGCTCGGCGCGGAGCCCTCGCCCGGCCCGCGGGCGCGCCCGGCGCTCCCTGCGGAGCCGGGAGTCCGGGCGAAGCCGGGAGGCCACACCCCGCGCGGCCCGCGTATTTCCTCGGGAGCCCGCGGCCGCCGCGCAGACGGCGCCGAGATGCGGGGCCCCCGGCTCGTGGCCGCCGCCCGCCTCTTCTGCGTGTGGAGCGCGGCGCTGGCCGCCGTCCCCGGGTAGGAGCGCGGGGCGCGCGGGGCGGGCGGGGAGCGGGGGTCCCCGGGCGGCCCTCGGCCTGGAGGCTTGAGCCTGCATCGCTCCAGCTCGGTCCTCCCGGCGACAGTTAACTTTCTCCACCCTCGAGGTTGTTTGAGCGTCTCCGGCCAGGACCGGTTTCTGAAGACTTTTTATTTTTAGTCCACGCTCCCTCTGAGTCTGGTTCGACTTTTTGCACCCCCCCTCCCCCAGTAATGTGCTTTCTTTTAAAGACATGTCTGCATATTTTTTTCTAAACAAGATGTCTCAACTTTAGCAATGATAAGGTGTGGCCGAGGGTGGTTAAGTATGGGTTCAGGTGCAGACTTTGTAGGAAGATAACCAGTGAGATAATGGAATGCACTTCCTTCCCCCTCAGAGGGTTTTTGCCCAGTCCCCCAAATCCCTGCTTTGGGCAGAGAAAGTGCTCTTTTAGCAATTTTTTGTGCTCTGCTCCACCTGGAAATGTCACCGCCGACAGATAATTTCAGGTGGTATATTTTAATCAGTGATATTGATTAGATGATGTTTTTTTGGGTAGATGCCTAAACATAAAGGTTTGAATCAGAAACAAGCAAAATCCGTGTGTGTGCACACGCGCGCGAGCCTGTGTGTTTAAGCCAAGAAAAAAAAATTGCCCTGGGATAATGTCTTCTATAAAGAAGTTTAGAGGCTTGTACTTTGCCAATAACTTCTGCATGTCTCAGTGTAAGCTATCCTGTGCTATTTGTGGTTTGTAAAATGGAAATAGTAAGGCAATCCTCTAGCAGTGCATGCATTACTGCATTAAAATTGATTTATGGGAATGTACAACATGATAAATATAATTAACATTGCTGTATGTTACAAATGAACATTATGAAGAGAGTAAATCCTTAGAGTTCTGATCACAAGGAAAAATACGTAGTTTTTCAGTTTTGTTCCTATGTGAGATGGTGAATGTTCACTAAATTTATTGTGATAATCATCTCATAACATGTGTCAGTCAAATTGTTATCTGTATACCTTAAACTTGTACAATGCTATATGTCAGTTAAATCTCGATAAAACAGGGCAAAAATTAATTTAGGAGAATGATTGTTTTTTCAACAGCCTTTCAATGCAGTTGCTAAACGGAGCAGTGGGGCCACATTAATTGGGACAGTTACGGTTGGCACTGTATAGGGAATATATCTGACCATCTATGAAATTTGAGAATCTCAAAAGAATGAAGATGTGAGGATAAGAGACTTCATTTTTCTCTTGTTGTTGGGAACTCTTTAGGCCCAGGTTTCTGGTGACAGTCCCTGGGATCATCAGGCCGGGAGGAAATGTGACCATTGGGGTGGAGCTTCTGGAACACAGTCCCTCACAGGTCACCGTGAAGGCAGAACTGATGAAGACGGCAGCGAACCGCACGGTCTCTGTCCTGGAAGCAGAAGGAGTCTTTGAAAAAGGTAAGATACACAGCAGAGTCTCGCCCTTCTGCAGTAATAATTGTTGTTCACTTGCTCGGTAATGTCTGACTCTTTGCAGCCCCATGGACTGCAGCACGCCAGGCTCCCCTGTCCCTCACTACCTAGCCCAGAGTTTGCTTGAACTCATGTCCATTGAGTCCGGTGATGCCATCCAACCATCTCATCCTCTGCCTCCCCCTTCTTCTCCTGCCTTCAGTCTTTCCCAGGATCAGGGTCTTTTCCATTGAGTTGGCTCTTCGCATCAGGTGGCCAAAGAACTGGAGCTTCAGCTTCAGCAGCAGTCCTTCCAGTGAGTGGCAGGGTTGATTTCCTTTAGGATTAACTGGTTTGATCTCCTTGCTGTTAAGGGGACTCTCAGGAGTCTTCTCTGGCACCACAGTTCAAAAGCATCAGTTCTTTGGCATTCAGCATTGTTTATGGTCCAAATCTCACATCTGTACATCTGCATTAATAATTGGAGTATGCTAATAAAGCGTGTGTTAGGTAGGGTCATGGAGAAGTCCCACATTTTCAGTGGCTTACACAGTACACTTTTGTTTTTTACTCATGTAGGGTCCAGAGTGATGTTCCTGGGATGCTCTTTTAGGGGAAGGTTCAGAGGCCCAGGTTCCTTCGTCTTTGTGGCTCTGTCATCATCAGTATGTGGCTTCCAAGTCTGCAGGGCAAGAACGTGGAGTTCCTCCCTTGGGAGGTCTTTGTGGGCCAGGGCTGGACATGGCTCATATCATCCCTCCTCTAATGACCACGTTGAGCGTCACAGGAGTCTGGGTGTAGGGCAGTGTGTGCCCGGAAGAGGGCATGGGCATAGTTAAAAGTCTGACACAAAACCATATTTGCGTATGGTTTATAGAAACCATGTGTAACCATATGTCTTTATTGGGTACAGAGGATTTTACTAAGTAGGCCCATGGGAATTAAAAGAAGAACTGTAGTTAAAGTCTAGTTTTATAGAATATGTTTTAGTTTTTTAAGTGACAAGGAAAAAAAAAAAGAAAAATAATGTAAAAGTGGAAGCCATTTGTAAAAGAGCCCACATCTCTTATTTTAAATTTGGATTCTATCTAGGCCCAGGATTAAATTGGGTCAGTGAATATCTTCTTTTTCAACACTAAGGGCAAAATAATTTTGAGGGGTAAATAGTTAAATATATAAACTTTTTTTCACAATGAAATGAATGCTTAATTTTTTCTAATTGAAAGAATAATATATACTCAGTGCTGGTAACCTGGAAAACACCATAAGTAAAGAAAATAAACCAGAAGCACCTGTAATCCTACCACCCACATATAAACACTGTTAACTAGAAGCATGATTATAGGTTTAGTCATAGGCCAGAAACTGAGACATAAATTCCTGTAACGTTGAGAGTTATCTTTTAAGAGAATAATTTAAGGGCACAGAGTGAAGGGTGGATGAAATTCTACAGTAGCTCATTATATAAATGTTTACCCTTTACCAGCATAGAGAAATTAATACCATCATGAAATAAGATAAAATCAAAGTTTATCTGCATTTGAGATTCTTTCTGCATTGGGAAGTTGACTGACTGGGTAGGTAAATTTAGAGCTGAAAGAGGTGACATGTGCAGGGGCCAGGCCACTTTGTGTTTTGTAGTAGGAAAGACAGGAAAGTGGGAGGCCTTGTCCCTGGAGAAGAAATGTTAGTGCTTAAGATCCGAAACTGAGTCTTAGTACTAGCCGGTGATCTTAGGCCAGTTGCTTAAATGCTCTGAGCCTCAGTGTCCTCACATATAAACTGGGGATAGCGTAAAGTTAAAATCAGTATCTAGTACCTGTTAGACACTCAATAAACAACAGCTGTGAGTATTGTGAGTAGAAATACTGTTGAAGAAGAAGATGCTGGAAGCATCATGTCCTATTTACATGGGGGCCAATCTTTACTTTCATTATTGAACTATTTATTCTGAAAGTGGATGAAATCTTGGCCTTAGGATAATGGCTAAAGAAAATACTGAGATACCAAGTCACAGCAGACAACACAAGGCTAAAGAGGGGTGGGCAGTACTATCCTGGGAGCTTAATGGATCTTTGAAAAAGAGAGAAAATGTACTACTTTCAGGGGCTATTTCATTGAAAATACCATTGCAGGCACGCTCCTTGTTTCAAAGGAGAATGTTAACTTTGTTATCAGGGGTTGTGAGTCATTGCTCTCAGAACAGATGCTTCCTGTAAGGTTAGGACTTAAGGAGCAAGACATTTCTCCCCCTGTCTTCACATCCTTTGCTTTATCTGATTTCTCCAGTTGTAACAATATATAGATCAAGAAGGACTTTCTAAATTAATGGGGCCTGGATCTTCCTAGGATTCATTTTATTCCTTGCCATCTAAACACAAGCAATTAAATACATTTTAGGTCTGATTATTTCATCATTTTCTCATGGAGGCCACCAAGAGGTTACTGCCAAGAAAAGATTGAGCTTCTCTGGTGGCTCAGATGGTAAAGAGTATGCCTACAATGCAGGAGACCTGGGTTTCATCCCTGAGTTGGAAAGATACCTTGGAGAAGGGAATGGCTACCCTCTCCAGCATTCTTGCCTGGAGAATCCCATGGACAGAGGAGCCTGGCAGGTTGCAGTCCCTATGGGGTCACAAAGAGTTGGACATGACTGAGTGACTAACACTCTAACTTTCACCTTCTGGCAGAGATGGGTAAGGAAGGGGACTGTTTCTAAGTGGCTGTTCCTAGCAGCTGGGCTGTTCTTAGAAATTCCTTGGGTAGGGCAGTGTTTCACCATAACCAGAATGCATTTGAATTGCAGCATATACCTTAATGGGCTTCCCAGGTGGCGCTGATGGTAAAGAACCCGCCTGCCCATGCGGGTGATGTAAAGAGACCCCGGTTTGATCCCTGGGTTGGGATCCCCTGGAGGAGGAGGACGTGGCAACCCACTCCAGTATTCTTGCCTGGAGAATCCCATAGACACAGAATCCCATGTAGCCTGGCAGGCTACAGTCCATGGGGTCACAAAGAGTCGGACACAACTGAATGACTAAGCACAACACAAATCTTAATAAAGTCAGAAAAGTATAGCTTGTTTTCAAGGAAAAGCTCACTTATTTGTTTGGCCGATATGGGGAGAATTTTGTTTGCATTTCCATCCTTGAGGCCAGTAGCATGGACTACATTGCAGTTAGTTTATTCATTTACAAATATGTCAAATCTATATTTATAGGGCATCAATAATTTTCATGTATTTATTTTTTGGTGAACCATAGCCCTTGATTAAAAAGTGTTTCTAATAAACTTTGAGGCGTTCTAGGAGTACAGACCTGGAACTGTACTTGTTATTACAACCATCATCATCACCATCACCATCATCATCATTTCTGTGGTGAATACTATAAAACAATTAGTTGAGTAAATATAATTGATAAAATTCAGTGGGAAGTAGTTGCCAGAGGAGAGAAGATGGATCAGCTATGGAGATTTGAAATCAAATCAGACTATCTGTTGGTTGGAGAGTGAGTCTGTCCCCTTATTTCTTACCTTCCAGCCTTTTACTTCTTCCTTTTTTGTTGCCTGGGAGTTCCACATCAAATCAAGAAAAGAATGTTAAGAACATTTGAATTCACAGGTCATAAATGAGAACCAACTCTTAGAGCATGTGAAGTAATTGAATTATTTTTGATGTCCTTAAAACCGTAATTTGTTTTATTTCCCATTTTCTTTCTTTTTTTTTTTTTTTACAAAAACGTTTTATTTTATTTTTTTATATATTTATTTATTTGGCTACATGTGGCCTTAGTTGTGGCATGTGAGATCTGGTTCCCTGACCAGGAATCAAACCCAGGCCCCCTACATTAGGAGCTCAGAGTCTTACCCTCTGGACCACCAGGGAATTCCCTATTTCCCATTTTCTTTTTACAGTTTGAAATGTTCATTTGTAAACTTGCATTGTTTTTCCTGAATGAGATTTACCTCATATAATGAAGAGTATACTCTTTTCCTCCACTAACGAATTGTCGCTTGTTTCACATACCCCTGATAAAAGATTAAAAAAAAAAACAACAAGAAATCTCCATACTGTTTCCATTAGTGGCTGCTTCAATTTACATTCCCAGCAGCAGTGTAGGAGAGCTCGGTTTTCTCCACACTGTCTTCAGCATTTGTTGTCTGTAGACTCTGATAGCACAGGGAACTCTGCTCAATATTCTTCAATAACCTAAATGGGAAAAGAATTTGAAAAAGAATAGATATCTATATATGTATAACCAAATCACTTTGCTATACACCTGAAACTAACACAACATTGTTTATCAATGATACTTCAATATAAAATAAAATTAAAAATAAATTAATAAAATTTCTTTTCTGTCCCTATTCCCCATAAAAAAGAGAAGAGACAAAAAAAATCTACTAAACAGAAAATCTTGACTTTTAACTTGAGTGCTGAGGAGGGCATCTCCTGGCTTGGAGGCACTGCTTATTTAATTACGACACCAAGCCTGCTTCTATCTTCCCACCGAAGGGTTTGGGTGTCATGGACTCTGTGTGTATGTCTGTATCCTTCAATAACTTGCCTTTTCTTCTTGCCCTAAAATCTTGGAGAGTTAATGGGGTGTTTATCTCCTATTTTTTAAGGATGAAACATTTCTTCTTTGTCTTCTCCCATTGACTATGGGCTTTTTTATTTTCTATTTCGATCCACTGGGATGGGAAATCAATATTTTCAAATTTGAGATGTTAGCTGAAGAACTCACAAAATCATTCAATTCAGTTTGGATGGCTTTGTGGTGGAAACAAAGCTCCCGAACACACATTTCACGGCTTGTAGATCAAAATCAGTGCCACGGTTTTTATGAGCATAGATGAATTAGTGTGCTATGTGTGGGCAGGTCTCCTAGGGAAGGTTTTCACAGGCAGTGTGCCAGTTTGAACTTGTAGCGACATGAGAATTATTTTTAAAGGGTGTGGGTTCTTCATTCACATGTCTTTGGTGTTGTGTGTAATGTGTATAGATAGGTGGGGCCTGAGGAGAGAGGACCAGAGGGTGCTCACAATGAGCTTGAGCTCTGCAGCCAGGCTACCTGATGGCCTCCTGTCGGTGACTGTGTGTGGGCTGCCACCTTCTCACTGGGCTTCGGGTTTATCATCTGAAAAGCAGTGGTTTCTGCTTTGTGCAATTGCCCAGTTATTGTGAGGATGAAATGAGGTAACATGTTTAGAGCACTTGAACACAGAGGACCTGTTCAAGGAGCTGGTACCTCCTGTTATTGGAAGATGATGGCAGCAATCATGTCAGAGGCAATTCTTGGTCACATGTTGGGACGATCCTAAACTGGGAACTCTATAAAAGACACTCACTAGGAGGGGGTGGGAAGGGATGTAACATATTAAGTACTGAGTTTCCTTATAGTGTGGAGATTAATGCACAGTCTTAACTTCAATAACCCTAGGAGGAAGGCACTGTTATCTTCATTTTAGAGATGAGAAGGCTGAGGCTGAGGGAGAGTAATTTTCCTGGATTAACATAGTAAGTGGTATGTATCGCCTGAATGTGAAGTTGGTTCTGATGGTTCTGTTGGTTCTGAATTTGAAGGTTTTCCACTGCCTGGAAGAACATGGAATATTTTTTGCCTGCTCCACTTTGGAATATTGATGCAATGTGGTATCAGTCTTCTGTGAAAAGCATTTTTCTTGTTTGCTTGTGGTAGTTCAGAGCTGGATCTCATGAAATGTAATCTGGATCTAAGAGTTGCAAGCTGCATTGCCAGCTCTCCTCCTGATTTGGTCTGAGCTTCATAGAACTAGGGGGAGATGAGCCGAGTCAGTCGCCTAGTTCATGGCTGAGGAGACTGAGGGGTGATGTCTAGTGACTTGTCCAAGGTGAAATGCCTGTTGGTGGCAGAAACTGGAAACGGATCACAGGCCCCCAAATTTACAGTCCACTGCTTTTTCCATTATCCTCGAGGAAACTCTCCTGACATATGGGGAAATGTGTGTGACTTAGGATGTATTTGAAAATGTTGCTTTATCTGATACAAACAAAATGTGGCTAACTAAGGAGTTGAAAAATGCTTACCTGCATTTTTGCGCTAGTTTCTTATTTTAGCTGAAGGTGGAGTTGCTCTTTATGGACTAATGGTTCTACGTGGGTTGGGGGCCAGGCTAGTTTTAGAAATTCTATTGCTGTGATTCTCAAAATGTGAGTCATACTTATACAAAATGCAGATTCATGGTCGTCCTTTTAAGACATGGGTAATGTCTGGGAATCTAAACTTTATTTTGAGCAACCACCACAAGGGAGTCTCAGCTGTGCTAAAATGAGAACAACTGTACTTCAGTTAAAACGATTCTCATGGATTGTTACCAACCAAGTACTGGAAAGCCCGAGAGTGAGAGGCAAGCCTTCTCAAGTCTATGGTGATTCAAGGCAGCTGAAGGCCCTGCCCAGATTTCCCAGTTTGCCTTTCAAGTTGTCCCCAGCCCTAAACCTTGGTGTTAATTTAATGCAATGGAGAAACATGTCTTGGCATTTGATTATGAATTGGTGATGGAGTGAAGTTGAAAGTGAACAGACTGATTCTTTAAACTCCAAGTTAAACACGTTCTGCTCTTCTTCTGACACAGAATGAGTCACTGAGGGCTTGTGGGGGAAACAGAAAAAAGATCCTGTAAGAATTTGGGCGGGGTTGCTGTTTGATCCATTATGCTGTTAAGAAGACTTTGCCATGTTGGAACTCCTTGTTTTCCTAGTAACATTTCCCCCTGCTGATTTATTATTTATTGCGTGGGAGACCTGGGTTCGATCTCTGGGTTTGGAAGATCCCTTGGAGAAGGAAATGTTAACCCACTCCAGTATTCTTGCCTGGAGAATTCCATGGACAGAGGAACCTGGCAGGCTGCAGTCCATGGTGTTGCAAAGAGTTGGACACGACTGAGTGACTAACACATGGATTATTTGCTGTATGTGAAACGTGAATGAATGGGGCGGGCAGGGCAGAAGGAAGGAAGTTTCAGAGGCTGCTGAAGGAAAAGTATAATATTAAAAGTGCAGAGGCTGAGTTTTTATTTCTTGTTTAGAAAGTTTAGTGTGGTTGGTAAGTAGTGCTTCTTGCATGTGACCCTCTGCCTGGTTCTGTTACATTTTACATGCAGAACTGTACAGATGTCCATTCATGAACATTCCACCTCTGCTGATATATTTGGCATTTTGTGGGAACAGTTATTCACAGATGAGAGAAGGGAAGGGTGTGCCAGAGGAAAGCGCCTGGGGCTGGGAGTGGCAGGAATGAGGAGACAGAGCTTTGTGTGTATGTTTTCTGAAAAGATGTTACTCTCTGCTTTAGATGAGTGTGGGGAAACACCCTGGTGGAGAGGCCCAGCAGATAGTTTTGAAATTGTAACTCAGGAGAGAGTTCAAGGCCTTGTTTTTGTAGAGGCAGACAATATTCGAAGTGTTGGTGGGAAGGCGTGGCATGCCCAAGAAATAATGCTTATGGAAAGAACCAGCCCGATGACTGGAGCTTGGGAGGTGGAAGAGAAGTCCGCGAAATGGCTGGACAGTGAGCAGCCAAGACAGGAATGGATTGGAGATGCTGAGATGTCTCAGATGCCAAGGGAAGAAAAAGTACCGAGAAGAAAGTTTGTATTAATGATAGTGTGAAGTGTCCTAGAAGGTCAGAGAAGAAAAGGACAGAAGAAAAGGGCATTGGTGAGCCTCAAATGAATGCTTTTAAGTTGATTGTTGGGAGCAAAAGCAAGTTTTTAGTAATAAATGGGTGGTGGGAAAATAGAATCAGAAAATGTAGAACCACTCTTCTTTTAAAAAAGTTATTGCAGTAGCCTCCTTGACTGTTTCCCCCCCGCTCCCCGCCGCCCCCACTGATGGCTCTGTGGGGCTTCCCAGGTGGCTGGCTCAGTGGTAAAGAATTCGCCTGCCAATGCAGGAGACTCAGGAGACTTGAGTTCGATCCCTGGATTGGGAAGATCCCTTGGAGTAGAAAGTGGCAACCCGCTCCAGTGATCTCACCTGGAAAATTCCTTGAACAGAGGAACCAGGTTACAGGGGGGTCGCAGAGTCGGACATGACTGTGCATGCATGCGGGCACCCACACATATGGCTCTGTGGTCTGTCCTCAGTCCAGTGGCCAGGAAGCAGGCCAGATTTTGTCACTCTTCATCTCAGCGTTAGCATACATCCAGCCTTCCCATGGCCTGCAAACCCTACACGATCTGTCCGATCTCATTTCACACCCCCACACCCACCCCACCTCACTCTGCAGCCTCTTAGGCCTTCACGCAGGTCCTGCGACCTCAGGGCCTCGCACGTACTCATCTCTCTCCCTGTGATGCACTCACCAGATGTCTTCATGACTCAGCTGCTCCAGGTTTTGATTCAAATATCACCTTTGCAGTACACCATTGCAAAGACCAAATGTCACTCAGTAGAAGTTTACTGGTTGAAAGGAGAGAGGTGGATTGTTTCTTTAAAAACACAGTAGAGGGGCTTCCTTGGTGGTCCAGTGGTTAAGAATCCACCTTACAATGCAGGGGACACTGGTTTGATCCCTGGTCTGGGAAGATACCACATGAAAAGTTAGAGTGAAAATCGCACAGTTGTGTCCGACTCCCTGTGATCCCATGGGACTGTAGCCTACCCAGCTCCTCTGTCCATGGACTTGGCCAAGCAAGAGTACTGGAGTGGGTTGCCATTTCCTTCTTCAGGGGATCTTCCCGACCCGGGGATCGAACCCACGTCTCCTGCATTACCAACTGAGCCCCTAGGGAAACCCTTGTGCATGGGAGCCTGTGTGCCACGGCTGCTGAGGCCTTCGAGCCCTCGAGTCCATGCTGCGTAACAGGAGGACCCCTAGCACCACAGCTGGAGGCAACCTGTGCTCAGCCTCAAAGACCTAGCATAGCCCCAAATAAATAAATACATAAATATTAAAAAGACCCCCCACAGTACTGAGGTAAAGGCCAGGGGTAGATAATTTAGCATAAGAAGTGGGGTCATGGTCAGGAGCATGGATGAGTGGATTATAGTTAAAAGGGTACTTTTTCCTTTGATACAAGAATGAAGCAGAAGAGAGAAATGTTTTGAAGTATCAGCTTGAGACGAATAAAACTGAAATATGGTTTTAGAAAACCTTGCTATAGTTACCGCTAAGTTGTGCAGATCCATCATCTCTTTGTAGAAAGTGGGGATAAACGTTAAAAGCAGTGGCTCCCTGAGGAGAGAAATGTAGAATTGGAGGTGCTGCCCTAACCTGGGTCCCTGCTGGACTGTGGGCTAGTGGGATTTAAGAAGGGCGGATACCAGTATTGGCATCAGGGAAGCAGGGTGCACAGGAGAACAGAGAAGAGAGGGGAGCTGTTTGTGTGGAAGTATGCCTCACTTGGGGCCTCCCAGGTGATACTACAGGTAAAGAACCCACCTGCCAGTGCAGGAGACCTGGGTTCAGTCCCTGGGTCGGGAAGGTCCCCTGGAGGAGGGCATGGCAACCCACCCCAGTATTCTTGCCTGGAGAATCCCATGGCCAGGGGAGCCTGGCAGGCTCTAGTCCATAGGGTTGTAAAGAGTTGGCCACGACTGAAGCGACTTACACACACACATGCCTCGTTTGAAGCTTGAAGGGATGGAGGAGGTATCATTTTGTTTTCGCTGTGGTTGTACGTGTGAGAAGAAGTGGACTTGTGGCTCTTCACATCCTGGTCTGGGCTCAGAGGACCTTGTACCAAAGGTGCAGGGATAGAACTGGAAGAGAGGAAATGATAGTGGGTCCTCAACCTGCTGTGTCTCTTCTGCTCTCATTCCCGTTAGGAGAATCCATGAATTGACTTGCTTCCTTTGCAAGAAAGGGATCGAAGAAACTAATCAAAAAGGGTTTGGTGGAGGTGGAGTATGGAGCTGGTGGGCAGGTCTGTGGGTCTTTAGTTCTGAAGAAATGATTCATGGATTAAAATTTGAAAACCAGAGAGGTAAAGTGCTTGGAAACAAACAAGGAGGAAAGTGTTTTAAGAGTGCCCGGTAGCTCCTTTAGGCAGGACACATGTTAGGAGTTTACATTTATGCAAATGTAACTGGCAGAAATGATTTACTATTATAAATTTAACTTGCTGAAACAATGTTTTAAACCTCCTCAGGAATATAGTTAAGACGAAGGGAATTTACTATTTTGCAAACTCCATTCATTCATTAGGCACCAAATTGTGTATGGCACAGAATTGGTGGCATAATGTTTGGTGACTGCGCAAGGTTCCTGTTCTCTCATGCTCCTCACAGGGAAGCAAAGCAGGTGTCATGTCGCATGCCAACTCAAGTTGGTGGCAGCGGCCACTTGGAGTGCCGCTTTGTTGTTGTTTTCAGATAAAGTGTGGGTTTGCTGAAGTAGAGACCAGGTGGATTAGCTGTGTCTGCCATGTGAGGGAACCAGGCATGTGGTATGGATGTTGCAAATGAGCCTGTTGGTTGGAAGATGGATGGTCATCTGGAGGGCTACATAGGGACTGGATCCGAAAACACACGGATAAGAGAAACTATGGGAGAGGGGGTGTGTCAAGATACTAACTTGAGAGTGCAGTAAGCTACCGAGGCATGACAGGGAAGGAGTATGAGGCTTTTTGGACTGATATTTTAGAAGAACTAGCTGGGTCTGTCCTATGCAGTTTGGGAGACACAGTGAGTCCGAGTAGGGACTCCTTAGATTGCACTTCCCTAGTAGCTCATTTGGTAAAGAATCCTCCTGCAATGCAGGAGACCCTGGTTCGATTCCTGGGTCAGGAAGAGCCCCTGGAGAAGGGATAGGCTACTCACTCCAGTATTCTTGGGTTTCCTTTGTGGCTCAGCTGGAAAGGAATCTGCCTGTGATGTAGGAGACCTGCGTTCAATGCCTGGGTTGGGAAGATCCCCTGGAGAAGGGAAAGGCTACCCACTCCAGTATTCTGGCTTAGAGAATTCCACGGACTGTATAGTCCATGAGGTCACAAAAAGAGTTGGATATGACTGAGTGACTTTCACTTTCAGTTTTTCACTAGACACATTGGAACTGGACCCTTACATGGCACTACCTATGTGGCCTTGGGAAGGTCATTCATCTCATTATTCTTAGTTTCTTCATCTGCATAAAGGCAACAATAAAGTACCTTCCTCAAACTCTGTTGTGAGGATTAAAGGAGACGATGCTTTAGAGCCGCCCTGTCCATTTTGGTAGCCACCAGCCACATGTGGTTTTTGAGCTTGAAATGTGACTCGTGCATATAAAGATGAGTGGTGAGTATAAATTACACACTGGATTTTGAATACTTTTAGTGCCAACAAGTGTAACAAAACTCAATTTGTTTTGGGAATGGTGGGATAATACGAATTTCAATAATTTGGTGGGAATATAAATTGATACAGCCACTATGGAAGACAGTATGGAGATTCTTTAAAAAACTAGGAATAAAACCACCATATGACCCAGTAATCCCTCCTGAAAAAGACACATATATCCCATTGTTTATTGCAGCACTATTTACAATAGCTGGAACATGGAAGCAACCTAGATGTCCATTGATGAATGAATAAAGAAGTTATTGTACATATACACAGTGGAATATTACTCAACCATACAAAGGATGCATTTGAGTTAGTTCTGATGAGGTGGTTGAACCTAGAACCTATTATACAGAGTGAAGTGAGTCAGAAAGAGAAAGCTAAATATTGTATACTAATGCACATATACGGAATCTGCAAAAATGGTACTGAAGAATTTATTTACAGAGCAGCAATGGAGAAACAGACATAGAGAACAGACTTATGGACATGGGGAGAGGGGAGGAGAGGGTGAGATGTATGGAAAGAGTAACATGGAAACTTACACTACCATATGTAAAATAGATAGCCAACGGGAATTTGCTGTATGGCTCAGGGAACTCAAACAGGGGCTCTGTGTCAACCTAGAGGGGTGGGATGGGGAGGGAGATGGGAGGGAGGTTCAAAGGGAGGGGATATATGTATACCTATGGCTGATTCATGCTGAGGTTTGACAGAAAGCAGCAGAATTCTATAAAGCAATTATCCTTCAATAAAGAAAGAATTAAAAACTCATTTTTTAAAATATTGATTACACATTTATTGGTAATATTTTGGTTATATGGGCCTTCCCAGTAGCTCACATGGTAAAGAATCTGCCCACACTGCGGGAGACCTGGGTTTGGTCCCTGGGTCACGAAGATCCATTGGAGAAGGGAAGGGCTACCCACTCCAGTATTCTGGCCTGGAAAATTCCATGGACAGATGAGCCTGGTGGACTACAGTCCATGGGTCGCAAAAAGTTAAACACGACTGAGTAAATAAAATGTTATTAAAATTAATTTCACCATACTCTTTTTCCTTTTTTAAAAAAACTTTTATTCTTTTTCCTTTTTTGTAGTGTACTGCTTTAGGACATTCACCACTGTGCCTGGCACAGAGTAAACACTTGGGAATGTCAGCTATGTTGTACTGAGCATCTCCCAGCATAGACACTGCCCTGGTGCCTCCCTTGTGAGCGCAAGCCTGGGGCATGAGACCAGGTGTGTCTGTATTTTTTTTTTTTTTATTGCCAGGTGTCTCTGTTGATGGCTCTTTGATTCTGACTGGAGTGGGCCTTCAATCTTACTCCTCACCCCTTGAGGAAGGAGAATATATATCTTCCTAAAAAGAACACCATACTGTAGGGGTCAGTAAACTTTTTTTTTCTATAAAGGGCTGGATGGTCAGCACAGTAGGTTTTGCTGGCCTGTGGTCTGTGGTCTTGGTTGTAGCTACTCGGCCGTTGTAGTGTGTAAGCAGCCACAGATGGTGTGAACAAAGGAGCGTGCTCGTGCGCCAACAGAAATTTGTCTGTGGACCCTGAATTTGGAGCTCGTATAATTTCCATGTGTCTACAAAACATTCTTCTTTTTAAAATTTTTCCCAGCTATTTAAAATGCAAACTGTTTTTCGTTCATGAACTGTACAAAAACAGGCATGGGCCAGACTTGGCCTGTGGGCTATAGATTGCTGACCTTGATGTGATGAATGGCTTGTATATTTAACAGCTCAGAGCTTGGCTTAATTGGTTTTTCATTTGTAGAACACCTAACCATTAGTTTATATTGTACCATTTTATTTATTTTATTTTTAGCGAGCTTTCATTTGACCTATTTTACACTTCATCAGTCTAAATGGAGCAAAACATTGTATATGAAACTCTTATTAAGAAATCTGTAGAGCTTCTGTGGCGGCTCAGTGGTAAAGAATCCACCTGCCAATGCAGGACACACAGGTTCGATCCCTGATCCAGGAAGATCTCACATGCTTTGGAGCAGCTAAGCCTATGTGCCACAACTATTGAGCCTGTGCTCTAGAGCCAGGAGCCACAACTACTGAAGCCCTTGTGCCCTAGAGCTGGTTACTTGGCAAAAAGAGATGCCACTGCAAGGAGAAGCCCGCGTGCCACAGCTAGAGAGTAGGCCCCCCTCGCCACAATTAGAGAAAAGCCTGCGCAGCAGCAAAGCCCCAGCGTAGCTAACAAATAAATAAATAACTGAAATCATAAAGTTCTTTAAAAAGGAAAGAAATTTGTAAGCAAGGAGAGGCAGGAGAGAAAAAAAATGAAGTATGTAAAGGACCAAAGGACATTTTTTTGTTTTGTTTTGCTTGAAGTACTTCTGTTTTCTGTCTAGAATGAGTTAGTTCACTGAAGAGTTCCTTGGCTTAAAAATGACATTAAATCATGAAGCAGGATCATATTTTAAGGTTTTTCCTTTCATGAATTTGTGGTGGAAACCCCATGTACCACTTTGTCCATTTGTGATCAAAGAGAATGCTGAATAATGAGGGTATTGATGAGAGAATATTTAATAACTTGGTAAAGAGGTAAAAATTTTTAGCTGAAAAGGTGATTTCCTCAAGTTCTTTATTGTATGTTACTGAATAGCAGAGAGCTGTCACAAGTAATTCACCAGCAGACACCAAGTCAGGCACATACATGTTAGGAAACTCTTTTTTTTCCCGTAGAGAGTATTTCTGGATCCGGTTGGATTTCCAATTACACACTCTCCTTTCCTTCAGCGATTTTCTGCAGAGCTGTTTGGTGAGCACAGATGTCAGAAGAGGCAGCCTATGGCATAATGGAGTGTGTTTAAAAAGTTAAGGAAAGGTTAGTTTTTGAGTATGCTTATTACACGATTTAAAATAGCTTTGACTCTATTTGTAAATCAAATGACGGCCAGCTCTCAGGCCTGTGCCAAGTGTGAAGCTTTAAAACAAGGTTTCTTTTGAGTGGTTTTGGTGCCTCGGGGAAGGCCAAAGCACTGGAGGATGTTAAGATCGACTTTCTGGGGTGGTAACACAAAAACGATCTGAGTTTTACAGAGTTATCTGCAGTAACATTGAGAAGGGCTTCACAGGACAGAATGTGTGTTTAGTCAGTGATTGAGAATGACAGGCAGCCTTTTGGGAGGTGGTTGCTGTTTCCTGTGTCTTAGTTTCGGCAAAGGGCCCCAGCAAAAGGGAGAAAAAATGCTCACAACAGTTTGCAGATACCATCTGTTTCATCTTCAACCTAGAAGCCCCGGAAAAAGAGATGACCATTTCTCATTGGCACTCCACTCCTACCACACTGCTCCGAATTTTATATTTTGCTGCTGTAAATTATTGCTAGAATGTTAGGACTTTCAAATAAGACTTACTCAGTGCCTAGGAGATTCCAAGCTGCCCTGGTAAATTTAGAGGGAAGACAGCAAGTTAAAAAAAAAAAAAGTCAAGTACTTCAAGTCGACCTTTTAATAAGGACACATGGAACAAGTGAGAGGGCTTTAAGTTGGATCTCTTTGCACATTCTTCAAGTCACTCCCTGCATCCAGCGAGATTTAGGGGGAGGCAGACCTCTCTCCTGCACCCCAGCTTTTGGGGGCAGCTGTATGTTTCTTGGGTCTGTGGTGGACATGGTCACCTGTCAGAGCAGTGAGACCCAGGCTTGCAGTCCACCCCCTCTTCCAATTTCTCTCTGATGAGAAGATCCCTCAAAACTTTGACTCTGTGAAGAGCTGCATTAAAATTTGCTGTGTGACTCAGGGAACTCAAACTGGGGCTCTTTGTCAACCTAGAGGGGTGGGATGGGGAGGGAGGTTCAAGAGGGAGGGGACACACGTATACCTGTGGCTGGTTTATATTGATGTTAGACAGGAAACGACAAAATTCTGTAAAGCAATTATCTTCAATTAAAAATAAATAAAAAAATTTAAAAAATTTCTATGAATGGGATTTCCTGCACTTCAAATCTGAGTAGCTGGCTTTGAATTGCTGAAATGCTTGACCTCCTGTTAATCAACCTTCTGGATTTATTTGGATTGTAGACTTGAAGCTGCTTTTTAATTTTCTCCTTCCTTAGTGTTAGGCAGATAAAAATAAATTACTCCCTGTCCCCTGCCCCCAACACACACACACACACACTCATACTCACACACACACACACACACACACTTGCAGTGTTCAGTCGAGTTTGCCAGTGGTGGGAGGTAACTTGTTTGTCAGGCCTTGATAGAAAGGAAGCATGTTGTTTCCTCCAGTTACTGGGCTGACAAAATAGGCAATCCTGATGGCTTATCTTAAATATGTTGAAAAAATCAGTGACTCTGTATAATTAAGCGTGCTGCCTCGTTGGGGGAAGAGCTCCTTGCAGTTTAATATTTTTGATTTTATTCCACTGTGGGACACTGTGGTGGGGTGCCAGGGTCTCCCTCCCAGAACCAGCGCGTCAGGGATGAAGACTCATTCTCTGAAGTTGCTGGGGGATGTTGCAGCCTACAGCCTTCTGAGCTGACTCCTTGGGGACTGCACCCTCCTTGGGGGAGGCCCGGCTTCCCCGCCAACCCTACTCGGGACAGCTCTCAGGGGTCAGACTGGCTTCTGAGGGCTCCGGGTGGATGTCTCTGGAGCCTGCACTGCAGCTCCTTCCCTCCTCCTCCTCCCCAGTCCTGCCTCCACAACTCCCTCTTCTCCAGGGCTGGTCCCAGGCGCACACCCTGCTTTTTCATCACCATCTCAGAATCAGCTGCCCAGGGAACCCAACCTTAGACTCGTGTGGTTGTTTCCTTCGAAGGTGAGTTTTTCCGGTCTTGACGTTAACTTCAAATGTATCAAGACTGTGTAGTGTGAAGAAGTGATAAAGGAGCTGAGAGTTTGTAGCTCCTTTTCAGAAGGTTCTTGTATTACAGGAGTTGTTTAATGAGCTCCACCACTGCAGCTCCTGTAAGGGGGGGAGAAACGTCATGGGAGAGTGTCTAGGTTCCCGGTGATGATTAACGTAGAGTAGAATCGTAGAGTCAAGGGGAGCAGGGAGTCCAAGAAGATTGTGATTTTGAAGCTGTCTGACTGAGGGCGGGGCATACACAGAGAGGCTGCCCAGGATGTACAGCTTGTATGTAATCAAAGGTGGGTAGAATACAAGAACAAAAGTACAACTGCTGGTTGTGTGACTGCTGGAGTGTGACTCTGGGGAACTCACTTAAGGTCTCTGTAATTCAGGTTCTCATTTGTAAAATAAGGATAATAATACTTAAAATTGCTAGAGAATCCTTTTTATTTCAAATGTGTTCCAGTTATCTATTGCTGTGAATGAACCGCTCAACACTTAGGAGCTTCAAACAACCATAGTTTATTATTTCTCACGAGCCTTAGTCCTTCCACATATACACACAAGATTGGTAATTTGTCTTAATCAGTTATTATCATAATTGTTGTGAAATTTTCTAATTCCATGATGCCTTCTACATTTATTAATTGGAATTCTATGGTAAAGAATAACTTTTTCAGAATGTTTATGTATAACAGAATCTCTTTGCTTTACAGGAGAAATTAACATGACATTGTAAATCAACTTTCCTTCAATAAAATTAATTAAAAATAGTAAAAAAAAGAATAACCTTTTCTTCTTCCACATTTAAATTATATACTAGCATAAATTCATAGACTCTTATTTTATTCTGCAGGTTATACTCCATTATTTATTTGAATGTTCCAGTTATCTGACCATTATCATAATAATGTTCAATCTGAACATTCACATAAATGAAAAATTATTTTTGCAGATTTCCCATATTATTCCTGACACCATGCATGCCTAGCTTTCCCTATTATCAATATTGCTCATAAGAATGGTATATTTTTTTTCTTACCAAGGATGAACCTGTGTTGTTATTTCATAATCTCCCAAACTTCATAGTTTACATGTATACATTAAGATTCACTCTTGGTGTTGTAAATTCAGTGGGTTTTGTTGAATGTATAATGACAGTTTGTCCATCATTATAATATCATACAGAGTATTTTTACTGCCCTAAAATCCTTTTTTTTTTTTTTCTGTCAAAGATAAGTTGACTACCTAGAGTAATGAAATTAGAAGCAAAAAAACAAACGGGACCTAATTAAACTTAAAAACTTTTGCACAGCAAAGAAAAGAATAAACAAAAGGAAAAGACAACCCTCAGAATTGGAGAAAATATTTTAAAATAAATCAACTGACAAGGGATTAATCTTTAAGATATGCAAACAGCTCATGCAGCTCAATATCAAAAAAACAAACAACCCAATCAAAAAATGGGCCGAAAATCTAAATAGACATTTCTCCAAAGAAGACATTCAAATGGCCCACAGACAGATGAAAGTATATTAAACATCATTAATTATTAGAGAGATTGAAATAAAAACTACAATGAGGTGTCACTTTACACCAGTCAGAATGGCCATCATCAAAAATCTACAGACAATAAATGCTAGAGAGGGTGTACTGAAAGGGGAACCCTCCTACACTGTTGGTGGGGATGTAAATTGGTTACTGCCACTATGGAGAACAGTATGGAAGTTCCTCAAAAAACTAAAAATAGAGCTACCATATATGATCCAGGCAATCCCACTCCTGAGCGTATCTCCAGAGAAAACCAGAGTTCAGAAAGATACATGAACCCTGAAGTTCATTGCAGCACTATTTACAATAGCCAGCACAGGGAAGCAACCTCAGCATCCATCAGCAGAGGTATGGATGAAGAAGATGTGGTACAGATGTACAATAGAATATTACCAGACTGTAAAAAGGAGTGAAATAATGCCATTTGCAGAGATGTGGATGAATCTAGAGATTGTCGTACAGAGTGAAGTAAGTCAGAAAGAGAAAAACAGTTGTCACCTAAAACTGCCTCTAGGTGGAATCTAGAAAAACGGTACAGGTGAACTTATTTGCAAAGCAGAAATAGAGTCATAGATACAGTGAGCAAATTTATGGTTACTCGGGGGAAGGGGGAATGGTATGATTAGGAAATTGGGATTGACATATATACACTACTGTGTATGAGATAGTAACTTAGGAGGACCTACTGTATAGCACAGGAGGCTCTACTCAGTGCTCTGTGCGCGTGCTAAATCGATTTAGTTGTGCCCGACTCTTTGCCACCCTATGGAATGTAGCCCACCAGACTCCTCTGTCCATGGGATTCTCCAGGTGAGAATACTGGAGTGGGTTGCCCTCCTCCAGACTCTGCTCTATGGTGGCCCAAATGGGAAGGAAATCTAAAAAAGAGTAGGGAGATGTATGGGTGTGACTGGTTTGCTGTACCATACACCAGAAAGGAACACAACACTGTAGAGCAACTATACTCCAGTGACAAGTCATAAAGAACATTGGCTGACTGTCCTTATGGAGTCTATTTCTAGGCTCTCTGTTCTGTTCCATTGATCTGTTTGTCTGTTCTTTTGCTAGCATCACATGGTCTTGATTACTGTAGCTTTATAGTAAGTAAGTCTTGAAGTCAGGTAGCAGTATTCCTCCACCTTTGTTCTTCAGTATGGTTAGCTAGTCTGCATCTTTTGCTTTTCCATGTAAACTTTAGAATTAGTTTGTTGATAACCATAAAATCACTTGCTGGGATTTTGGTTCGGATTGTGTTGACTCTAAAGATCAAGTTGGGAAGAACTGATGTCTTGATAATTGAGTTTTTCTATTTATGAACATTGAGTGTCTCTCCATTTATTTAGCTCTTTGATTTCAAAGTTTTTTTTAAAAAAGCATTTTTTTTTTTTTAAACCTGACTGCATTGGGTTCTGGTTGTAGTATGATGGCTTTCCCTGCAGCATATGGGGTCTGAGCTCCCCGACCAGGGATTGAACCCACATTCCCTGTGTTGCAAGGCTGACTCAGCCACTGGACTAGCTGGGAAGCTCTGTGGGTAAAAAAACTGAACCTGGAGAATTAGGTAACATGTCAAGGACAGGACTAGTAGTCTGATTTCAGAAGCCACCAGCTTGACCCCTGCCCCATACGATGCCTGTCTGTTCCCATGGGGTAGATGCCTGTGGCCTCCAGGAGCAGAGGGGCTGTGTCTGTCTTATTTACTGTGTTACCTTTAATAAGTGTTTCTTAAATGAATGAAGAAACTGAGGGCCTGTTACCACCTATAAATTCATGTCACTTAAATGGGAACTTCGAATAAGTACTCTTTTATTTTTAGCTTGGAACATTTTTCCCTTACAGTAAATAGATTTAATGAGAAGTTGGCATGAGTTAAATTAGCAGTCTTTGTTTAGTAACTTACATGAAAAAAGTCTGCATCGTTTTAATACTAATGGGTCAGTTAGGAGCCTCAGCTCACCCCTGTTGTGACTAATGCCTTCCTTTTTTCTGTCTGTCATGAGTGTATGAGAAATGTTCATTAGAAATGAACCTCAGCTTCCTTCTGTACACTGTATAAAGTGTCCCTCAAACATGTATAACCTTAAAACAGCAAAAGGAGCAACAGCAACAGTGACACCAAAAATGAACATGGAAAAGAGAAGCTGAACTTAGTTTTTAGGGAGAGGTTCACCCACTGATAGCCTTTTAGATCTTAACTCTTTGGCACAAGGATATGTAATAATCTCTCAGGGATTCTGGGCTTTGTTTTGGCTTGGTAAAATAAATTTGTGATTTTGTAAGTTTATGATACCCTCTGTATCTGAAAGAGTATTAGGAGAGTCTTAATGAGTTTTATGTTATATCATCATATTCAAATTATGACTGTTTTCTTCCCTGTTTTCCTTTTAGGCTCTTTCAAGACACTTATTCTTCCATCAGTAAGTATTTATCTTAAAAATGTGGTTTCATAAATGTACATTGTGTCAGTGAAATGAATTTCCGATTTTATTGACTTTCATATTGATTTACGTGCCTTGTGAGTTTGGCTTAAGTTCAGTCCCACCCTCAGATTATTTAAGAATAATATTACTCCAGGGAGATTGGTTATTAGCCTCTTCAGACTCATAGTGGAGATTTTCCTCTTGTAAGAGAACTTCATTGATGGGGGGCTTCCCTTGTAACTTAGCTGGTAAAGAATCCATTTGCAATACAGAAGACCTGGGTTCGAGCCCTGGGTTGGGAAGATCCCCTGGAGAAGGGAAAGGCTACCCACTCCAGTATTCTGGCCTGGAGAATTCCATGGACTGTAAAGTCCATGGGGTTGCAAAGAGTCGGACACGACTGAGCGACTTTCACTCACTCATTCTCTGAGGGGAACTGGCCTGGACTGTTTGCACAGGGACCTGGGTGGGTTTGGTCCTGCTTCTGCCCTAAAATGTAACAGTCTTGGGTGTGTCATTATTGCTCCCTCCCAGTTTCTTTGTCCTGGAAAAGGGCAGTGCCTCGCTGAGCAGAATTGCTGCTTGAGGCAAAACAAACAAACAAAACAATGGGGGCTCCTCATTGGTGGGGGGTGGCTACAGTCAGTGGGATCACAAAGCGTTGGGCATGACTGAGTGACTAACACTTTCACACTTTTCACACTCTTAGAGAATATAATGCTCCCAAACAGTTCTTTCCCCCTGGAGTAAGAAATGACAACCTGCTCCATTGTTCCTAACTCTGTCTGGAAAATTCCATAGACAGAGGTGTCTGGTGGGCTATAGTCCATGCAGTTGCAAAGAATCAGATACGACTGAGTGACTGAGCACAAACAATCCGTTATAAAAAGTCCTCAATGCTGTTCAGTCTTTAAGTTGTATCTGTCTCTTTGCCACCCCATGGCCTGCAACATGCCAGGCTTCCCTGTCCTTCACTGTCTCTGGGGTTTGCTTAAATTCATGTCTATTGAGTCAGTGTTGCTATTGAATCATCTCATCCTCTGCCACCCCCTTCTCCTTTTTCATTCAATTTTTCCCAGCATCAAGGTCTTTTCCAGTGAGTTGGCTCTTTGCATCAGGTGGCCAAAGTATCGGAGCTTCAGCTTCAGCATCAATCCTTTCAATGAATATTCAAGTTGATTTCCTTTAGGATTGACTGGTTTGATCTCCTTGCAGTTCAAGGGACTCTTAGAATCTCCAAAGCACCACCAAAGCTTTCGAATTGATATTCGAAAGCATCAGTTCTTCAGCGCTCAGCCTTTTTTGTGGTTCAACTCTCACATCTCTCCATGACTAAGGGAAAACCATAGCTTTGTCTATACAGACCTTTGTCATCAGTATGATGTCTCTGCTTTTTAATACACTTTCTAGATTTGTCATAGCTTTTCTTCCAAGGAGCAAGTGTCTTAATTTCATGGCTGCAGTCACTGTTAAAATCATGGCTGCAGTGATTTTGGAGCCCCTAAAAATAAAATCTGTCCCTGTTTCCATTTTCCCCCCATCTATTTGCCATGAAGTGATGGGACCATGAGGTTAGTTTTTTGAGTTGAGTTTTAAGCCAGCTTTTTCAGTATCCTCTTTCTTCTTCATCAAGAGACTCTTTAGTTTCTCTTTGCTTTCTGCCATTAGTGTGGTATCATCTGCGTATCTGAGATTGCCAGTATTTCTCCCGATAATCTTGATTCCAGCTTGGCATTTCACATCATGTACTCTGCATGTAAGTTAAATAAGCAGTGTGACAATATACAGCCTTGACATACTCCTCTCAGAACTATTTTATTTCTTACCTATTATGTTTGTACTTACCTTACTCAGAAATATACTGCTGTAATAATGGACAGTAGGGGCAGGGGAAGTGAAGGCATAGGTAGAAAGAATGGGGTTAAAAAAGACCCCGAACTTAATGACGATAAGATGCTAGACTGCATTAATATGACCTCAGACATTAGGTGCTGGCTCCCCATGCCTGTGTCCCTAACTCTGCTGAAAGAATATTACAGTGAGAAGATTAAAATAAATCCTGTTGTGATTTAATTGATAGCGGAAGGGGGTGAGATTTAAGTTCAGGAAGAACAGCTTGAAGCACAGTAACTGCTTTCCTCAAAGAGGTCCACAGCTGCCCTGGCTGGAGGGTAGTAAGGCTGGCAGGAGTAGGGCCAGAGCACTTGGGCTGGGATTCCAGTAACCCCCCTCTTAACTGTACTGGTCCCATTTATCATTAGCTGAAAACTTGACTACTGGTACTCTTTAAATTAAAAAAAAAATTCAAATAATTTTTGGTAGTACCGGGTCTTTGTTGCTGCACGTGGGCTTTCTCTAGCTGCAGCGAGGCTGCTGTCTAGACAGGGTTCGCAGGCCTCTCCCTGCAGCGGCTTCTCTTGTTGGGGAGCGCAAGCTCTAGAGCGTAGGCTCTGTAGCTGGGGCACACAGGCGTGTGGGATCTTCCTGGGCCAGGGATCGAACCCGTGTCCCCTGCCTTGGCAGGTGGTTTCTTAATCACTAGACCCACAGGGAAGCCCTACTATTATTCTTTAAAGTCTTAGCTATATGAAATACTCACCCCAATATCTCATATTTGTCTTTAACATTGTTTCTGTTGTGTATAGATAGAGCAGTTACCTATGGAAAACTTTACTAGAGCTTGAATTTGGAACTAGACCCCCTTTTAGTAAAACAGAACTTTAAAGACTTAGTCATAAAGTGTCTGGGAAAATTTGATAATGCTTGGCAAAAATAGAAGGTTCTGCGTTTTTATGAGTTTTCAATGAAAATAGACCCATCTTTAAAAGCCTACTTGCATTCTGATGTTTGCACATATAATATTTAAAATTAGTTTTTAAGGTCCTCATGAATTTTTGCTATAAAATATGAATATTTTGGCTGTATTAAAACAAATGTGTTTTTAATATCTGACTGGCTCATTGTTTCTGCTTCTGATATAGCAAAGTCAGCCTTCAATAAGAAGTAAAAAAGCAATTTATGCTTAACATAAAGGTTGTTTTTGTATAAAATATGCTAGAAAAAGTTTCTGTTATTCTCTTTGTAAATAAAAGTTAAAATGAGGGAGTGGCTTTTAAAATTAAAATGCTTAAAATTTAAAAAAATTTTATATTGGAGTATAGTTGATTTACAATGAGTTAGTTTCAGGTGTACAGCAAAGTGGATCATGTATGCGTATACATATATCTATTCTTTTTTGAATCTTTTCCCATATAAATTATTACAGAATATTGAGTATAGTTCCCTGTGTTATATAGTAGGTCCTTGTTGATCATCTGTCTTACCTATGAAAGTGAAAGTTTTACAGTCATGTCCAAATCTTTGTGATCTCATGGACTGTAGCCTGTGGCCTCTGTCCATGGAATTCTCCAGGCATGAATACTGGAGTGGGTTGCCATTTCCTTCTCTAGATCTTCCCAACCCAGGGATCGAACCCAGGTCTCCTGCATTGCAGGTAGATTCTATACCAGCTGAGCTACTCGAGAAGCCCCACCTTACGTATAATAGTGTGTATATGTTAATCCCAACCTCCTAATAAAATTAGAATGCTTTTAATGTTTAGTTACTAATATATTTTAAAATAGAAACTATCATCTTAAGTTTCTCAATTTTATTTAGAAAGTTATTTGAAATTACCATTACTTATGGTAACTGGGGTTATTAGCGAAATAAAGTAGTATTAAATACTATTGTGCTGTCTCAGTTTTCGTAAGACAATTGATCTTTCAGAGAAGGTGAGATGGTTTTAAATGGGCCAGATTAGAATCAGGAATCCATTTATTATCCATCAGGAACTTTTCTGAGCATTCCTCTGTCATGTATTCTGGGTGGAGAGCTGTCATCTACCCGAAGAGTTTGTTTTTATGTATACACAGAATAGACTTAGCATAACTGAGAATCAACAGTGCTCAACTCAGGTGCTGGTTGATATTTTGTTGATCTAAGTCCTGGGGATTGTACACCCCTAGCCTCTTGTCCTGCTGTCAGACAGTGTCTATCTCTGGGAACCACGTCTTTCCCCAGCCCTGCGACTTCAGCTGAACATATAGGATCCAAAGTCTCTGTAGGTAAATAATCGGTTCTTGTATAAGAGATAAGGAAACCCCTTTATTACCAGTTCTGGGAGAGCTCTTTTCAGTAGTTGTGGGAGAAGGTGGCAGGTGATTTACCAGCAGAGATTCATGAGATTTATTACCTTTGGTCCTCACCACCGTGGGGAGTGGGTTACAACTGACTGTGAGGGTCTGGCACAGGGAGAATCTTTCATGAAGATTGCTTAACATCCCCAGTGTTTTCTCCACTCTCCTTCTTATGTCCGTTACCAATGGATGGCCAAGGTCTGTACTGACACCCAAAGTGAGAGTGACAGGTGACATGGTGACTCCCTGAGCCGTGCAGGGATGCCCCCCGGTTCATGGGGACATCCCAGGTCCACTCTGGCAAGTCCGTATTGTCATCTCTGACTTTCCAGCCCTAGGATCAGCCCCGAGTCTTTGAGGATCCTAAATTGCCCAAATTTTACATATGAGGAGGTGGGATTTCTACCAGGGGAGGGTTGAAAAAGAGAATTAGGGTAACTGAAATGAGCAGAGAGTCAGTACTGTCTCCTCTTGTGTATTAACTCCCCGAAGGAGGATGGAGTAGGAAACAGGAAAAGTCCTTGGACACCTTTGTATCACTTCTAATTCTCTAACTCTTTGACTCTTCGTGGTTAATAAGTCTTTAGTTGCAGGCCTCTGCATCATTAATTTGGTATAAGTCTTTAATCTACTGGGGCTTTCCTTGTGACTCAGATGATAAACAATCTGCCTGCAGTGCATTCCTGGTGAATGGCATCCCATTCTAGTATTCTTACCTGGAGAATTCCATGGATACAGAAGCCTGGTGAGCTACAGTCCTTGGGGTCTCCAAGAGTTGGACACGACTGAGCCACTACTTTACTATCTGTTCTGGGGCCTCTGTGCCACTAAAAATGATACCCAAATCATGGAGAGACATTCCATCTAATCCCATATTTTGAAAACATGAGCTATTTATAAATCTGTGGCATATACAAGCAAATGATATACTGGTTCCTGGCATATGTATTTTCCTGCTTACCTTCCCTTGTGGCTCAGCTGTTAAAGAATATGCCTGAAATGTGGGAGACCTGGGTTTGATCCCTGGGTTGGGAAGATCTCCTGGAGAAGGGAAAGGCTACACACTCTCTTCACTCCTAGAGAATTCCATGGACTGTATAGTCCATGGGGTCACAAAGAGTTGGACATGACTGAGTGACTTTCACATGTACTTTTGTGTACATGCTTACAGTATTGAACACTCCATTTAAAAGAATCTGAGGAATGAAGCATTATTTGAGAGAATAGAATAGGAGGGTGCAAGTGCTTGGCTAGGTTCTCAGCCCTCAAGGCTGAGAACCAAAGGTGTACATCTTTGGTTCACATTGAATTCCAAGCTCGAAGATGCTCAGTGAATGTTTATTAAAGGAAAGCAAAAATCAGTATTAGAGGTCATTTGAAGGTGATATGACTTATTGTTTCTCCTAACAGTTTATTAGACTTCCCTGGTGGCTCAGACAGTAAAGCATCTGCCTACAATGAGGGAGACCCGGGTTCAATCCCTGGGTCAGGAAGATCTCCTGGAGAAGGCGATGGCAACCCACTCCAGTATTCTTGCCTGGAAAATCCCATGGACAAAGGAGCCTGGTAGGCTGCAGTCCATGGGGTCACAAAGAAACAGAGTTGGATACTACTGAGTGACTTCACTTTCACTTACAACAGTTTATTATAAAAATATCAAATATCCAAAAAACCTGAAAGGGCTTCATAGTGAACAGTCTTGTAGCTACCACTTAGAATCTACTGTTGATGTTTACCATACTTGCTTAATGGCCACAGGACTGGAAAAGGTCAGTTTTCACTCCAATCCCAAAGAAAAGCAATGCCAAGGAATGCTTGAACTGCTGCACAATTGCACTCATCTCACATGGTAGTAAAGTAGTGCTCAAAATTCTCCAAGCCAGGCTTCAGCAATATATGAACCGTGAACTTCCAGATGTTCAAGCTGATTTTAGAAAAGGCAGAGGAACCAGAGATCAAATTGCCAACATCCAATGGATCATTGAAAAAGCAAGAGAGTTCCAGATAAACATCTATTTCTGCTTTATTGGCTATGCCAAAGCCTTTGACTGTGTGGGTCACAATAAACTGGAAAATTCTGAAAGAGATGGGAATACCATATCATCTGACCTGCCTCTTGAGAAACCTGTTTGCAGGTCAGGAAGCAACAGTTAGAACTGGACATGGAACAACAGATTGTTCCAAATAGGAAAGGAGTATGTCAAGACTTTATATTGTCACCCTGCTTATTTAACTTATATGCAGACATCATGAGAAACGCTGGGCTGGAAGAAGCACAGCTGGAATCAAGACTGCCAGGAGAAATATCAATAACCACAGGTATGCAGATGACACCACCCTTACGGCAGAAAGTGAAGAGGAACTAAAAAGCCTGTTGCTGAAAGTGAAAGAGGAGAGTGAAAAAGTTGATCTTAGTTCAGAAAACTAAGATTACGGCATTTGGTCCCATCAGTTCATGGCAAATAGATGGGGAAACAGTGGAAACAGTGTCAGACTTTATTTTTTGGGCTCCGAAATCACTGCAGATGGTGATTGCAGCCATGAAATTAAAAGACGCCTACTCCTTGGAAGGAAGGTTATGACCAACCTAGATAGCATATTGAAAAGCATAGACATTACTTTGCCAACAAAGGTCCATCTAGTCAAGGCTATGGTTTTTCCAGTAGTCATGTATGGATGTGAGAGTTGGGTCATAAAGAAAGCTGAGTGCTGAAGAATTGATGCTTTTGAACTGTGCTGTTGGAGAAGACTCCTGAGTGTATCTTGGACTGTAAGGAGATCCAACCAGTCCATCCTAAAGGAGATCAGTCCTGGGTTTTCATTGGAAGGACTGACGTTGAAGCTGAAATTCCAGTACTTTGGCCACCTGATGTGAAGAGTTGACTCATTGGAAAAGACATTGGTGCTGGGAAGGATTGGGGGCCAGAGGAGAAGGGGACGACAAAGGATGAGATGGCTGGATGGCATCACCGACTCGATGGACATGGGTTTGTGTAGACTCCGGGAGTTGGTGGTAGACAGGAAGGCCTGGCGTGCTATGGTTCATGGGGTCACAAAGAGTCGGACACGACTGAGGGACTGAACTGAACTGAATCTATCTACTTATTTCTCCATCCATGAATGCGTCTTATTTTTAAAATGCTTTTCCGACTAAATTGCAAACATCAGTACTTTTCTCCCTGTTGTGTCGGCGGTTCATCACGTTTCTTTTATGTTCTTATCCATATTGCTGGCTGATGGGTGGCTGCTGTTGCTGGAAACTCTCCTCAGAGCCCTCTGTGGGCAAATCTTATTTTCCCAAAGGAGGCAGAATGTCTTTTCAGAATCTCGGGCTTAGGAATATGAAAATGAACTAAAAGTCAGGTGTGCTAGTTAGTTATCTACTGCTCTGTAACCTTTGATCCCCAAATGCTCGTGTAAAACAGAGAAGTTTCTTACTTCCCACAGTTTCTCTGGGTCAGGAAGCTGGTGGCTGTGTAGCTGAGCAGGTCTGATGTGGGGTCTCAGGAGACGGCACTTCCCGTGTCCGAGCTGCTGACCTCTGCGGGCATCCCCTGGCCTGGGGGCTCCTCGGGAAGGTCTCTGTTCACACGGCTGGCAGGTGGGCTGTGGCTGTTGGCCTCTGTCCCTCCCCACGTGGGCCTCTCGCGGGCCTCTTGAGTGTGCTCACCGCATGGCAGCTGACTTCCCCCAGAGCCTCGGATCCGAGAAAGAGAGAACCAGGCAGAAGGTGTCTGGTGGCTGGTTAATGATGCAGCCTCATTCTACTCCCGAGGAGTGGGTCACTGGAGATTTAGGCTCCCCATTTTGCAAGAAGGAGGGTCAAAGAGTATGTGGACATGGTTTGTTTAAAAAAACTTTTTATTTTGTGTTGGGCCATAGCTGATTAACAACCTTGTGACAGTTTCAGATGGACAGGAAAGGGACTCAGCCATACATGCACATGTTGGATACATGAATGGATTTCTCCCCCAAACTGCCCTCCCAACCAGGCTGCTTCGTACCACTGAGCAGAGTTCCACGTGCTAGCCAGTAGGTCACTGTTGGGTATCTATTTTAAATATAGCAGTGTGGAAGTATTTTAAAACCACCACATGAAGCCTCTTGTTAGAGTGAATAGCTCATCCCGGGTCTGAATCTCAGCCAGTGACCTGGAGCAACTTCTCTCACTCTCCCAAGCCCCCAGGTTCCTGGTCTGTCACCTGGCATTTGTTAGAGCATCCCCCTGAAGGGTTGTTGTGAGGTGGGGCGACACAGCCTGTACAAGTTGCTGAGTGTGGCTTCTGGGTCTGTCAGTACTAGAACGTAGGATTCCCACCAGTGACAGAAACGGTTCAAGTGCCGTCAGACTTACCAGGACTATGACACGATGCACAGGGTTGGGCAAGAGAGTGCATCTTGGCACAGGTACGAGATCCTGGAGACAGAATGGCAAGAAATCCGGTCTTGTGCAAATGTGCCTCTGAGCTGCCTCAGACAGGGCAAGGCACGGAAGTGAATGCTGAAGGGTGTTCTGACTCACAGTGACGGTACGTGCAGAAGAGTTTGTACTTGGAATAGAAAATGACAAGGTGACAGCTGACAGGGCTGTGGGGCGAGGTTCCTGCAGTCCAGGAACCCTGAGATTTAACTAGAGAACTCCAGTGTGTCGAAAGAGGCAAAACAAATTTTTTAATTGTAGTGCCTAGGAGTGGCACAATTTTCAACGTTGCAATTACTTTTGATGATACTATATATTTAAAACTTCAGTTCTAGCTTACAACTAAGTACATTTTTGAGATAAAACAATGAGACCTTGATACATCTGATGTCTTTTTTTTACCCAGCTACCTCTGAACAGTGCCGATGAGATGTATGAGCTCCGTGTCACCGGACGTGCCCAGGATGAGATTTTATTCTCGAATAGTACACGCTTATCATTTGAGACCAAGAGAATGACTGTCTTCATTCAAACGGACAAGCCCCTGTATAAACCAACGCAGGAAGTGAAGTTTCGTGTTGTTACACTCTTCTCTGATTTTAAGCCTTACAAAACCTTTTTAAACATTCTAATTAAGGTGAGTGCCAGGCGGAAATGAAACTGGGGGTTCAAGCCATTTCATGGGGCTCTCTTGGAAGTTCTGCTGACATTGTTGGTCCTGCGATGTTTTAGGATTCACGTGGCTAAGCTCCTCTCCTGATGTGGGATGGTTTCCCTAGGAAGGGGATGGTAGAGCATGGGCTAGGAGCTCAGGCTCCAGAGTCAGCCTGCTTGGGTTTTGGTCCCAGCTTCTTCATTGATTAATTCATTTGTCAAACATGTTAAACCTCTGTGTCCTTGATACAGAGGGTGAGTCCTTGTTCACACTGATCTTGTATCCTGGTGGGTAGTGGACAAATAATAAATTAACATACAAATATATATAAAAAGGAATAAGTGTATGTATGTGTGAAAGAGAGGGAAAGAGCTTGTGTTTGCTGTTTTCAGTAGGGTTGTTAAAGAAATCCTGTTGAAACAGAGACCTACAGAAAATAACAGACTCTACAAACAGAGGGAATGGCATATGCAAAGGTCCTGTGATAGAACTTGTTAGGGCCATTGCGGGAGTAAACTAGCAATGCACTGTTGCCCAGGAAGTGAGGGGACAATATTAGGAGATAAGTCAGGTATAAGTAGGTTGACTAGAGGAGGGGCTGTACAGGATTTTCTTGGCTATGATATGGACCTTGGATTTTACTGGGAGGGAAATAAAAATTCACTGGAGAATTCTGAGGAGAGGAATGATATGATTTGACTTAACATTTTAGAAGGATCAATCTATGTGCTAAGAAGTGCTTAGACGTGCTAGCTCTGTGACCTTGAGGAAATGAATCAACATCTCTGATTCTTGGTTTCCTTATTTGTAAGATGCGTAATAATAATAATACCTTTGTGAGGATTATGTGAGGTGGTTCAAGTAGAGCATTTAGAACTGTGTCTAGCACATAGAACATGCTCACTAAACTTTAGCTATAGGAACCCTTTCTGGCTGGGAGTCTTTGGCCTCTGATGCTGGAACACTCCAAGCTCTGAAAGCAGTGTGGTTAGCAGACTGAGTGCTTTCTGGTGAGAACCAAGCTGATGATGGCTGAGACCCAGGTGGACCTGGTTTTCTACATGTAAGCTGAGAAGAATATTAGACATTTGATCAATGGCATAGAAATAGGGGGAGCAACTCATCCCGATTTGCTGGGACTCTCTTTTGAAAAGTTCCCTCAGTCCCAGGACATCGGTTACCCGAATAACAGAGTGGAGGGTAAATTTAGGCCTTTTATTTCAGTATCTTCCTAGTCTCCTTAGTAGTTGCTGTTGTTGTGATAAGTTAAAACAAACACAGAAATCTAGCAGACAAGCATATATACATATAACTTCAAGCCAGGATGTGTTCGTAGCAAATACCACATGGGTTGGCATGTTCAATGCATGTTTCTTGAATGGCACTGGTATTACTTCAGAGTTTGCAGCTCTGTGAATTTCTGCCTTTGCTGTGTTGGAATAAAACGGGTCCCCATAGTGAACAGCGTTTCTAAGTTCATGTGACTCTGAACGATGATTATGGATGCCATTCATACTGTCCTCCATCCTTTGTCCACAAATACTGAATGCTCTGTGTCAGAGGAGGATTCAGAAGTGAATGTCCGTCTGTGTCTGGATGTTTGCGTTAGATCTGCCTGTTTTCTGTCTCAGTTGAATTAAAGTCAGCCCTGGATAAATGGTCTGTTCTAGGCATTAAGCCAGAAGGAACCCTGCTGATTCTGTTTTGTGGTTTCGTTGAGCTCCTCTCTGGGGTTTTGGACTTAGCCTGACACATTCGTCTTTCCCGGAAGTGCATGGAGAGACCTTCCTCTTGCTGCTTTGGGTTCCGAGGGATCCAAATGGCCTGGCTGATGGGTGGCTCCCTCGGTCAAGTGAAGTGAAAGTCGCCCAGTGTCAGGCTCTTTGTGACCCCATGGACTGTACAGTCCATGGAATTCTCCAGGCCAGAATGCTGGAGTGGGTAGCCTTTCCCTTCTCCAGGGGGTCTTCCCAATCCAGGGATCGAACCTAGGTCTCCCGCATTGCAGGCAGATTCTTAACCAGCTGAGCCACAAGGGAAGCCCCGGGGAGAAGAATTTAGACTGAAATTCTTCTAGGAACCCACGGTGTTTGGGACCCTGCCCTCCTTCTTCTGAAAACAGCCCTTGGGCCCAGTTCACCAGACTGTGATATTTCCTAGATCTTTCTTGGAAAAATTTCCCGGAAAGAACTAGGCCTTTAGCGTAGTGAAAGCCCCTGATGTGGACAAAGTTGTACTTGCTAGCACAGCGCACCCTGCAGGCGACTATGAGAATGCATCTTGGATCTACCCGAGGCCAACTTTTGGGGGTCCGAGTTGCCCAGCCAAGAATGACTCACTGTAGGATGCACCTAAAATATTGACCATCATAGCATACTCAGGCACTAAGGTGTTTTTCTGGGATCGTTGGTTATTTCCCCTGATCTACTGACTGGCTTTCTCAGGAAGCAAAGGGGCTTCAGGGGCTTGTTTGTGATAATATAAGCCTCTTTTTCCTAATTCTGGCTGCCTCCAGCCAGTTTGTCCTTACACAGTGGAAATGTAAGTGTTTCAGTAGTGTGACTGGGGGCTTCAGTAGTGTTCCCAGGTGGCTCAGTGGGTTAAAAATCTGCCTGCAATACAGAAGACACAGGAGATGTGGGTTCGATCCCTGGGTCGGTAAGATCCCCCGGAGAAGGGAATGGCTACCCACTCCAGTATTCTGGCCTGGAGAATTCCCTGGACAGAGCTCTGAGCCTGGAGGCTACAGCCCATGGGGTCGCAAAGCACAACGGTGTGGTGGTCACCAGCACGCTGTTTTCTACCCTGTGCCCTTCCGCATGAGGTTGTTGCTTCTGGTACTAGTGGACGGTCTTGTGGGCACAGCGACTGGCCTGGGGTCCACCCTGTCTGTGGCTGTGCTCTGACGCTTTGGCCTGGAGCAGTGCTGGCAAGCCCAGAACCTCATCCTTGGCCAGAGGAGGGGCCCCCACATTTCAGTGACCTGATGTCTTTAATTCTGCACGCTGGACACTCAACGTGTGTGTGCCGTGCTCAGTCACGTCTGACTCTTTGCGACCCCATGGACTGTAACCTGCCAGGCTCCTCTGTCCGTGGGATTTTTCAGGCAAGAATAGTGGAGAGGGTTGCCATTTCCTTCTCCAGGGGGTCTTCCCTACCAGGATCGAACCTTTGTCTCCTTCACTGGTGGGCAGATCCTTTGCACTGAGCCACCTTGTGTATAATCGAGGACTCCGGAGAGTGGCCAGGGTTAGTTTATTGCTCGAGAGGGTGTGGCACAGGCAGCAGGCGAGTGCTGTGTGGAGGAAGCTGAGAGAGGGCCCGAGCCGTGCGCAGGTGACTCAGAGAGCGCGGGGGACCCCTTTCCCTGCCTCTCCGGCCACATGACTGTTCCGTCTGCGACAGGGACACTGTTCACATCACACTCAGCTGTCCTGTGAGCGTCCCAGCAGGAGGTGACCACCTGCAAATGCTCTGCTGTGGCGCACCCGTTCAGATCCTTGTGCGCCCTGGAAGGACCTCTGGCCTTTCTCTGTTCTCCGTGTCTTCCTGGTTGGTGACATGCCCCGGTCCTAGACAGGCCGGGCAAATGAGAGCAATTTCTCATTCACACCCAATGCCCTAGGTCCTCTAGGTCATCAGAGCCTTCAATGTGGGTTTCCTTTGTTTGTAGGGCTGTGGGAAAAATGTGTACCTTCACCAAAATAATACATCAGTGGACTGTACGCGTTTCTTTCCCTACATTTTAAGCAACCCTGGGAATTTTTTTTTTTTTTTTTGTCAATGTGACAGAAGAAAAATGGCCTTTCATTGTTTTCATTTGCATTTCCTTAATTATTCCACAGCATGTATTTATTAGCTCTTTGTATTAGCTTTTCGTTTTTGATCCTTTGAGCGCTGGGTGTCACGCCTTGGCAGTGGGTGGGAGAGCCAGCTCGGATTACAGGGCCTGCTCCGGGGCTTGCCAAGCATGGTGACCTTCTGATTCTTGACCTGCTTGTGGATTTTGCTTTTAACAGTTGGTTTCTGCCTTACTAGACCATTTACTCAGTGGTCAGCATTGTTCTCACCCTGACTTTCACACTCTCTCCTGCTGCAGGAGAGAGATTTCTTCTGACCCAAATGCCACCTCGAATCAGAGGATAGAAATTAAGAATGGAGAAATATTTGATCCCTACTGCCAGGAGTTCACAGTCCAGGGAACACAGAAACACCAAACCCAAAAGTCACAATGACAAAAGCACTAACAAACCTAGATAATGAATGCGAACCTTGAGCACTAATAATGTGTCAAGAGGGGTGAACTCCGGACGTCCTGAGGTTTCTCCAGGAAGTAGTGGCTTCTGCCTGTTGGGGGCATGTGGAGAAGGAAGAATTTGGAGCTCATTTCAGAAGCTGGACGAGGAAGGGAGGGCCTTGCATGCAGCAATCGTAGAGGCTTAGGTACACAGGCATTTGGAGCAAATTACAAACAAATCTGTGTGTTGGGAGGAATATGTGCCTAGAAAAGTAGATGGGGTCAGCTTACTGAGCCCTGTAAACAGCGCGAGGGCTTCCCTAGTGGATCAGCCTGCCAAGCAGGAGGGAGGTTCATATTCAGTCCCTGGTCAGATAGATCCCCTGGAGGAGGAAATGGCGACCTGCTCCAGTATTCCTGGCTGGGAAATCCCATGGACAGAGGAGCCTGGCGGGCTACGGTCCAGGAGGTTACAGAACAGCTGGACATGAGTTAGCAACTGCACAACAACAAACTATGCAAAGGAGTGGAGATCTCATTCTGTAGGCAAACAGGAGTCGTCGTTACTCGGTGGTCTAGCATTATGATCATAGCCGATGCTTATTCATCATTACGTGCCAGGAACTGTGCCAGGTGTTCCAGCCACTTTGCCTCGGTCTCAGGTTTGTGTTTGGCAGTGGGGAAGATGCATTGGAGAGGCAAGACTTGGGGAGAGAGAGATGAGCGACAGTAGTTAGAAAGTGGTGGCTGAACGTGAGGATGGAAAGGAGGAGACAAATGGCAGAGATGTTAAAGGGACAGGGCTGGGATTGGATTGGATGGATGCTGTGCACGGGGACGTGGTCTGGGAGAGCCTGGGAAGCCTCGGGTGTTTTTCATGCATCCTCCTGGGTCAGCACCTTTGTGACATACTTTTGTTGACTCAAAAACATATAGGTTTGAAGCCTCAATTTCATCATGTGTCGGCACTTTGATGTTAGACCAGCTGTTTGCAGTTGAGGGCTTCTCTAACCTCTCGGGGGCCTACTTTTCTCAGCTATCATGTGAGGGTAATCCGACTCTGGAGGAGAATCATAGTGATTGAATGATATGTGAGTGGTCATGAGAAGGCTGAGTGCCAGACACTCGGGGGCCTCTTATCCCCACAGTGGGATTTTCTTCTACAGCGAGAAAAGCAAGCATGTGTTTGGAGATGGATGTGTTGTAGTGTTTCATGTGGAAGGAAATAGGGTGCCAAGAATTAAAAGGTAGAGCAGAATAAAGATATTCTCAGGAGGATATGATGAAATAGTTAACTTTTATTTGCCTTTTTTGGTAGTATTTTTGTTGTTGTTCAGTTGCCAAGTTGCGGCTGACTCTTCGCAACCCCATGGACTATAGCACGCCGGGCTTCCCTGTCCCTCACCATCTCCCAGAGTTTGCCCAATATAGAACTGGCATTTTCCAAGAGCTCCCCCATTTTGCATGTGCCTGGGGGTGCTGTGGAACCTTATTCGTAACTGGCTAGGATCCATATGTCCATGGCGGGTTTTATATAGTTAACATGCATGGTTTTCATTTGTAGGATCCCAAGTCAAATTTGATCCAGCAGTGGTTATCAGAAAAAAGTGATCTTGGAGTCGTTTCCAAAACTTTCCAATTATCTTCCCATCCAATACTTGGTGACTGGTCCATCCAAGTTCAAGTAAATGTGAGTATACTGATGTTTTGTAGGTGGGGAAGGGGAAAGTTAAATTGTTTTAAATAAATCTGTTGGGGAACATATCTCTAAAGTCATTTATTTCAGCTAACAGAAAAAAATATTAATAGGAGTATCTAGATAATTTAAGTGATTTATTTTTAATTTGCTGTTGTTATCAATGAGTTAGCCTGTCTTGTAACATATTGAAGTTTTAATCATGTTCTTTTTATGTAACATTTGAAGGTTAAAACATTTCACATTTTAGGGAGAATGGCATTGAAACATGTAAATTATCATATGTGAAATCAATTGCCAGCCCAGGTTTGATGCTTGATACAGGGTGCTCAGGGCTGGTGCACCGGGATGACCCAGAGAGATGGAATCTGGAGGGAGGTGGGAGGGGGGTTCTGGAAGGGGAACACATGTATACCTATGGCAGATTCATGTCAATGTATGGCAAAACCAAGACGATAATGTAAAGAAAATAAATAAATAAAGTTAAAAAAACATTTCACATTTTAGTATAAAGCTGATTAAATATTGTTTATGGTACTTAGTTATTGCACACATTGAGTATTTTAAAACTAAGTAATGAATACATAGCTCTGATTTGGCAAATCTTATGTCAGAATGATGACTCCTGATGAGAGATTGGTCTAACCTACTTTTTCTTTGCTTTAAAAACGCCATTGACCTTAGACTTAGAGAATGAACTTATGGTTGCCAGAGCGGGGAAGGATGGGGGAAGGGATAGTTAGGGAGTCTGGAATGGACATGTACACACGGTCATATTTAAAATGGATAACCAACAAGGACCTACTGTATAGCACAGGGAACTCTGCTCAGTGTTGTGTGGCAGCCTGGATGGGAGGGGAGTTTGGGGGAGAGTGGATACATACGCATGTATGGCTGAGTCCCTTCACTGTTCACTTGAAGCTGCCACAACATTCTTAATCAACTAGTGTTGTTGTCCAGTTGCTAAGTCATGTCTAACTCTGCGACCCCATGGACTGCAGCACGCCAGGCTTTCTTGTCCGTCACTATCTCCTGGGGTTTTCCCAAGTTCATGTCCATTGAATTGGTGATGCCATCCAACTATCTCATCCTCTGTCGTCCCCTTCTCCTCCCACCTTCAATCTTTCCCAGCACCAGGGTCTTTTCCAGTGAGTCCGCTCTTCACATCAGGTGGCAAAGTATTGGAGCTTCAGCTTCAGCATCAGTCCTTCCAATGAATATTTAGGATTGATCTCCTTTAGGATGGACTGGTTTGATCTCCTTGCTGCCCAAGGGACTCTCAAGAATCTTCTCCAGCGGCACAGTTTGAAAGTATCAGTTCTTTGGTGCTCAGCTTTCTTTATGATCCAACTCTCACATCTGACATGACTACTGGAAAGATCATAGCTTTGACCCTATGGACCTTTGTTGGCAAAGTGATGTCTCTGCTTTTTAATATGTTGTCTAGGTTTGTCATAGCTATACCCCAATGCAAAATTAAAAAAAAAATGTCCAGAGACCTTAGACAGCCACATCGATCTTCAGTTCCCCATCCTTCTTTCCGCCTGGCTCCTCCACCTATTTCCTATTGTTTTCTGCCAACTCCCTTGCTCTGAGACCCGCAGCACAGGGGGCCTAGAACGCCGTCCATGTCTCTGTCTCAGGTTTTATCTGGAACATCACTCTGTGGTGTTTGAAAAGTCATCGAATATTTTGTGTTTTTTTTTTCCTTTGGAATTTATTAAAATATATATAAATTCACAAATAGGAGCTTTAAAAAATAATCCTATTAGAACAGGGCTTCTCCCTTTTGATGTAAAAAATTCTTTGCTGCGGAGCTGGCTTGTGCACTGTTGGACGTTTAGCAGCATGTCTGATCTCTACCTGCTAAATGCCAGTAGCTTCTCCTCCCTCCAGGTCGTGACAACCAGAGATGTCTACAGACAAGTGTCCCCTTTGAAAAATACCTTCTCCCTTCTCCATTGGAGAGGGCTGCCCTGGTGGCTCAGATGGTAAAGAATCTGGCTGCAATGCGGGAGACCCGGGTTCGATCCCTGGGTTGGAAAGATTCCCTGGAGAAGGGAATGGCTACACACTCCAGTATTCTTGCCTGAAGAGTTCCATGGACAGAGGAGCCTGGCGGGCTACAGGTCATGGGGTCACAAAGAGTCAGACACGAGTGAGTTACTAACATACACACATTCCCTATCCGAGAACCACTTTATTAGAAGGAATAATCTTTCATTAGCATGTGAGCTGAGGGAAAAGTACCAAGTACTTAATAAATTAAAAATGAAAACAGATTTCCTTTGGTTAGCGCTTTTTTGGGGGGCCATCTGAAAGGCAGAACTAAGTCCCCTTAGTCAGCACATGGTTTTGGAGCATCTGCGTGAGGATGAAGTGCACGCTCGGCTCGCGGTGAGGCTGTGCCGCAGAGGAAACGAGAAAGCACACAGGGAGTTAAGGGCAGAGAGCGGGGCGTGGGCTCTGGGTGGCACACGCCCACCCAGAGCTTGTAGAGAAGGAGGTCAGGGTAGGTGTTTCGTGAGACCTGGGCGAGAGGAGGGTTGGTGTAGAGGGCTGGAGGGTTGGAGGAGAGCCCCGGGGGCTGGGGTCTGGGGAGAGCAGAGGGGCTGGAGCAGGTCCAGGAGGACGGGAGCTGGGGGTTAGGAAGCTTGGTGTGAGTTATAGGGCGTAGGACTTTATGCTCTGTTCCCCCAGTTGGGTTTCACTACAGTTTCCCCGGGAGCCAGCCATTGTCCATCCGTCTTTCCGTCCGTCCGTCCATCCATCCATCTGTTCGTTGTTTATCAGACATGCATTGAGAGCTTCTAGTGCTGCGGTGTGATACTGGGAAGCTAACCAGCTGATCTTTGTCTTCAAAGACTGTCGTGGGGAAGATGACTAATACGATAAAAGTTAAGTGACCTGAGGGCGATCAACGAACTTGAGGTTATGCAGCCACAGAGGCCACGTGAGGCGCTCGGTCGGAGGGCCCCGTCAGGTTCCCCCAGAGGGAGTCCCGCTCAGGCCCCGGGGGCAGAGAGGGCGGTGTCTGCTGTCAGCTGAGCGCCCGTGCTCTGTCCTTGCGGTCGGCCCCAGGCCCCTTGCTCCTCTCCATCCTCTGCCGTGTTCTCTGGTCTCCATCTGGGCTGAGCACGTTGACTCAGCCTAGTACCCATCGTCCTCAGAGGCCTGCAGTCAAGCCTCTGCACGGGTGCTGGCAGCTTGTGGGTGGGTCACGGGGTCAGGTGTCCCCCACTGGCCCATTCAGAAGCCACCTCCGCACAGTGGTTGGGTGGGACCGTCTCAGCCTTGTGGTAGCAGCCTCTGAGGGATTAATTTGGTCCGTGAGTGCTGCATAGAATATGCACCAGAGGAGAAAGGAGACTCGAAGAGGGGAGAAAGGCTGAGACTGTAGGGTGAAAGAATGACCGGATTTCTCATACAGTAGATTTTTTGTGGACTTGACCTGTGTTATTGATTTAATAGCAAAAAAAAAAAAAAGATAAATGTTATTAAGGAAGTTAAGTGATTGAATAATTAGAAAACATTCACAAAATCTTGCCCTTGCCTATCTCTTTGGCCTTGTTAAGGCCTGCTCTCACTCTTGAACGCTATGCTTCAGACGTGTTATCCCCTAAGTTTCCTAAACTGGCCAGTCTGTTCTGTCCCAGAGCCTTCCTGCTCTCTCTGCCTGGAAAGCCACTTTTCTGCAGTTTTTCTGGCTCCTAGCTTTTATCCTCAGGCATCGTCTATGATGGCCTAGCCCCTCTGGATGTTTGTGTACCACGCTGTGCGTCTCTTGGTCCATTTCTGTCACTTGATTGGAAGGGTCTGAGAGGCAGAGGCTTATTTCCCTGTATTTTTGAGACCCAGCACAGTGCTTTTGCACAAGGTAGAAGTCTGTATGTGCTTGTTATATGGATGCATGAAAACTATATGACAGTCATTGGTCTTGAACTAATGTTCAAGACATTACTAAACGCAATGTCCCCTTTCCACATTCTATAAACACCTTCTGAAGACAGGCATATTGATTAGGAGCTTGTTATTGGTGTTAAGTTGTTTTTTCCTTCTAGGTTTATTGAGATATAATTGGCAAATAAAATTGTAGGATATTTAAAGGGTACAGTGTGATGATTTAATATGCATAGACATTGTGAAAGGATTCCCCTAGGTGATAACAGTGTTAAGGCACGCAAAATGTTTAGTCACTAAGTCATGACCCACTCTTTTGCAGCCCCATGAAGTGTAGCCTTCCAAGCTCACCAAATCTTCCATGGGATTTCCCAGACAAGAATAATGGCGTGGGTTGCCTTTTGCTTCTCCAGGGGATCTTCCTCACCCAGAGATCTAACTCGTGTCTCTTGCATTGGCAGGCGAATTCTTTACCATTGAGCCACCAGGGAAACCCAAGGGAAAATAGACTGCTTTATTAAAAAAAGTCGCTCAGTCCAGTCCAGTCCAATTCAGTCCAAAAAAAAGAGCGCCTCCAATGGCCACTAGGGGTCAGTATAGTCAAAGAAATGTTAGGGGGAGCAACCCAACCCAAGCTTTGGTCTCTGGTTTTTTATTTCCTGCACAGCATTCAAAGACTGCTGCTTATTATTAAATTCTTTTCCTTTTAGCTGTGAATAATGATTATAGAGTAAATACATTTATTATTTAAACAAACCACCATTATAGACCATATTTTCATTTTCTCAAGGCAGTGACATTCTTGGTATAAATCTTTGGGAGGAGAAAATGACTGTTTTTGGGAGAGCATTTTGAAATTCCATTTTTGTCTCTAGAAAAAATATGGCATGATGATAGTATTACCACTGAAGGACAGTGTATTAAAAATACAGGACTTACCAGAGCTTTGATTCGTAGTGATGTGCAGATAATCAGAGTGGCAGTATTGTAAAGCAAATCCTGATGATGATTATTTTCAAACCCTCTTAAAATTAGTAAGATTTAGTTAGAAAGCTGACTTTGTTGTGAAAAGTTGTTGACGAAATCACAGCAAAGACGCCGGGAATCTTGGCCTCCGAAAGAGAAGAATTCAATCCAGGGCCAGAGACGAGGCTTGATCGCTCAGAGCTTTTGTGTAATAAAGTTTTATTAAAGTATAAAGGGGATAGAGAAAGCTTCTGACATAGGCATCAGAAGCGGGTAGAAAGAGTACCCCCCCTGCTCGTTTTTGGCTGGATGTTAACTAGTCACTAGCAGTTTGTTAATAAAAGAAAGGAATGTCTCAAAACTCAGAATGGCACCAGGCCCCTCATACGTAAGATGTACTTTGGGATAATCTTGGCACCAGACGAGTCATCCTGGGTCATAAAATGATTGACTTGAATTTTGTAGAAGGGCAGTTTACCTACAGATAGTTTCATTTACATAGACTAGGAGAACAGTGTCTGAGTATAACGTACTGGTTTGTCAAGTAGGTTTTAAGCCATTTGGTGGAACCGAATGAAAGACAGAGTTTGGAGTAAATGCATAGTACATTAACATAGCTTAAGACAAACATTTCCATAAGAAGAATGCGTTGGATAAGTCAAGGTTTGAGAATAGTTAATTTTAGGTGAGACCAGGTGTCCTTATGGCAACACAGTGTTTTAAGAGAAACCTCTTTTAAATTTGTATAGAGAAGGAAGAAATATCGCTAGTTTGTTTCCTCCTGACCCTTAAGAGACAGATAAAAATGTCTGACATTTGCAGCCTATTTCCTCCCTTTGGAGACCCCTGGCCTTCCTGCCTGATACCCTCTCAGTTGCATAATATTTATGCATATACTTAATTTGCATGATTGCATTGGATGAGACTAGTTCTTGGCCGCTTTGGGGACTGTCCTGCTCTTGAGAACAATCCGCGTCCCGCCCAGCTGTCTCACACTTTGATCCCTTCCCTCTCTCCTGGCCCTTTTCCATGGAGTCTCCCTTAACTTCCTGGAGCACTGGGGCCCTCCCCTCAGAGGTGTTCCTCCCAGGTGTAATACCCCTCCCTGGTATACCCGTATCCATTCTCCCCCAGACTCCCCCCCCACCCAGGCTGCCATGTAACATTGAGCAGAGTTCGCTGTACTGTACTGGGTTTGCTGTACTGGGTCCTACTTTTTAAATATAGGGGCATGTATGTGTCTATCCCAAACTCCCTAACTATCCTGGGAAGATAATTTGTTTTAAAAGTTAGGTGTTGCTTGCACTTGAATTTTTTGTAGTATTTCTCTAATTGCTTTATCTTTTGACTGGTATCCTTAGTCCTCCCAAGTAGTTGCAAAAGTTTTTATTTGCGCCCTATTTATGTGTGTGTGTGTGTGTGTGTGTGTGTGTGTGTGTAGTAAAATATACATAATAGGAGATTTACTGTCTTAAGTATTTTTAAATGTACAGTTCAGTGGTATTAAATAAATACATTCACAGTGTTGTGCACCTGTCACCACCATCCATCTCCAGAAGTTTATTCATCTGGCAAAACTGAAATTCAGTACGTATTAAACAGTAACTGCCCATTTCCCCCACTCTGAGCCCCAGGCACCCACTGTTCCTCTTCCTGTCTCTATGATTTTGACTCCTCTAAGTACCTCTTATAAGTGGACTCATGCAGTATTTGTCTTTTTGTGACTTTAACCCACTCAATTTAATGTCTTCAAAGTTCATCTGTGTTACAGTATGTGTCAGAATTTGCTTTTTAATGATGAATAACCTTCTGTTGTATGTATATTCCAGATTTAGGTGCCAATTTTCTGACATCTGTGATTGTAAATTGTTATTCCAGGTTACTAGAAGGAAGTTTTTGAGCTTTCTCTTCTTCTTCTTTTTTAAAATACATTTGAGAGACCAGGAGATGCCTCCTCTGCTTTTTAAAAAATATTTACTTGGCTCTGCCAGGTCTTAGTTGTGGCATGTGGGGTCTAGTTCCCTGACCTGGGATTGAACCCGGCTCCCTGCATTGGGTGCGTGGAGTCTCAGCCACCGGACCATCAGGGAATTCCTTCATAAGGCAGTATTAGAGGTTCTTGAGGCTGGTGTTGGAGTCTGAACACCAGGCTTCTAGGAGGTAGGGGTGATCTTGCCAGATGGCCTTCTCCGTGTCCTCAGCATAGGCTGGCCCAGAGTTCCAGGGATCAGTGATAGTCCTCTGAGGACCTGAAGGAAGGGCAGAGTCACAGACAGAGCCCCGCTACTGGATGTCATAGCTCTGTGCCCTCTTTTCTCGGGGGCAGGGGGCAGGGAAGACACCCTGTCTTTCCTCCCAGAGAGGTTGGTGCGGCTCCCAAGTGCTCGCATGCCTGACAATCCGCTGACGGCAGCTCTTGTTCAGGTTATACAACCCAGGCCCCACCCCTAGATCGCTAGTCAGTACTGCTGGCAGGGACCTAGGGATCTGAATTTTAGACACCGGTTCAATCCCTGAGTCCAGAAGATCCCTTGGAGGAGGAAGCAGCAACCCACTCCAGTATTCTTGCCTGGGAAATCCCATGGAAAGAGGAGCCTGGCGGGCTACAGTCCATGGGGTCGCAGTGAGTCGGACACGACTGAGTGAATAAGCAACAGCAGCATCAGCACTCCAGGAAACCCTGTCTGTTTTCAGGGCTGCGGTTGGAGAAGTGCTGCCCCACGCCCACAGTATCGGGTCGTGGGGAAGGCGAGCCCCTGACTTATTCTTTGAGTGCCCTGGTGGTGAGGCTGGGCTACGTACCTCCCCCTGCAGGCGACTGGCTCTGCACAGCCCCTCTGGCAGCCTCGACTTCCTAACGCAGGTCTGAGGGGCACACCCTGTTTCTGCAACAGCTTCCCTGGGGATTTGGAGGCATAGCTGGCGTTGGAACCGCTGAGCCAGATGACCTTGTCATCTCTTTGGTCTGTAGCCAGCTGCAGTTTCTCAGCCCTTGTTTGGATCTTAGGCCGGTGCTGGGCTAGCGGACAAGAACCAGAAGGCAGAAAGCACGGTAGCCCCGAGGCCTGAGGTCACTGTTTTGGAGCCTGTGTGCTAGTCTGTGGGTGCAAAGTTGGAGTGTAATTCAAAAGCAGCAAGCATGGAACTTTTCCTTTGTTGGTAACAATGAGATCTCCTTTCTCCTGAGCTGGTTGCTCTGGAAGGTCAGGTAACGAGGCACCGCCTGGCTTCTTACAGCCTTTTAGGGTCTTCTTTTCTTTCTACTTCTGCTTATCTTTCTGCTCAACTGTTCCCTGGTGAGTTTACTTCTGCTCTCAAGGTTTTTCTGGAGCCATTGTCCTTTGCGAAAAAGCACACCTTTGTTTGTGTGAAGCACTCTGCAAGTAGCATCTGGTGACCCCCTCTGGCTGGTGATGACAAACGACATGGAGCCCCCTGTGACAGGTCACCCAATAGTATATTCTCTCTGTTGTGGGTGTGGCTTCCAAAATCCTTTTGCCAGCTCTGCTTGAAAGAAGGCTTCTTTTAGGAGGGAAAGATCTTAAGTTCTTGCTTGCATGTGCAGTGAAAAAAGGAAGGGGGAGTCAGTTTTAGAATTTTGATATTGTAGAGTATCAACCGGTGGAAGCAAGCACTCCATTCTCCATTCTTCCCTGGGTGCTTTTACACAACATCTACACTGCAGCACTTACTTGTGTTACTTACTTACTTCTCTCTCTCTCTTTTTTTGTGGTAAGGTGTTAATAAAATAAAATCTGGTGTTTTAGTCATTTTAAGTGTATAGTAGCATCAAGCATCAAGTACATTCACGTTATAAAAACATCACCACCAATTTCCAGAATTTGCTTCATTTTTCCAAACTTTGATCAGTGTAGTTTTACAAAATATGACTGCCTTATTTAATAGACTGTGAGTCACAGTTTAGTGACTGTGAGCTTCTGAAGACTCAAGTTCTTTTTCTTTAATTAAAGTATAGTTGATTTACAATATTATGTTAGTTTCATATGTATATGGCATAGTGATTTGTCTTTTTTCAGATTATATTCCATTACAGGTTATTACAAGATATTGAGTAAAATTTCCTGTGTTATAAATCCTTGCAGCTTGTCTGTTTTGTGTATAGTATTGATAGTTTGTATATTCCATGCAAATAAAGACCAAAAGAAAGCAGGAGTGGCAATACTCATATCAGATAAAGTAGACTTTAAAATAAAGGCTGTGAAAAGAGATAAAGATGGACATTACATAATGATCAAAGGATCAATCCAGGAAGAAGAAATAACAATTATAAATATTTATGCACCCAACATAGGAGCTCCACAATATGTAAGGCAAATGCTAACAAGTATGAAAGGGGAAATTAACAATAACACAATAATAGTGGGAGACTTTAATACACCACTCACACCAATGGATAGATCAACTAGACAGAAAAGTAACAAGGAAATTCAAACTTTAAATGATACAATAGACCAACTACACCTAATTGATATCTATAGGTCATTCCACCCCAAAACAATGAATTTCACCTTTTTCTCAAGCACACACGGGACCTTCTCCAGAATAGATCACATCCTGGGCCATAAATCTAGCCTTGGTAAATTCAAAAATATTGAAATCATTCCAAGCATCTTTTCTGGCCACAATGCAGTGAGATTAGATATCAATTACAGGAGAAAACCATGTAAAAATTCCAACATATGGAGGCTCAACAACACACTGCTGAACAACCAACAAATCACAGAAGAAATCAAAAATGAAATTCAATTATGCATAGAAATGAATGAAAATGAAAACACAACAGCCCAAAACCTATGGGACACTGTGAAAGCAATGCTAAGGGGAAAGTTCATAGCAATACAAGCTCACCTCAGGAAACAAGAAAAAAGTCAAATAAATAACCTAACTTTACACCTAAAGCAACTAGAAAAGGAAGAAATGCAGAAGCCCAGGGCTACTAGAAGGAAAGAAATCTTAAAGATCAGGGCAGAAATAAATGCAAAGGAAACAAAAAAGACCATAGCAAAAATCAACCAAGCCAAAAGCCGGTTCTTTGAGAAGATAAATAAAATTGACAAACCATTAGCCAGACTCATCAAGAAACAAAGGGAGAAGAACCAAATCAACAGAATTAGAAATGAAAACGGAGAGATCACAACAGAAAACACAGAAATACAAAGGATCATAAGAGACTATTATCAGCAACTATATGCAAATAAACTGGACAACCTGGATGAAATGGACAAATTCCTAGAAAAGTACAACTTTCCAAGACTAAACCAGGAAGAGATAGATAATCTTAATAGACCCATCAAAAGCACAGAAATTGAAGCCGTAATCAGAAATCTTCCAAAAAACAAAAGCCCAGGACCAGATGGCTTCACAGCTGAATTCTACCAAAAATTTAGAGAAGAGCTAACACCTATTCTACTCAAACTAATCCCATATTCCTAATTTGTCTCTTACCCTAGCCCTCTCTCCTTTGGTAATAATATGTTTGTTTTCTGTTTGAGTGTGTTTCTGTTTTGTGTATAGATTAATTTGTATTATTATTGATTCCACATACAGTGTATCATAGTATTTGTCTTTCTGTGACCTATTTAACTAATCGTAAAATTCCCTGCATTTATTCATGCTGTTGGAAATGGCAGTATTTCATTCTTTTTTATGGCCGAGTAATATTTTTTTCTCTCTATATATGTATATATACATACATATATCTATCTATCTCATATCTTCCTAAGCCAATCATCTGTTAATGGGCACTTGGGTTGCTTCAATAAGAAGGAGTTCCATATGATTAGTTTTCACTTTTATTCTGTCCTTTTGTAGGAGCTCATTTATGCTTGTAGGATGGCTGAATGGATGAATGAATGGAGTGATTGAATAGTTTCTCCTAGGCTGTTGCTACTGGTCATTGTCCTCTGTGAAGTTCTTTGACTTATAGTCCCACTCTTCTTTGTGAGACTACAACTTAGTGGGGATATGTTCATATATTTTCATTTTGAGGGTATGTACATAGTTACTGTATTTGATGCACCTACAAGGTGCAGAAGGAAACAGGCCTTTTGGATTAATATTCTGGACTTTCTGATTTGAAGATTAAAGAAGATTGCAGTCAAGAGCTGAATATCCTGGTCTCTTGTGAAATTCAAGATGTACACACAAGTTTTGTGCTGTTTTATTCCTGTGACTTTATTAGGTCATTTGATCTGCTATTGTCAGTCCTTGGGGGTGCGCATTTTATTAAATTCGGGCTCCAGGCTAGTTAGGTGAGGAGTTCCTTGTCTTGTTCTTTTTCTAGAAGCTACTCCCGGCATGCCCTTCCTCTCACATGGTCTCTTGCCGACCACTCTCTTCAGTCAGAAAACTTTGGGATCAGATTTTAGTATGTCCTGATCCTTAATGAAGTGGGGGTCTGAGAAGCCCATCAGCATATCTCATAGGACTTTAGTGCTGGAGAGGATCTTAGCGAGCCTCTTACCTTGACCCCTCTCCTCTTTTGATGGAGGAAGAATCTAAGTGACTTAGTTGAATTCAAGTGGTATTACGGTAGGGTCAGGGCTGGAAGCTAGATTTCCTGATACTTTCAGCTCTATAACAATGAACTGTTTAATATGTGCAGCAGTTGCTGTTTTGAGATGATCGCCTTTTTGTTTGAATGCAGATGCCAACGGGGATGGCTGGGACTTCCCTGGTGGTCCACTGTGGCTAAGACTCCCTGCGCCTGATGTAGGGGACCTGGGTTCGATTCCTGATCAGGGAGCTAGATCCCACATTCTGCAGCTAAGACCTGGAGAAGCCAAATAAATAAATAAAAAATTAGTATTTAAAAAACGAGGGCTGGCTGGATGCAGTGGTGGGGTGGATGCCTACCTCTCTCCCATGATTTTCTTTTTTTTTTTTTTTTTCAGTGTTACAGCTTGGTTACAGCTCAGTTTTATTTGGCAAGCAAAGGAAAATACATCCTTGAGGCATGAGGGCGGGCTGATCCAAAAGAAGAGTGGGGCTCAATTTGGGTCCTCTTTTATGTTTTTTTCTCCTCCCTTCTGAGTTTGCCTTATGTAAATAGGGCTAGCCAGGAGGGCTGTTTGTTTCACCTGAGGTCCTCACTCTGGTCTTGGACCTTCCTTTGTTCCATTTTCTTGGGCTTCTCCCTTCTATGTCTTTTAGCCACCACTGTTCTGGACTCCTTTCTCCTTTTCTTTTCTTTTTTTTTTTTTTTTAATGTAATTTGTCTTTATTTTTATTTTATTTTTTTTTTATTGTTTTTGCCATACAATGACATGATATCAC
>ML662442.1:12019424-12197049 GCA_007570785.1 Antilocapra americana
TATGTGTTAATATACTGTATTGTTGTTTTTGCTTCTGGCTTACTTCACTCTGGATAATGGGCTCCAGTTTCGTCCATCTGAGTAGAATTGCTTCAAATGAATTTTTTTTAATGCTGAGTAATATTCCATTGTGTATATGTACCACAGCTTTCTTATCCATTCATCAGTTGATGGGCATCTAGGTTGTTTCCATGTCTTAGCTATTGTAAACAATGCAGCGATGAACATTGTCTCCCATGATTTTCGAGTCACATGTGACACTCCCTCGGAAATTGGGTTATTTCCAAAAGGTCTCAGATTCCGACCACTGCAGGGAGGGCTTTGTGCTTTGGATCAAGGGTTTGGGACCAGGAGACTCATGTTACAGCATATAGGTTGGCTGGTAGGGACTATGTAATATCCATTAGCGTATTTATTGAGGATTACCTTGCTGTCACCTAGCAGACTGTATAAGCTTGGTGTTATGAGCCATAAGATTAATTTTTTTTCAGTTCTGTGACATTAATTTCTTATTTTTTTTTATAATTGCATCTCTGTTTTAAAGATGGAAATAGAGCTGATTTACAATGCTGTGTTAATTTCAGGTGTTAGCACGGTGATTCAATTATACACATATGTATCTATCCTTTTTCAGATTCCTTTTTATTATAGGTTATTACCAAATATTGAATATTTGGTACAGTAGGTCCTTGTTGCTTATCTATCATATGTATAGTAGTGTATATTTGTTGATTCCAAACTCCTAATTTATCCACCCCCTCCTTCCCCTTTGGTAACTGTAAGTTTGCTTTCTACATCTCTGAATCTATAAGAAGATTGACTAATTAATTAAGCAGCATTGGTTCTTCGTTGTTGCTTGCAAGATCTTAATTGCTTTATGTGGGATCTTTCATTGCTGTGAACGGTGTTTGCAGAAAAGTTTATTGTGGGATGCCAAGCAAGGGAGTGGGAGACCAGCCACTCCAGTTGGGCTGTGAATTGGGGAATTTCTAAAGGAAAAGAACAAAGACACTGAGATTAATTGTCATCTTGTGACATTTCTTTATTTGCAGTTTTGACGGTCAGGATGTCTTTGGTTTACAGTTCTCTGGCGGTGATCCGTGGCTCAGGCATTGTAAGCTCATCTTGCCCCGGAGAAACAGCCTGAGTTTGTGTGTTGATGATGATGTCCACAACGTCAGTTTTAGCACAGCAATGATGTTATCAGCAACCACCATGATTTTAGTCATCTGACTCAGATTGATTAGTGTTCAGCTATCACAGGCTTGAGGTCAGAGGGGACAAGACAGGGAATAAGTTTTGGATAGAGAGAGTAATCATAAACTCAGCAAGGAAACTCACTTCTTGCCGGACTGGGTTTCATAACCACAAGGCTCCCGGCCCACAGGGCCTGCTGCCAGCTTTGCAGCGCTGTTCTCTAGCTCTCATCTCGGTCCACCCCCATCTCACCCCACTGACCCCCTCTCAGCCCTCACTCCACCTCCATCCAATTAACACATGGAATTTTAAGGTGTGAAGAGACTTGCAAGTTCTCTGATCAAAATCTTCTACTTTATAGCTGAGGGAATTGGAATTTATAGTTAGAATGACTTGTCCACAGTCTCATGACTCCTCAGTCTAGAGTTTTTTGCATTCATTCTCTTTTAAAAAAGTTTATGTATTTATTGACTGCGCTGGGCCTTCATTGCTGCCATGGGCTTTCTCTAGTTGCAGAGGGAGGGGGCTTCTCTCTAGTTGCAGTGGGTGGGCTTCCCATTGCCTGGCTTCTCTTGTTGCAGGGCACAGCTCTAGGGCGTGCGGGCTCAGTAGCTACGGTGCATGGGCTTGGCTGCTCTGTGGCATGTGGGATCTTCCAGGATCAGGGATTGAACCTGTATTCCCTGGGTTGGCAGGCAGATTCTTAACCCCACCCACCACCAGGAAGGCCTGAGGGCTTTGCATTCTAACATGAAGCTTTCCTTGACTGTAAGCTTCCCTGACCCTACTTGAAAGTAGGAACTGTGTCTTACCATCTTTAGATGTTTACTGACTGGTGTTTTGCCCCACTTAATACACAACAGGAAATTCCTCTGTTTTTAGCTTTATTCAGATCCCTACTAATATTCCTAATGATGATGATGTTGCTAAGTTGCTTCAGTCATGTCCAACTCTTTGCAACCCCATGAACTGTAGCCCGTGAGGCTCCTCTGTCCATGGAATTCTCCAGGCAAGAATGCTGGAGTGGGTTGCCCTTCTCCATGGGATCGTCTTGACCCAGGGATCAAACCCATGTTTCTTCCAATTCTTTGCAGCCCCATGAACTGTAGCCCGTGAGGCTCCTCTGTCCATGGAATTCTCCAGGCAAGAATGCTGGAGTGGGTTGCCCTTCTCCATGGGATCGTCCTGACCCATGGGATCAAAATGTCTCGTGCACTGGCAGGAACATTCTTTACCATTGGAGCCACCTGGGAAGACTTTAGCCTTAATTACCTACAGAACAGTAGTCATGTAATATGTTTCCCCCTCTTTGATTTTTACCATATAATTAGCAAAGAACTTAAAAAGCTAGTAAATCACAAAAGCATCAAGAGATGTATATTGTGGGTTCTTTGGGCACCCCTACCATCGCTGGAGGTCTCTCATCCAAACTGTCTTCCGTGATTTTGAGTATCACCTCTGGCTGTCTCTGTCCTAACAGCTACATCTTCAGCTCCTGGCTGTCTGCAGTACACCTCTGGCTGCATCTCCTGGGGTTGCCTTAGGCCTCTGGAGGCTGATTTTGATCAGGATAGAAGCAACCTCATGCTGGCTCCCTTTTTTTTGCACATTCAGTTCAGTTCAGTTGCTCAGTCGTGTCTGACTCTTTGCCACCCCATGGACTGCAGCACGCCATGCCTCCCTGTCCATCACCAACTCCTGGAGCTTGCTCAAACCCATGTCCATTGAGTCAGTGATGCCATCTAACCATCTCATCCTCTTGTCATCCCCTTCTCCCGCCTTCAGTCTTACCCAGCATCAGGATCTTTTCAAATGCGTCAGTTCAGTTGAGGGGGAAAGCTCCTGTTTTCTTTGCTCCCTGAAACTCAGCACACCACCCTCTTCCAGCTCAGCCTTCTTTGCAGCAGGTCAGCAGCAGTATTTTTCTCTCTAGGATTTTTGGGCATGTCAAGTACTTGACCACTGCAGCTCAAGGTCACTCCTGGGGGCAGGCATCCAGCTCTCTGGACTGTCTAACTGAAGCCCTTTTCCTTAGGCTTGAAGTGAGGGGCAAGCAATTCCCGTCTGATCCCTGGGGGTAGGGTGTGAGACTCCTAGCACATCAGAAACTTTCTCTTAAAATTCCTTTCGAGTTGATTTTCTTTTGATGAAGAGCTGCAAAACCAGTCTTTAGAGCCCTCTTTTGCAAGTCCTGCCTGCTAGTCTTGCACATTCCTGGGCTTGGGAATGTGGCTGTATTTGGCCTCTGTGGTCTTGAGGGGCAAAGCCAAAACAGTCTGAGATAGTTCCATTTTAGCAACCTGTTATGTGTGGATGTAAAAACTTTTAGTGCCTTTCTTAATCTTTAAATAAAAATTAAATCCAGACACTGGAGATCAATGCTAAAGCAGATTTTTGCGAAGTTAACATGTTCATAAATGAACATAAATGTGCAACAAAAAAGAGTCCATCCAATCCTTTAATTCTGTTTCTGGCATTTCTTTTTATTCCAGCAGTGAGAGTTGAAAGGAGCTGACCTGCAGTTTTAAAAATATACATCTTTAAGCATTCAAGTAGTGTGCCATATTTTTTGAGGTTTGTTAGAAAATAAAAGCCCTCTTATAGCAGTTGGAGGGCTTCATGGTTAGAGAGGGGAAATCAGTAACTGGAATAGCAGGTCTTAGTAATTCATGTGTCTCCAATTTGCTCTGTAGTCATAGCAGATTTTTTTAGGAAAGTAGTAAAAATAGTCTGTTTTCTGTCTTTCCCCTTTCATTTGATTGATTTCCATAATATATGCCATCACCATGAACTATTGATGTGGGGTAAAGGGATAAAGAAGTCCAGAGATTACCCAGGAGCACCTTTTCTTCCATTCTGCTTTAGAAGTTGTTTAGAAATCTAACTGAGATGGGCTCACACGTAATACAGATGAACATGTGTGCTGAAGAGCAGGTTTCCTAAGGGAGTGCTATCTCCCTGGAAACAGTGACCATATTAAGGAAAGCAGAGCTCCGAAGATCTCGAGTTCTATTTTTTTTTTTTCCTGGAAAGGTGTTTGCTTAGAAGATATGCTGCCCAAATATTTAAGCCTTCAGGTCAGCTTCTCTCTCTGGTTGCTGGTAGAATGAATGAGCACAAGCTGTTTCATGATCTAGAATAAATATTAAGAACTCATTTTGAAGCAGATCGTTGCTTTGAAGGGATTCCCAGGTGGTGCTAGTGGTAAAGAACCCACCTGCCAATGGTGGAGACATGAGAGATGCAGGTTTGATTCCTGAGTTGGAAAGATCCCCTGGATGAGGGCATGGCAGTCCACTCCAGTATCATTCATTGCTTGAAGAATCCCACTGACAGAAAAGCCTGGTGGGGTACAGTTCACGGGGTCACAAAGAGTCCGACACAACTGCTTTGAAAGTGAAGGAAAGCTTAGTGAATGGAACTTTACTTCCTACAGAAGGTCTAGGGTTGTTTTTTGCTTCATGTTTTTAGTTTGATTTAGTCAAATTTAGTTGAGTACAGCTAGATATAACAGAACAAAATGGAAATAAATTTTAGTTTTTAGACCAGGGGTCAGCAAACCCTGGCCTAAAGACTGGATGAAGCCCAACACCTGTTTCTGTTAATAAAGTCTTGTTGGCACACAGCCAGTCTCATTTGTGTTGCCTCTGGCTGTTTTGCATTGCTCCAGCAGGGTTGAGAAGTTGTGAGAGGGACCACATGGGTTGCAAAGGCTAAAATATTTACTGCTTTGCCTTTTATAGAAAAAGTTTGCAAAACCCTTTTCTGGACTAATGAAAGTGTTCCTGTGGTTATCTTCATTATCTATGGCATAAATGGCTACTGATGCTCTGAATTATTATTCATTTAATGTATTTCAGTATCTCCTATATTCTTGATTGCATGTTTTGTAAAACCATTTCATAAAAAAATTCTAAACTTGTGAAAATTGGTATGGCCCGATTGCCTAATGACCACATGTTGAGAATGCCAAAACTCATTTCTGCTTTTTAAACCCCTGGAACAGTAAAATAATTCCCTTCTAGATTTGCATGTCACGTCTTATAAACATGCTGGGAAAATCTCATCTGGTACAAAGCACACTATCACCACTCAGTTACTAGATGGTTTATTGGAACAATTTAAGCGACAATGGAAAGAAGCCTTTTCTCCCACATTTTCTTCATTTTTTTGTGATGACTGTCTTCTTCCACTCCCAGAGGTCCATATTCCTTCCAAATGCAGCGCAGAGAGTTAAGGTTACTTCATGGGTCACTTGGCTGATGGCTGTGCCTCCTCAAGGTAGTCTGTAGGCTCTGAATTTCTTGCAGGAGATGCTGTGAGATAACTGAGGCTAATCTCATGAGGCCCCAGTAAGAACCAGCCTGGGGACAAAAATCACTGTGTTCATTATTTAATATGTACATTCATTCAACAGACTTTGAAAGGATGCTGAATTAAGTGCAGTACCCCCAGTGGCTTCATAGTCTGTTCCAGGTAATGAACACAAAGCAGAGGATTATAGTATATTAAGTAAAATAACTGAGTTATACACAGGATATTTGGGAGAGAAGGGCATCTAATCCAACATGGGGAGAGATGATCAAGAAAAGCTCCATGGTGGAGACTAACTCCAGATAAAGGAGTCCAGGACATTAAAAAAATATATTTATTTTATTTTTGGCTACGCTGAATCTTCATTGCTGAGCACGGGTTTTCTCTAGTTTTGGCCATCAGGGGCTACTGTGTACTTGTGGTGAGTGGGCTTCTCATTACAGTGGCTTCCCTTGTTGGGAAGCATGGGCCCTAGGGCACATGGGCCTCACTTTTTGTAGCACATGGGCTTAGTTGCCCTGAGGCATATGGAATCTTCCTGGACCAGGGATTGAATCTGCGTCCCCTGCGTTAGCAGACCAACTTACCTGCCTCCTGAGAAATCTGTACGCAGATCAAGAAGCAACAGGTAGAACCGGACATGGAACAATGGACTGGTTCAGAATTGACAAAGGAGTATGTCAAGGCTGTATATTGTCACCCCCCTTATTTAACTTATATGCAGAGTCATCATGAGAAATGCCAGGTTGGATGAAGCATACATTGGAATCAAGATTGCAGGGAGAAATATCAATAACCTCAGATATGCAGATGACATCACCCTTATGGCAGAAAGCAAAGAGGAACTGAAGAGCCTCTTGATGAAAGTGAAAGAGGAGAGTGAAAAAACTGGCTTGAAACTCAGCATTCAGAAAACTAAGATCATGGCATCTGATCCCATCACTTCATGGCAAATAGATGGGGAAACAATGGAAACAGTGAGAGACTTTATTTTCTTGGGCTCCAAAATCACTGCAGATGGTGACGGTAGCCATGAAATTAAAAGACGCTTGCTTCTTGGAGGAAAAGCTATGATCAACCTAGATAGCATATTAAAAAGCAGAGACATTACTTTGCCAACAAAGATCTGTCTAGTCAAAGCTATGGTTTTTCCAGTAGTCATGTATGCATGTGAGAGTTGGACCATAAAGAAAGCTGAGTGCTGAAGAATTGATGCTTTTGAACTGTGATGTTGGCGAGGACTCTTAAGAGTTCCTTGGACTGAAAGGAGACCAAACCAGTCCATCCTAAAGGAAATCAGTCCTGAATATTCATTGGAAGGACTGATGCTGAAACTGAAGCCTTAATACTTTGGCCACCTGATGCGAATAACTGACTCACTGGAAAAGATCCTGATACTGGGAAAGATTGAAGGCGGGAGGAGAAGGGGACAACAGAGGATGGGATGGTTGGATGGCATTGCCGACTCGATGGACATGAGTTTGAACAAGCCTTGGGAGTTGGTGAAGGACAGGGAAGCCTGGTGTGCTGCAGTCCATGGGATCACAAAGAGTAGGACATTCCTGAGTGACTGAACTGACCTGAACCCCTGCATTGGCAGGTGGATTCTTGACCACTGAACCACCAAGGAAATCCAGAAGTCCAGAACATTCTCTAGATCATTCAAGTGGAGGTGTCCAGAAGATGTATTTGAGTCTAAATCTCCAGCTTGAGATAAAGATTTAGAAGTGTTTGCTGTAGAGATGGCAGTTAACACTGTGAGAGTTGATGAACTAACTTATGGGAAGAACACGGGGCTCAGGATGGGAAGGACCAATGTTTCAAGATCAGAAAGGACCATTAAGGAAACAAGGAATTATTCAGAAACATACTCAAGAGTACCAGGAGAACAGCAGATGAAACAATGTCTATAGACAGAATGAAGGGGAGGGGACAGTAAACAGAGAGATGGAAAATCCAGGTATTGTCAGGGATGATTGGTAGTATAGGAGGCAGGAAAGGAGACTTCATTTCAAATGTAATCTAATATAACTACTTGTGTTAAATAATTGCCTAAATGTTGGTTTCAAGGCTGTTTAAAGGAGGCCCAAATAAATTGGTTAATTTTCTACGTTTATCAAAGCTAGCACTTTTATTCAATATAAAACATGTTATTTTGAGAACTTTTTTGTATAAGATACTCTTTTAAGTTGACACGTCAAGGGATAAACTTTGAAGGGTAAAAACATGATCCAGCATGGACCTGGCCGTGAAGGAACTTGCAGCAAGGGAAGCCATGTACCTAAATATGTAGGATACAGGGTAGAAAGTGAAGTAGGGCTGAAGTGCAAGGAGGCAGAGAGGTTACTTTATTTTAGTTTCTTTTTTTTTTTTCAAACTTTAAACTCTTCATTTTCTATTGGAGTGAAACCATTGACCTCAGGCTGGGATTCGAACCCAGCCAAAACCCACGGTGACTGGTTTCAGGACCTCATGAAGCTCAGGTTCTTGATGTCCCATCACAGAAACAATTCAGTGAGAGACAACGTGACAGGTAAGAAGTGGATTTATTTAGGTTCAGAGAGAAGTGCACTCCAGGGACAGAGTGTGGGCCATCGCAGAGGGTGAGTGCTGGCTGTGGAATGTGGAGTGGTTGGTTTTTATAGGATGAGTGATTTTGTATGCTAATGAGTGGGAGGATTATTTCAACTATTTTTGGGAAGGGGGAGATTTCCAGGGCCTGGGGCACCGCCCACCCCTTGGTCTTTTGACAGTGCCTTGGAACCGTCATGGCGCCTCTGGTTGTGTCACCTAGCTTGCTGATTGAGGGCCAGGGTCTAATCCAAGTCGACTTGCCTTCCATCTTGGACTCATTTGATTTTAATCGGTTTATGTTGTGTCCTTGGACGATGTCATTCTTTCAGAAGTTGTGCCCTGGCCCTTTTCCTCCTGTTACAGGGGTGTAGCCGACCAACAATGTGGTGGTAGTTTGCGGAGCACAGTGACGGGATTCAGCCACACACATACGTGTATCTGTGTGTGTGTTGAGTCACTTCAGTCGGTCTGACTGCGTGCTACCCCATGGACTTGCAGCTTCCCCAGCTCCTCTGTCCGTGGGATTCTCCAGGCAAGAATACTGGAGTGGGTTGCCATGTCCTCCTCCAGGGGATCTGCCCACCCTGGGATTGAACCTGGGTCTTTTATGTCTAACCTGCATTGGCAGGCGGGTTCTTCACCACTAGCGCCACCTGGGAAGCCCATACATATATTCATTCTCCCCTAAACTCTCCTCCCATCCAGGCTGGCACATAATTGAGTCAAGTTCCAGGTGCTATACAATAGGTCTTTGTTGGTTATCAATTTTGAATATAGGAGTGTGTACATAATCTTCCCCAACTCCCTAACTGTCCCTTTCCCCTGGCAACCATAAGTTTGTTTTCTAAGGCTGTGAGTTGTTGGGGTCCTTTGATAGACCGGAACCTGGTGGTGCAGAGTCAACGATAAGAAGGTAAAGAGGCTGATAGTCCCTGGTTTACGCAGAAAGCCAGTAAAATCCTAGACAAAGGAGTTGCGCCGTTTACGTAGGCTCAGGGCGCCCTCTTGTGGGGGACTTGAAAGCCCGGGCAGGTAAGTAAACAGCGAGCCTCTGCCCTCCAGGATGTCAGCCTGAAGAAGAGAGAGGAGAGAAAGAGAAATGGATAAAGACATGGGGACCCAAACTCTGATGGAGTAAAGGCGTTTATTCAGCATAGTGTGGGCATATATATACTGTCTTACAAGATAGCTTTTTCAGCAAAGGTAAAGATCAAAAATCTTACAACTTATCCAAGAAACATGAGGCTAGAATCCATCTCAATGAGAAGGGGTTGTAAAAATCACTTTCTGTATCAGAAAGGGAGGAAGGTCATAAATAGTGACTTTTCATCGTATGGAAAAGCTAATGAAGGAAATGCATGCATTCCTCAGTCCCCAGGAGAGATTTGCCTTCTCCACTTAATCTTTGAATATTTAAGGATTAATAAGGGACATAGGAATCCTGACAGATCAGAAAACAGCACACAGGAAGCCTCCTGCCAAATGTATATATATCATTTCTTTTTAGATTCCACGTATAAGGGATGTCATATGATATTAAAGAGACTACTTTTAACTGGGGAAACAGGGAATATTTCCTGTAATTATTCAAACGTAATATTTGAGCTAGGTCTTGGCAGGTTAGAGGTGGAAGTGTGTGTAAGTCAAGCGTAGGGGGCTGAGAGCAGAAGCACAGTGCATAAAAGTCCAGGGTACCGTCTGCCTTGCAGAATTGCCCTGGTCTGTGTCTGCTCCATCTTGAGACTGACCCTCTGATGCTGAGAGCTGTGGTTTACCTTTATAGAGCTTCGTACCATGTTTTACATGTGATAGTCACTTGGCGCTTGCTATATGAGCTTAACTTGATCAGCAGACATCATCGTTGTTAAATTGCTTGTTCACAGCCTTACCAGTCGTTAAGCAAACAGTAATTTAAAGACTAGAATTCTTGTGTTATCAGTAAAACAGGTATTACAGGTAGATTACCTTCTTGATTTGATTTTTGAGGATAACAAATCAAAACTTATAAATAAATTAAAACCATGTAATTTATACCATTCCTATATGTGACATGAAAACACTTTTAAGATAGAAGAGACAAATGAGATTTTTAAAGACTGATCAACACAGTTTCTTTGGGATCTACTTTAAATGACAACATTGAAGTCAAGTTTTAGACAATTAACTTTGTTGACATGTAAGTAGTTACATTTGTCTTATACTTTGAAATGAACTGTATCCTTTAAGGATTAAAAAATAATTGCTGGTGTGCACTTTATTTATTAAAATTTTATGTTTTATTGAGGTATAGTTGATTTATACTATCATATTAGTTTAGGAGATGTAGAGTTACTTCAGATTAAACAAATAATGATTTTTTAAAAAGCCAATATGTTATTTATTTGCTTTGCTAAACTTAAGGAATCAGAATTGGAATACATATTTCTTTAGCTGTCTTAGCTATTTTGAAGTGGGATCTCTTAGCTATTTTTAAGTGGTTCTGTTTGATGTGTACCTATGATTAGGAATGGACAGATAGAAATATGAGGAGTTGGGAAAAAAGATATTCTAGGCCACACGTTTTCTTTGTTTTTGGGGAAAGCTCTCTCTGTTTGTTTAATAAAAAGTTTTTTTTAAAGCTTTTCCTTTATGTTGGGGTATAACTGATTAGCAATGTTCTGATGGTTTCAGGTGGGCAGGAAAGGGATTCAGCCATACAGATGCATGTATCCATTCTCCCGCAAACTCCCTTCCCATCCAGGCTGCTGCAGAGCATTGAGCAGAGTTCTAAGTGCTATACAGCAGGTCCTTGTTATCCATTTTGAAATAGCTGTGTGTACATGTCCATCCCAAGCTCCCTAACTGTCCCTTCTGCCCATCCCCTGCGCCCTGCAACTAGAACTTCCTCCTGGAAACCTGTGAGTCTCTTTCTGTTTTGTAAATAAGTTCTTTTGTATCATGTCTTTATAAAGGTTCCACAAAATAAGGGATGTCGCATGATATTTCTCCTTCTATGACAGGTCACACGTTTTCTTGTTGATCTTGGAAAAAGAAATGGTATCTGTTAAAATAGGGTAGAGTATATTGACTTAAGGATTATAGTAGAAAATACTTCAGGCAATTAGAAAGATAAAGGGTATTGGTCCATGATGATTTTGTATCCTCGACTATTTTATATATTTGAATAATGTGTAATTTTATTTTCTTCATTGGTTAGCTTTGATAGGGATATACAAACCAGATTTGAAGTCATTTCTTGTTAGTTTGCCATGCTTCATAAATTCATAACTTATCTGATTTAATTTTGTTCTTATTTCACAAATGAGGAAAGTCAGGTTAAGCAGTGTGACCTGCAGTGACCTGCAGTGAATTAAAGAGACAGGTCACCTTTTTATGTTAGTGGATTGTTAAGAAAAACTCATGAAATTCACAGACTTCATGTTGCAGGTGATTAAAAATAAACTTCTGTAAGTTGAAGTAAATTGTTCTGTTCATTAAATAATTATAAATGTAATTTAAAATTTTCTCTAAATATTTTTGTGAGGTGAGTAAACAAATGAAGTAATTAAATAGGCACTCATTTATTTTCTTGTCTTTTTTTTTCTTTCTCCCAATAGGACCAGACATATTATCAGTCATTTCAGGTTTCAGAATATGGTAAGAATTCTTCAATTTACTTTGAAGGAAAATACATTTGTTCCTTTCCACAAAAGGAAAAGAGAGATTTCTAAGAGGTGTATTATTTAAAATAAAAACCCCAATGGAGGTAAAATCCTGATATTTCGTATAGGTCTGAACATTTTTGCTCTGTAAAAGATCATTATAAAGAGTAAAGTGGGAATGAGATAGCCTGTAGTCCCATCATCCTACTCTTTTTCTTATGCACAGTTATTCTGTTTTTGTATTTTGCTGTAATTATAACATATTTAAAGTTATTATTATTTTTTTAAAGCATAACCTCAGTGATGTCCTGGTTTTCCCATGCTTTTCACTTGGTCAACCCTAGTAAAGACTGGGTTTAACTTGGGTAAACCCTCTTCCTGCAGGTGCCCCTTTTGTGATACCATAGTTGGAAACACGTAGGTGTAAACAATGTGGGACCCACTGATTTTTTGTTGGTGCATGGAGATGAGGAAAGCTGAGTGAGTGCATAGGGTTCCAGCGTTAGTTACATTTTGAACAACTGTTCTGAGGTTGTATACAAGCCCTTTTGCCTGATGTGTGTTATTTTTTGAGAGTGCGTCTCATTTGGGCATTAGAAACTCTGGGAAGTCATCTGCTTGCACATTTGTGGCTCCGGTCCACGTGTCTCTCACAGTATTGTCACAGCTCAGTTTCATGATCAGCTGGAACAGGGAGCAGCAAAGCTTTTTCCTATAAATGGCCAGATAGGAAAACTAGATGCTCTGTGGCTCACATGGCTCTGTCTTTACTCAACTTTGCCATCGTAGCATGCAGCAGCCGTGGACAATATGTAAGTGAAAGTGGCTGTGATCCAGTACAGTTTTATTTATGGACGTGGAAATTTTGATTTCACATAATTTCTCATGATTTTCACATGTTATGAAATACTCTTCTTGTGATTTTTTTTCCAACCAATTAGAAATGCACAAACCATTCTTAGCTCATGCTGTTCTTTGTTTACTGGCCTCTGATCTGGAACTGTTTTGTCCAGTTCAGGGGTCTCTCAGCACATTGAATGCTTGAAATGTAGCTGATTCAAATGGAGATGTGCTCTCAGCGTGTAAAACACCCAATTTTGAAGAGGGTATAAATAAAGAAAACTAGCTCATTAATAATTAAATTATTTTTATTGATTACATGTTGCAATGATAATATTTTAGATATATGAGGTTATATAAAATGTTGCAAAAATTAATTTCACCTGATTTTTTTTTTTTTTGCCTTTTTAAATGTGGCTGCTGGGTATATGAAATGACACCACATGGCTCACATTTTGTTTCTTTTGGACAGCCCTGATCTTGAGGAGTAGATCAGAGGTGGCTGTGATTCTTATAGTCTGTTTTTATTTCACGTAGGAGTGGTGCTGGGTGGTTGTATGTTGTCGAAGGAGGTATGTCGTGGAGGCAGAATTGATTGCCAACCTGTGATATCTGAGGAGGGGACATTCTGATTTCCTTATTCTAAGGAAATTCCACCCATGGGTGGCCCTGACTTTTGTGTTGGTACAGAGTCCTGGACTGGTCTTGGTCTTGGAGTGTCTGGGCCCTCCTGGGTCTTTCACCTGGAGCTGGAGGCTCTTCTGTTCTGCTGATTCCTTGTTCGTCTTGTTTATTCCCTTTTACTAATTGTTATGAGATGAATCTATTTCATTGGTCAGTGAAGTTAAAGAAGAGAATTATTTCTATAGACTTTTTTAGATTGGTAGGAAATATTTTTTTTTAACTCCAGTGAAGTGCTTTGTATTAAATAATGTTACCATTTATGAAATATTCCACAGCTTAATTATCTTTGTTGTTGTTGTTGAGTCACTAAATCTTGTCCGACTCTCTGTGACCCCGTGAACTGCGGCACACCAGGCTTCCCTGTCCTTCACAATCTCCTGGAGCTTGCGCAGACTTAATGCCCATGGAGTTGGTGATGCCATCCAACCAGATTGTATTAAATAATATTACTATTTATAAAATACTTCATAGCTGAATTAATATAAGCCAGCCAAAGTAGGGGTTTCTGATTTTGGGATTACCTTCAGGAACCAGTACCTGTTGCACAAGAAAAGCATCATTACTTGTAGTCGTATCTTAGTAATTAACTAGAAATCCTAGTACCTGGCTTTTTCTTCATGGCATTCCATTGGGTTAGACTGTCACCAGATTTGCCTTTAATGGGCTCAAAGGATGCAGATTCTCTGTGAATGCAGGTATGTCAGCATACAGAAGGAGAGTCTTAGGGCCTCTCCTTTGTTCCAAATTGGAACAAAGTCCTCAGAAGTAGCTATTTATCAAATAATATGGAAATATTTTAACAAGTAGTAAGTGCACACTAACAGGTGACAGTTGAATGAGAAAGCCTGGTCTTCTGACACTCCGATGGCTTTGTCTCTAGGGTTCTGGATGCAATTTATATATTTTGAGTGTAACTTTTTCTGTTAAACTTTTTCTTTTGTACTCGAGTACAGTCGATTAACAATGTTGTGACAGTTTCAGGTGAACAGTGAAGGGACTCAGCCATACAGGTACTTGTATCCACTCTCCCTCAGACTCCTTCCCACCCAGGCTTCCACAGAGCATCGAGAAGAGTTTCCTCTGCTATACAGGACGCCCTTGTTAGTTATCTGGATAAGTTAAGATTCTGCAAGTGGGAGGCTTGGCAGACATGGGTGTCCGCGGCAGTCCCTGCCTTCCAGTGTCTCGTCACCAGCCTTATAGGGTTTCAGATTTTGAGTGAAGTGTTTTCATCTATGTGTTAACGTGTATTTGGAGCCTAACAAATTTAAGTTTAAACAACACCAACTCCTTTAGAACAGTTCTATTCGTTAGTTTGTTAAACTGTAAAATGAGGGGAAAATGGACTGCTTAAGATACTCTTGCTTTTCTTTTCCAGTATTACCCAAGTTTGAAGTTGCTTTGCAGACACCATTATATTGTTCTTTAAATTCTAAGAGTTTAAATGGTACCGTCACAGCAAAGTAAGTATCATACTGTTTTTTATGACTATAAACTGTGGTGAAACTGCATGACAGAGAGCTCATTATATTCTCCAGAACATGAGCACAACATATTGCTTGTTAAAATACCCCGATGGACAGGAAACAAGTGTTTATAATAAAAAATTAGGCATGGAACATGTCTGCACAGGTCTTTGCAGCCATTTCTCTGCTTCTAAGCTGATCCGGTCATAAAATATTCCCCAAAGGGTAGTGTCTTTCCAAGACTAGTCAAGAGATTTGCCTTATAGATTCTGCAGGACTGGGGAAAAAAAAGCTTTACTTTATTTATTCCTCATTCAGCTGACTTGAGTTAAGGCAACTTACTCTTTTAAATGCTAATGATTTTCTCTGTCAGTAATGGATGTTGAGACTTTGGGGCGGGGTTTGGTTCCCTTGGGGCTTCCCTGGTGGCTCAGATGGTAAAGAATCTGCCTGCAATGTGGAAGACCCAGGTTTGAACCGCAGGTCAGGAAGATCCCCTGGAGAAGGGAATGGCTACCCACTCCAGTTTCTTGCCTGGAGAATTCCATGGACAGAGGCACCTGGTGGGCTACAGTCCATGCGGTCGCAAGGAGTCAGACATGACTGAGCGACTGGCACTTTCATTTTTTTCGCTTGGTTCCCTTACTGCAATTGACAGATGAATCAGTAAGTCACATTCATCATCCATTTCAGCATGTGTACATAGAGACTTTCAATCCCCCGCTGTGTAACTTTTGTCTAGTGGCTTTCATGATTTCATGATTTTGATCCACTGACTTGAAGAGGACAGCACTTTGTTTTGCTGAGGCAAAAAGCATACTCAGATTTCCAGACCAGTAGCTCTTCAAAGTATAGGATGAATTGGCCCTCAAATAAACCCAGCACTGATTTCTTGTAGCATTTAAACATTTTAATTTAGTTTCAAAATTTTTTGTCCCTCCCCATCTCCTGGGGTTTGCAAGGATTTGGCTGGGGTGATACCTGTGGCATGGGTCCCTGCTTGGCTACCTGTGGGCTGGAGTCGGCCTGGGTGGCTAAGGCCTCCTTGGGAGAGCAGCCTGTGGGCTGGGGTCCCAGCTGATCCTTTGAGGACCTGGGGCCTGATGGAGCACGGCAGTACTCTTTCCTGTTCAGTTGTCTCTCCTCTGTGTCACTTGCATCTCCTCTTCCAGACCAGAGAACGGTCCCAGTAAACCTCAGCAGACTCCCAGTGACCTCTGCAGCTCTTTTGGAGAAGTGCTTGCTTTTCCTTCCCAAGAAAGGCTGTGCCGTGCAGCATTTATTTTGTGTGTGTGTGTGTGTGTGTGTGTGTGTGTGTGTGTGTGTGTGTGTGTGTGTGTGTATGTGTACGCGTTAGTCGCTCAGTTGTGTCCAACTCTTTGTGACCCCATGGACTGTGGCCTGCTAGGCCTCTCTGTCCATGGCATTCTCCAGGCAAGAACAGTGGACTGGGTTGCCATCCCCTTATTCAGGGGATCTTCCTGACCCAGGGATTGAGCCTGGGTCTCCTGGATTGGAGTCAGATTCTTTACCCTCTGAGCCACCAGGGTTTAAATTTATTTATTTCAGTTTTGATTGTGTTGAGTCTTCATTGTTGCAAGGGGCCTTTCTCTAGTTGTGGCGAGCAGGGGCCGCTCTTCATTGTGGTGCATGGGCTTCTCATTGTGGTGGCCTCTCGTTGCAGAGCACAGGCTCTGGGTGCGCGGGCTTCAGTACTTGCAGCACACGGCTCAGTAGTTGTGGTGCACTTTTGCATGTGGGATCTTCCCAGGCCGGGGATCGAACCTGTGTCTCCTGCATTGACAGGCAGATTCTTATCCACCAGACCACCAGGGAAGTCCTAGCATTATTTTCAATGTGTCAATGTCTGTACTCAGGTTTGTGAAATTTATTTAGTTTCAGAATTTATTTGTAATAGCTAGTAACAACTGTACCCCATGAAACCACTGTCTCCTCACAGTATTCTTCTCTTGGGGGTCTGTGGCAGTGGCAAGCATGGGCAGTGAGTTCACATACCAAAACGTCTGAGGACTCCTGTTTTAGATTCTTCTTACAAATACATTATATGAATCCATGGGACATAAAGGCAAAAATGTGTCTACGATTTGTATACCAAGCTAGTTCAACTAAGACGTAGCTTTCAATGTGAATGTGGGTACTGTGGCTGGATTTGTGGTTTAGAAAACACAGAAATGCATGCTTTTTCTTCTTCTTATCCTGCTCGTGATCTTAGCTGAGGGTCAAGCATTCTGTCTGGGTTTTATCTGGAATTCTTTGACTAACACATATAAAACTTCGTGACTGCAAATCCGCATAAACTGTCTGTGTGCACATGGATCAAGTTGAAAGTGGATATCTTCGTTTTTTCTGTTTTTAGTTTTCAGGCATGTGCCAGGGATTTAAACACAACCAGTTAAAACAGTGGCTCTTAAACTCTGGTAGCTGTCTAGAAAATTTATTCTACACTTTTCGGGGCGGGTGAATCCCTTGAAGCTACAACACTGACAGCCTCTTCCTCATGCCAGGCAGAGCCCTGGGGACCTCCTGGCACAGAGGCCTTTCTGTCCCCCATTTCTTGTAGGCAAGATTCCAGCCTCCATGACCTACCCTGAGATCCAAAGGGTGGACTTTGGGGGACTTTCCTAGTGGTCCAGTGGTTAAGAAGTCGCCTGCTAATATAGGGGACGTGGGTTTGATTCCTGGTCCGTGAAGATTCCACATGCCAGGGGCAGCTAAGCTCAGTCTCCACAACTTCTGAGCGTGCACTCCATAGAGCCTGTGAGCTCCAAGTGCCGAAGCCCTGGAGCGCCAGAGCCCATACTCTGTGATAAGAGAAGCACCCCAACGAGAAGCCTGCACCCTGCATCTAGAGATTAGCCCCCACTCAGAGCAACTAGAGAAAGCCCGGGTGGAGCAACGAAGACCCAGTGCGGCCAAAAGTAAATAATGCAAAGGGCAGATGGGAACAGTTTGGGGGCAGAGTCTTTACCATCTGAGCTACCAGGAAAGCCTGACTATATAACTGCTTCCCATTCACCAGGGAGAGGGGGGCACAGTTCTTGAGGCGCTAGCCTACTGTGTTCCCCTTTTGTCTGGCAAAGAAGTAAAGCCACTTTTTCCTTTTCCTCCTTACTCTGTCTCCATATTTCTGTTTGACCTTGAGAGCCAAGATTTTGGCAGCATGTTCATTCAGTGCAGGGATGTGATGTCAGGTGATGATGGGCGAACTGGGACCTCACCTGGAATGAAGAGTGCGTCATCAAGTAGTTAACATCTTCCATTTGGTGGGGGTTTTAGTTCTGCAGAAGAGCTCAAAGACGCTGTTCTGTGTATCCCTTTAGGTGGACTGAGAAGGAAATGGCAGCCCACTCCAGTGTTCTTGCCTGGAGAATCCCAGGGATGGGGGAGCCTGGTGGGCTGCCGGCTAACGGGTCACACACAGAGTCGGACACGACTGAAGCGACTTAGCAGCAGCAGCAGCAGCAGCTTGAGGCCGAACCAGGACTCCACTGAGGCTGCTCTATTGTTTCTTGACTGCTCCTCCCTTGTTTGTCTCTGCATCCTCTCCCTTCCCTGATTAACAGCCTTTGTATATATCCTTTGGAAGGCAGGAAAGGGGGCGCAGAAAGGTTTTTGTGCCCAGGAGCCCCACAGAGTCCCATTCAGTTTCAAGCGCATTATGTTTAAAAAAATCTATATACCTACCTTGATTAAAAAGTACTTTATTCTTAAAGAAGACTAACCACCATCCAAGTCTTTGGTGAATTATAATGTTTGCAGTAGTGAAATCGAAGATCTCTGATCACAGATCACCACAACAAATATAATAGTGAAGAAAAAGCTTCAAATATTATGAGAATTACCAAAATATATCACAGAGGCTTGAAATGAGCCGATGGCTTTGGGAAAAGGGCACCAGTAGACTTGAGTATCAAAAAGTGAAAGTGTTAGTTGCTCAGTCTTGTCTGACTCTTTGTGACCCCATGGACTGTAGCCTGCCAGGCTCCTCTGTCTATGGAATTTTTCAGGCAAAAAGAGTGGATAGCCATTCCCTTTTCCAGGGGATCATCCTGACGCAGGGGTTGAAGCCAGGTCTCCTGCATTACAGGCACATTCTTTACCATCTGGGCCACCAGGGAAGCCCTTGCTTATTGCGAGACTGCCACAAAACTTCAGTTGGTAAAAAATACAGTATCTGTACACTTCACAGTTCTGTGAAGTACTATAAAGCAAAGCATAATAAAGTGAGGTCTGCCTGCAGTCCATTCTGAGGACTTCCTTCCCATTACCCCTCCTTCCTTCAGGCTTCAGTTGCCTAGGGGTGTCCACAGCGGGGGCCAAGGAAGGTGGTCTGTCCCAGCGCAGCTCAGATCTTACATGTGAGTTCAAATGGTTGGCTCCCAAGATGTCTGAGGAGGCCCTTTGCTTGAAGTCTGAGGATAAATGGTCCTTCTCCACCTCAGCGTTTGTGAGTTTTTAGTCTACCAGTGCATTTCAAGAGGGTCTGCTTTTACTCAGATTGTGTATATAATTAGCAACTTTACAATAGATTCAGGAAATCTAGTCCTTTGACTAGCAAGGACGTTTACCAGTCTCTAAACATTGGCATAGACCTAATCTCTAAATACTGTGTCCTGGAGGAGATGGAGGTGATGACGGTGAAGTTACCGTCATGCTGTGTCTGTTGAGAACCCGTCTCTCCTTCCTTCAGGCTCATCCTTCGTTTGCCTTGAATTGGGTCTCCTGTTGGGAGAATCCTGGCCTACTTCCCTTCTCACCTGTGTCTGAATTCTTCCATTTGGTATCTTTAACCTGCTGCTGTTTAGTGGCATCTTTACTCTGTGTTTAAACATTTCTGTCTTGAGGAAAACAAACCCTCTCTGATTATCCTGCCTCCTCCTAGCTGCTGCCCCGTCTCTCACCTCTTTGTAGGGTTCCAGCTGCCTGTTTCTGCTTCTTCACATCCTGTTTGTTCTTCAGCTTCCCGCATTCTGCTTTTCTCCTTCACCATGGATTGAAACTGTTTTCACTACCGCACAAAGCCCTCCTTCTTGCCTTACCTTGTGGCTGCTTTCTTAGGCTGTTACAATTTTTTTCCCCCTCCTGGCAGCCCTGGACATTGCTGTCCTCTCATTTTCTTTCTGGCTTTTCTCATTTTGCTTTGGTTACTCCTTTAAGACTCTTTGCAGACAATGTCCACGTTGTAAACTTTCTTTTTCCTTAGAGCTCCATCTTTGGTTTTCTTTTCTTTTTTTATGCATTTACTCAGAGTTTTCTTCTCCATGACCAGAGCTTCTGCTTAAAATTTGATGAAACCTGAATCCTTACCAGGCTTCCCTGGTGGCTCAGTGGTAAAGAATATGCCTGCTAATGCAGGAGATGCAGGTCTGATACCTGAGTTGGGAAGGTCCCCTGGAGAAGGAAATGGCAACTCATGCCAGTATTTTTACCTGGGAAATCCCATGGACAGGGGAGCCTGGCGGGCTCCAGTCCATGGGATCCCAAAGAGTCCAACACGACTTAGTCACTAAACAACAACAACAACAACAAAATCCGTATCTCCAGCCTACATTTCTGGCTTGACAGTCAGATCCTTATGTCTTGCTGCTCACTGGACATCACCCACTGGATGTCCTGCAGATACACGAAGCAGATTGTCTTCCCCAGCCTGGTTCTCTGCATCCTTCTCTTGGTGGACTGCACCTCCCTCTCTCTAGCTGCCCAGGTCAGCTGTACTCTTCCGACTCCCTCAGTTCCCACAGCCAGTCAACATCCAGTGCTGGTGGTTCTGTCTCCTTGTGAAGGTCACTCAGTTGTGTCCGACTCTTTGCAACTCCATGGACTATACAGTCCATGGAATTCTCCAGGCCACAATACTTGAGTGGGTAGACTTTCCCTTCTCCAGGGGATCTTTCCATCCCAGGGATCGAACCCAGGTCTCCTGCATTGCAGGCAGATTCTTTACCAGCTGAGCCACAAGGGAAGCCCTCTCTCTCCTTAATATCTCTCAAGTAATCCATCCCCTTTCCTCCACTGGCACCTCCTTCATTCAGGCCAATGTCTCTTTCTTTCTTCAACTACTGTTGAAACACTTTTTCTTAAAAGTGTTTCCTGCCTCCATTTTTGCCACATTTAGTCTTTTCTCTACTTTGCATCCAGACTTCTTGTTGTTTCCTCTTCTTTTCCTTTTCTCTTTGTCCTCCTGCTCTTCTCCCCCCAATCCCTACCTCTGCTGTGTTCTTTTTTGACTAAAAAAGCAAAGCTAATTCTATTGCCCTTTTGCATGAACGTTTTCAGACCACTGCCTTGAGGGTGAAGTTCAGAATTTTTAGTGTTTCTTACCAAGTTCTTTTCTAGTTTCAAGTCTTTTGAAACACCTCACCAGCCTCTCACCTCCCTTCCCAAAGTCTCCTCCTAAATTTTACCTGTGCGTCCAAGAACGCACAGTGCTTTTTCTGACCGAGATATCTTTACATAGATAATTTCAGCATGTAGCTTCTTTCCTTAGATCACATGGCTAGACCACCTCTTTAAGAGTGGATCTGTGTCCTGGTCACTACTGCCCAGTGCCAGTCATGGAGTGGGCTTCTAATAAGTGCCTATTGAAAGAATAAATAGATAAAACAATATAACTCCTAAGATTTGTTTCAAGCTGTGTGTAGCTCAGCAGAGGCCTCTATACCTAATCAAAAGCCTCTTATTTTGAGAGAACTAAATTAAGGTGTATGGGCAATAGTTTTGGTTTTTGTCACCGAATTAGGGAGTAAAGAGAAGGACTTGAAATCCAGTTGTCTCTTGTGTATACTTTGAAAGATGAATTCTATTGTCTTACCACTTGGAGAGTTGTTATTAAGTTATGGAAATGATGAGCTCTTACAGTCATCTCTATGAGCGGATGATAACAATTTTGGTTACTTTTGCTAGTAGCCATCTGTCCCATCAAAGTATAGTTGATGTGCAGAGGATTACTGGAGAGAAGGTTAACACTCTGTTTTAGTTTAAAAATTTTAGCTATGATGAATAAAAACCTGCATTTGTTTATTAGCTTTGATGTGAACATCCGCTCACTGTTCCCACCTCATTAAAATAAATAATAGATTCTTTCTTCTCATCATACTAGGTTTAAGAGGATTGTAAAGAAAATAACATGGCATACATCTAGTTACTTCCATAATGTTTGTGGACAGTAGAACTTAAAAAGTATTATTTTTATAATCTAAGACTTATTAAAATGTAGTTATTATTTGATGAATTGAGACATTTGTATCCTGGAAATGACATGGAAAAAATGGTGGGGAGAAGTATGAATTATAATGATCGGTTCACTTTTTTTAGGTATTATTTTGTAAACCTGTTGTGCTATGATTGTTTTCTGAAAAAAAATCCTTGATTTGTTAATGATATCATAGAATATCTTTGACTTACTTTTTAAAAGTTGTTGAACTGCTCCTTATCTGAATGATTACTTTATTCCCCAAAGCATCTAGATTCTGTTTAGCACAATAATGTCAGTATCCTTGTTTCATGATTGTCATTGGGACTTGGAAAGCTAAATCCATGTCACATTTAAATCAAAATTAAAAATATTTGTGTCTGAGAATACTTTAAATAATGTATGAATTCTCAGCTCCCTGTACTGTCATGTGATATAACTTTTAACATGTGGTGTTCTGGTGTTCTAGTTATGCATTTATTAAATTTTTAACAAGATACAAGCAGAGTTAGGTTTTGAGAACTCTTTTGAATGTATGAATTTGATGCTGACATTGCTATCTGGGGGTTTCCACTAACTTTTTTGTTTTTGTTTGGAAGGGTGGAACATTTGAAGATGGACTGCTTTATTTTTTAAAATTTTGGAATATGCTATATTTTATCATCAGTCCTTGAGTTGAGTTGCTCCAGACAAGGGGATGTTTTCTGTGATCCAGATGAGGGATTCAGGAAGCAGGAGTTAACAGTCACATTTTTAGAGTGCAGAATAAAATTAGCTTTCATGTTTGGCCGAGCATTTCATAATAGAGATGGAAGGAACCCAGGAAACGCATTTACAGAGGGCTTCTGACAGTAAAATGATTTACCAAAGACTGCCTCTCCTTTACACGAAGAGACTTTCCCATCATGAGAGAGGATACAGTTAAAAAGTAGAGTGTGAATCAGCAAGAGAGATATCTTTTTAACTCAAGAAGATAATTTTGGTCGTATGGATAAAAAAAAAATTGCTCTTATTTTAAATTTTCTTTCAAAAAGTGAATTTTCAATAGCTGTGAGCACATTTGGTGCCCTGGTGTGTTGGTCTAATAAACCCTGATGGTTAATACTGAAACATGCAGGAATGTACCACAGGGAAATGCAGTCTCAGCTAACATTTAAAAATGTTCAAAAGTTACAAAGCCTCCTGGGCATGCAGTTAATGGGCCAGTCCAGACTTCTAAGAATAAAATATTTTCATAATCTTTTAAGAACATATGTAAACCCATGGTGATATCATGTCATTGTTTGGCAAAACTAATAAAAAAAAAAAAAGAACTCTTTCAGCAGGAAACTGTCACTTCCAGTTATGATCAGATTTTCTCCAGGAGACTGGGTGACGTGTATGCGTTATGAACTGTTTTGAGGTATTGTAGTAAAAAATCTTCCCACTTTGGACTTAGTATCAACGATCACCATTTATTAAGCACATTCTTATGTTTTAGTTTTGACACTTTGAGAGCATGTTTTTAATATAATTCTTTTTAGTTAGGCTCCGTTTATTATTTTTCAGGTATACATATGGGAAGCCTGTGAAAGGAGACCTAACACTTACGTTTTTACCTTTATCCTTCTGGGGTGTGAAGAAAAATATTACAAAAACATTGAAGGTAACTTTTGCAGATATCTTTTAACTTGTAAGGGGGAAAAACTATGTGTACATTCCCCAGAAATAAGATTTTATAACGAGTTAAAAAGTTGAGCAAGAGAACATCAAGAGCTTCCTATCAGTGGACAAATGAGAATTTGCCTATTTATTAAAATTAAAGTGGAAATAGAACCTTTGTATTGTTGTGACTTAGTTTGAATTTTATTTCTAAAATTTGAAGTGCTAAAGGGAAGAATGAAATTGAAAATTTTTTTTAACAAAACAGATAAATGGATCTGCAAACTTCTCTTTTAATGATGAAGAGATGAAAAAGGTAATGGACTTTTCGGATGAACCTTCTGAACACATGTACCTGTCTTCTCCTGGGCCGGTAGAAATTATAGCCACAGTGACAGAATCACTTACAGGTTTGTAGACTTTGAAGCATAGGCAAAACTCTATATCATTTCTTATATAGAAACTGCTCTATCATTTCTTACATAATTAGCATGTTTATTTGTTTATATTGTTGCCTAAGGATGCTATTTAATGCTGAAATTGTCATGAATATTAGTTTAACTTGCAGAATAATGAAGGGGAATGATAATGAAGGGGTAACTTATTTTCTTTGAACAGCTGTGCTTCCAACCGCCTGTGATAGGTATTCCTAATTTTTTCCATCTCTACTCTTTTTTCCAACCTGAAAACTACATCGAAGGGCTACCTTTTCAGCTAACTAACCATCCTCCTTTTATTTTTTTTTTAAATAATATCCTCTGAAATCTCCCCTACTTATAGACCATTTTTCTTTTAATAATAAAATAAAGGTTAATTACTTGGATCTTTCTGTTGCTATTTGAATGGCTTTCATCAATTCCCAGAAGTTCAAAAAGACTATTCTGTCAGTGGCCTGGTCTTGGGTACACATGTCATTGATGGGGGGGCTCTGTGCTCAGAAGGGATCCACAGAGGACATAACTGAACTGATGTTCTTTTTTTGTGGCCAAGCCAAAGAGGCTTCTGTGCTCTGATATCCTAACCCTTTGGGAAGTAGCTCATATGGAGAGATGGGGTAGATCGAAGCTGATGGTTATATATTACTTTTACTGTCTAAATGGTGCAATTTCCAAAACAGGTATCTCAAGAAATGCAAGCTCCAATGTATTTTTCAAGCAACATGATTACATCATTGAATTTTTTGACTATGCTACTGTTTTGAAGCCATCTCTCAACTTCACAGCCACTGTAAGTTGGCATGTTTGATAATGGTCTAAAGCAGTTAAGTTCAGATTAGTGAGAAAGGATGGGAGACAGTACTTTTCAAAAAATTTAAGCCCAAAGTAGATAAATTACTTTTCTCGTTTAGATATACGAGGCACACAGAATTGTTTCCAAATGACCTTTATCTAATTTATTTTCAAAAAGTAGTTTCCAAAATATATTTTCTTCCAAGTATATTTAATAAGTAATATGTTAGATATTTAGAAATTAATTGAAGGGTTTAGATGCTGGTCAAAAAACTTCAATACCAAAATTTCAAATTTGAAATTTCAAAATTTCAATTTGATATTTATGACTAATTTTAGTTCTGTCTAAGAGGTAGCATTGAAGATGGTCATCTAGTCTGGGACTTTCCCAATAGTCCTAAAACTCTGCCTTCCAATGCAGGGGCATGGGTTCAATCCCTGACTAGGGAACTAAGGTTCTCCATGCTGCAGGCTACCTTTAAAAGTTGCAAAAGTTATCAACTCAGTCTCATTTTTTGGAGAGAATGTTGTATTAACATTTATTGGCCAAGTCAGTTTTGACAATCTGCAAGGCATGCTGCTGGGTAGGGCTCACCTAAGAAGGCCCAGTCCCAGTCCTGGGTTCACAGCATTTGTGATGGTGACAAGAGAACACCCACACAGTTATTCAAGGCAGGATAAGTGTGTCATGAACACATTTCTATAGGGATCTAAAGCTGGTGATTTTTTTCTGCAAAGGGCGAGATAGTAAATATTTTTAGCTTTGTGGGCCACATGGTCTCAGTCACAGATGTGCAACTCTGACACTGTAACATGACAGTAGATAGAGCCACTCGGTAACCCAGTGAGGTGGCCATGTTCCAATAAAACCTTACATCAGAGAGACTGGATTTGGTCCTCTTGCCTGCCATAGTTTGCTAGCCCCTGGTTTAAAGAGAAAAGGGTCAGTTCTTGTTGAGATCAAGAACAAGTTTTAGAGTTTCCAGGTTGGTGACTGTGGAGATTTAGGGGAGAGAATGTTCTCAGAGAGGGTCCTTTCCTGGTACCTTGCCCTGAACATCGATCCTTTTCATTTTGCTCAGTATCCTTTTACAATAAACTGGTGATCTAACGAGAAAAAAAAAAAGTTTTAGATAGCTCCTAATTTTAATAATCTTATACTTCAGACAGTTTGAAAGGATAATTAAAAAGAAAAAGAAAACAAACCCAGGAATCTGCACATGGTAACATCCAAATGAATAGAGGGACAAAGAGAGTTCAGGGAAGAAGAGCTGGCTGTGGGATGGGGTGGGGGTCGTTCAGGGATGCCTTATGGAAGGGGAAGATTTAGGCTCTTGGTTATAAGATCAGTAATCAGTAGCATTTTCAATGTGTGGGTGTGTGGGTAGGGAGTGGGCCACAAGATGAGCTGAGACACGCAAGGCGAGAGCATTGGGTGGCAAGTCAGGGTGCAGTGAGGTGTCAGTGACTGGGCCCGGGCGGTGGCTGCAGAGAGCTCATGTCCAGGAGTGGTCAGAGAGGAAGCAAGAGGTGAAGCTTGGGGATTGCAGAGGGCCCTCCACATCCCACGTGCTCTACGGGGATTGCAGAGGGTCCTTTGTGTCCCACATCCCACAGTGAAGAGCTTGGAGCCTCATGAACGTGGGAGGGATGTGGCAGAAGCTGGGTTCCAGGATGACCGATGGGGTATGTGTGTGGGAGGAGGGTGGTAGCCCTGGCCTGAGGCCGTGAGGAGCCTCACGGTGGTGGATGTGGGTGGAGAGCTTGTAAAAGACGTTTAGGACTAGATAGGCATCAGATTCGGAAGGTGGGGAGAGGGATGGGCAATGCACAGATGTTAAGTATGGGAGAACCGTGATATTAGTACAAACAGGAAAGGCAGGATGGTTTCCCAGTTTTGAGAGTGAAAATAAAAGTCTGACTCTTTGCGACCCCATGGACTGTATAGCCCATTGAATTTTCCAGGCCAGAATACTGGAATAAGTAGCCTTTCCCTTCTCCAGGGGATTTTTCCATCCCAGGGATCGAACCCAGGTCTCCTGCATTGCAGGCAGATTCTTTACCAGCTTAGCCACAGGGGAAGCCCAAGAATACTGGACTGGGTAGCCTGTCCCTTCTCCAGGGGATCTTCCTGACCCAGGAATTGAACCGGGGTCTCCTGCATTGCAGGTGGATTCTTTACTGACTGAGCTAGCAGGGAAGCCCAGTTTTAGATGTATTGAGTTTGAGCCAACAGGGATGTACATGTAGAAATTTTCTTGAGGGCACTGAGAGTGAGTTCCAGAGCCAGCTCAGGATGGCGGCAGGAGCGCTGAGACCTTTGAGGGTAAACGATGACAAGGCGTTGACAAACTCCCACAATTCAAGGGAGGGAAGGGGGACCAATAAGGATGCTGAGACGATGTAGGAACGGGGCTGTGGAATGAAGGAGGTTATCGTGGAGCCGTGGAAGGCAAAAGAAGTGGAGTGGAGGCTGCCTGGAGAGACCTCTGAACCCGGAAGCTAGGGGACTGCTGATGACTTTTGAGAGTTCAGGTTCATGGGAACAGCACAGATGGAACCTGGATTCAATTAACTTTAAACCCTTTGCTTCTGTTGTTTACCTGATTTCACAATGTTTTCCTTTGACAATTAGGTGAAGGTAACCCGTTCTGATGGTAATCAGCTGACTCCTGAAGAAAGAAGAAATAATGTAGTCCTCATGGTGACTCAGAGGAACTATACTGAGTACTGGAGCCGATGGGACACTCGAAATCAGGAAGGAGGGGCTGTCCAGATCATAAATCATACTGTCCCCGCAAATGGAATCTTCAAGATCGAGTTCCCAATCCTGGATGATTCCAGCGAGCTACAAGTGAAGGTGCCATCTGTTTCCCATCCTTACGTTACTGCACCAACAACATTAAAATTGCAATGTGGTGGTAGGCACTCAACTTGTTGGGAGGTTAAAGCGCACAGAAAGTGGACACATATTTTTATTTAAAAGAGCAGGAGAAAGGATTAAAAGGGATTTAATGGCGGTGGCTGAGTTAGACCACATGCTCCCTTGTAAATTCACTTTGAAGAGCACAGTTAAATAGTGACCTGAAGATACGATGGAGAAGCGCCCCAACTCCCAGTCTAGGTGATTTTCAATCATTTGGAATTGTATTTTGGCAGGAGCTGAAAATGAAAGGGGGATATCATTTTTTACATTTACACTCCATTGCTGAATTCCTCAGCCATTCCTGCTCCCTCTCTCTTGGTTACTCAGCCCTGCCACAGTGTGGCCTCTCTGAGTTTTCCTCTCCCCAACGGTGGACTGAGGGAGCTGATAGAGTTGCCTGGAGAAGAAAGGATTCCTTTTCCATTTCTTTCTTTCCTCTCACAGTGTTTCCTGAGAACACACCTTTGTTTTGGAAACAAGTTAGGCCTGTGCTTTTTCCTCTTAGATGATGATGGTGAAGACCATCTAACACATTGTATAGCTGTCAGTTTATTTACAGTGTGAGCTATAAAATGATGACGATCCAATGTCTGGGGAATATATTGTTTGCTGTGAAGAAAAGTGAAAGTGAATTTGCCTTTCAGTGACTGTCCAGCCAGGTCACTTTCCTTATCCTGATGCTTCGAAAGATGAAAATTTGTGGCTCCGTTTTCTTTTGTTACAGGCCTCTTTTCTCGATAGTGTGAGTAACATGGCAGTTCATGGTATGTTTAAGTCTCCTAGTAAAACCTACATCCAGCTAAAAGCAAGAGATGAAAATATAAAGGTAATGCTTACACTCATTTGTTAATTCTAATTTAACTGTCTTGACATTGGTATGTATTATTGATTAAATTTTTTGCTCCTAGGTGGGATCACCATTTGAGTTGGTGGTTATTGGCAACAAGCAATTGAAGGAGTTAAGTTATATGGTAATCTCTTTTAAAAAATACTTTTCTTTATTTTTAAATTGCTTTGTGACTGTGCTGGGTCTTTGTTGCCGTGAGAGCCTTTCTCTAGTTGCAGAGAGCAGGGGATTCTTATTGTGGTGGCTTCTCTTATTGCTCAGCACAGGCTCTAGGGTGCATGGACTTCGGTAGTTGGAACACCTGGGCTCAGCACTTGCGGCTCCCAGACTCTAGAGCACAGGCTCAGTAGTTGTGGTTCGCAAGCTTAATTGCTCCACAGGATGCAGAATGTTCCCTGACCAGGGATCAAACCCATGCTTCCTGCACTGGCAGGTAGATTCTTTACTACTGAGCCACCAGGGAAGCCCTGGCAATCTCTTACACAATCTAGATTTATGATCTATTGTAGAATCATCTGAAATAGTGTCTATCTTATGTTTAAACTGAACTTACTGATTTTTAAAATTCAGCCTCACACTTAAAAACAATATATTTTACACATTATACATGCATAGGATATAATATTTATATACATTCTTACAGAGTTTTCTATGTCTAAGTTGTATATAAATTTACTTTAGAAAACCTTACATTTTATTCCTTTTCCATAATGGAGTATTATAGTACGTTGAGTATAGCTCCCTGTGCTATACAGTAGGTCCTTGTTGTTTATTCATTTTATATATAGAAGTTTGCAACCCAACCTCCCAACTCATCCCTCTTCTACCTTCCCTCCCCCTTGGCAACCTCAAGACTGTTCTCTATGTCTGTGAGTCTATTTCTGTTTCTTTTTAAAAAATTAAAAAAATTTGTTTCTTTATTTTTGGCTATGCTGGATCTTCGTTGCTGTGTGGGGGCTTTCTAGAGTCCAGTGAGTGGCGGCTACTGTTCCTTGCAGTTCTTTGGTGGCTTCTCTTGTTGTGGAGCCCCAGCTCTAGGTGCGTGGACTCAATAGTGGCAGCTCGGGCTTAGTTGCTCCTTGGCATGCGGAATCTTCCCAGACCAGGGATCACACCTGCATCCCTTGCATCGGAAGGCAGATTCTTAACTCTGGACCACTAGGGTAGTCCTTTGTGTCATAGTTTGGATTCCCCATAGAAGAGATAGCATATGGTTTTTGTCTTTCTCTTTTTGACTTAATTTCACTTATCGTACTAGGTGCATCCTTGTTGCTGTAAGTCAGCCTCATTCCTTTTTAAGCTGCCCATTTTATACTGAAATCAGACTATCTTTTTTCTTTCTTTACCTACATTTGTATTTCCAACTTAAGATGAATAATGAAGCCTTGCATTATGTTTAAAATTTATATTTTTATGTGATAAGCCACATATGTTCATTATGTGTGTGTGTGTGTGTTAGTTGCTCAGTCATATCTGACTCTTTGTGACCCCATGGATTGTACCCCAGAGCCAGGCTCCTTTGTTCATGGGATTCTCCAGGTAAGAATACTGAAGTGAGTAGCCATTCCCTCCTCCAGGGGATCTTTCTGACCCAGGGATTGAACCTGGGTCTCCTGCATTGCAGGCAGATTCTTTACTGTCTGAGCCACCAGGAAGCCCTGTGTTCATTATAGAAAATTATAAAACATAAGGAAAAAAAAAGCAAATAAAAATTGCTCCCCATAGCCTTGTAATTTTTCTAATCCAGCTCTCTCAGTGGTGCTCTGCATTCCTTAAACTCAGGAATAGATTCTTGTCTGTCAAGTTGCTGTTGCCCCAGTTATGGTTACTTTATCTTATCCTTTTCTAATGACCAGCTTATACTCCCTGTGTTAGTCAGGAAAGTTTATTTGTGGGTGTGTATATTCAAAAAGGACTTGACATTGGCTTAAGTCGAGAATTTGTATGTATGCTTAAAATTATGAAAACGTAGCTGACATTGAGATTCTCATTATCTTAAGCATAAAGTGAAACTCGTGTACTCTTCTTTTCAGGTAGTGTCCAGGGGACAGTTGGTGGCTGTAGGCAAGCAAAATTCAACAACCTTTTCCTTAACACCAGAAAATTCTTGGGCCCCCAAAGCCTGTATCATTGTGTATTATATTGAAGATGATGGAGAAATTATAAATGATGTTCTGAAAATTCCTGTTCAGCTCGTTTTTAAAAATAAGGTAAGATTTAAGGTAATGATGTTTAAGAAGAAAACTTTGTATTCATAAAGTCTGCAAAATGTAATATTTCTTTAGAGAAGTATCATTAAAAAAATTGGTTAGAAATTTATATTTTTTCTAGAACTGTGGATAAACCTCTTCATGTTTAATTACTATGTATCTGTTTTCACATGTGGAATTATTGGACACTGTGGGTCTTCTTTGTACATTATTATTCTTGGCTTTAAGACTTTAATGCAAATCCATGAAGCTCTCTCAGGATTTTCCAAATGGTGGAGTCAGTATTGCTCTGGCACAGAGTTCCGTGGCAATGTAGAATGTGTGTGGTGTTGATACTGATGTGGCAATGAAGTGAGGGCTGGAGGAGGGAGTGCGGCCGTCTGCAGTGCTGCATGGAAGCAGAGCTGGGCTTTGGTTTATCCATTTCATCAGCCTAGAGACTAACCCAGGACAAATTTACAATAAGCTTGGCTACTTTGCATGTGGAGATCTCTGTGTAGTTTGGTCTCCAAACACAGCAGTGAATTTTTTTTTCCTATGTCCCAGAAATGATATTTTAAAATATTTCTCTATTCCTCCTTTCTCATCTCACCTTCGAGAACTCTTAATTACTCTTACATATATTAGGCACTCAGCAGTGATTTTTTTATAACCTAAGGTGTATAGCTTGTGTTGGGAACCCCCTTGGGCCCCAAGTCTGAGAAGTAACTTAATTGCAAGATTGACAGATGGAGTTCAATTTAAATAAGCATATTTAAATGAGCCATTGTTCTCACTAAAGGCTGCTACCTTCTCAGGACTTCTGAAGCAAAATAATCTTTATTTTAAAGTAATGATTTGCAGAGTACACTTCTTCTGGTAGCATCTTCTCCCTTAATTTTTAAAAATTTTGAGAAGTAGAAGTTGTGATCCATGCCTTTTTGGTTGAGAGCTATTGACTCTAATTTTTATTGTCAAAGTAGAATACAAACTTATTTTCTGTATTATTAAAATATTTTTTTACAAATAGTGTTATGTTCTGTTAGTTTCAAAGCACAATTTTAGACTTCAAGTGACTCCATTAATCTAAGAAAGGCAAATTTTAAAGTAGGAATAAGGTTTAAACCTGGAGGCATACATCTCTGAAAGTGACAGCAGGTGCTAAAAAAATGTTGCTGTATAAGAGGCTTTGAGGAAACAGTGTATAAATAGCATACTTCCAAGAAACCTCTTAGATATGAGTGATAAGAAATTAGTTTTGGCTATGTTTGCAAAGATAATTCTTCAGTTTTTATATGATAATGTTTACCACATTTACTCCAAAAGAAATTATATATTTGGAAATAAAATGTGTTTAAACACAAGAAAATTAATCTTTGTGGATGTTCAGTAATGACTGTGGAATAGATGAGTGGGATGTAGAGGGGCAAGCGATGTAGTTTTAGAAATTGTCTGCACAGAAGTGCAGTTTGGAGCCATGGAGTCACTGAGGTGCAGAGTAAAGAGTGAGAAGTGCAAAGTTTGCATATTATGCCTTCCCCTTTCACCTTATTTAAGACATGAGTGGAGAAGAGTAAACCTGACCTAGTGGTTCAAGAGGCATGTGAAAAAAAGATGGTTAAACAGGCAAGGAAGACTTTATTTAAGACTATTGCAATAGGGGAGAGAGACTGACCTCAACTCCGCTGAAACAGAAGGCAGGAAGGTTTTTAAATACTGGGATGAGTTAATGAGAAAGTCCTGGAGGACAGTGCGGGAGGGATTGGTCAATGTGAGCAGGCCATCTGTGAGTTTATAAGTTAGGCTCCTATTCACTCACAGAGACTGGGAGGTCAGTCAGGGCTCTTTCTTGATGATTAACACTTCAGAGTGAAAAAGCTGGCTTAAAACTCAGCATTCAGAAAACTGAGATCACTTCATGGCAAATAGACTTGGAAACAATGGAAACAGTGACAGACTTGATTTTCTTGGGCTGCAAAATCACTGCAGATGGTGACTGCAGCCATGAGATTTAAAGACGCTTGTTCACTGGAAGAAAAGCTATGACAAACCTAGATAGCATATTAAAAAGCAGAGACAGTTCTCTGCTAACAAAAGTCCATATAGTCTAAGTTATGGTTTTCCCAGTAGTCATGTATGGATGTGAGAGTGTTAATTGCTCAGTTGTGTCTGACTTTTTGCGACCCCAGGGACTGTAGCCCATCAGGCTCCTCTGTCCATGGGATTCTCCAGGCAAGAATACTGGATTGGGTTGGCATGTCCTCCAGGGGATCTTCCCAACCAAGGGATCAAACCCAGGTCTCCTGCACTGCAGGTGGATTCTTTACTGTCTGAGCCACCTGGGAAGTTGGTATAAGGTCCAATGGATGTGAGAGTTGGACCATAAAAAATGCTGAGCACTGAAGAATTGATGCTTTTGAACTGTGGTGTTGGAGGAGACCCTTGAGAGTCCCTTGGAATTCAAGGAGATCCAACCAGTCAATCCTAAAGGAAATCAACCCTGAATATTCATTGGAAGGACTGATGCTGAAGCTGAAGCTCCAATACTTTGGCCACTTGAGACAAAGAGCTGAATTATTGGAAAAGATCCTGATGCTGGGGAAGATTGAAGGCAGGAGGAGAAGGGGATGACAGAGGATAAAATGGTTGGATGGCATCACTGACTCAATGGGCATGAGTTTGAGTAAACTCAGGGAGACGGTGTAGGACAGGGAAGCCTGGTGTGCTGCAGTCCATGGGCTTGCAAAGGGTCAGACACGACTGAGTGACTGAATGAGGACACTTCAAAAGGATGGCTCCCAGATCTTTGAGAAAGACTTTTCTGCTGGTAAAACTAGCAGGAAGCTGGAAGAAGGTTTACATCTCAAAGGAGCAGAGAAAACATTTACAATTGCTGATTTTCTAAGGAAATGGAAATCAGGTGGTTAATGTCAGGTAGAACCCTGTCTAACGTTCAGGAAAGCTGAGGGGTTCATTAAAGCCTTTAATCAGGAGGTACAGCCACTGGGGCGTGGGATTGTTGGAATAGACTGGACAGGACGAACATTCCTAGGAGGAAGAGGCCTTCTGACAAAGCCATCAGGTCCAGCCCTGGGTGAGAGGACTGATGCTCTTTAAGAAGTACCAGTAGGACCGTGCTTTGCTGAGGGTTGGTGACAGCAAGTTGAGGCAGCCACTGAGGCACAGAGCCGTGGGCCTGACTGGCGTTTGGTCTGATGGCCTCCTCCTGGGAAAGGCACCCCCGCCCCGCCCAGGCAGTTCTGTGTGTCCTCGGGGGCTCTTACTTGCAAGCGCTCACTTCTGAGTCCAGGTGGCCAACGTGTGGGCACGTCCCAGTCCTCGCTCATGGACGCTGACCCTCCCCGGGTATGGCAGACGCTGTCTTCCCTTCGGTACCGGCTGGCAGCTGTGGGCTGGGAGGCAGAGAAAGGGAAGAAGAAGGGTAGAGAAGTGAAGGAAAACTTTGATATATACCCCAGGGAGAGGTTCCATGACTTGAGAACACTGTGGGAGTGAAGGTTGCTTTTACTCCTTTCCCTGGAGAAGCCTTGTGTATGATTTTGGAATGTCCCTGAGCCAACACAAGTGTAGACTCTTTGCTAGATTTTGTCATTGATCTGCTATGGATAAGACCTACGAAATGCTTTAAAAAAGTGTATTATATCAATGCTATTTTTTCATTTTCTTAGATACAGCTATTTTGGAGTAAAGCCAACGCTGAACCTTCTGAGAAGGTCTCTCTCAGGATCTCTGTGACACGGCCAGACTCAATAATTGGTGTCGTAGCTGTTGACAAGAGTGTGAACCTGATGAATGTCTCAAATGATATTACAATGGAAAATGTGAGTTTAGCTATTTTTTTCATTACAAAAATACACATTGAAAGAGAGAGAAAAAAAGAAACTTTACTGTGTTACTTCCAAGTTTTAAAGGAAATTTTATTTTTCAAGTATAAGTCGGTAATAGTAAAGCTTCTGAATGAAAGGGATCTGCATCCCAATTGTCATGTTGGAAAGAGTCTATTGTGGTCAACTGTCTTTGCTGTCTTACCTGAAAATTGTCACCCAGAGTTTCCCCTCATTTTCAAACTATATTTTAACTGAAGACACTTGAGAAAGTACTAGGAATTGGGTTGCACATTTATGAATGACACTGGAGAGAGCTTTAGGTAATTGTAAAATAGTTTCTATTTTGATTATACATGATAGTTATAAATAATTACAGTGCTCACTGAATCAGGAATTTGCAGTATGTTGAGGGAGTGAAATCATGTTACTCTTCAGAAAACGTACAAGTCAAGAAGTATATGAATATCTAGTGTTACATAAGCTAATCCCCTATTCCTCATTTATTTAATTTTTATCTGTAAGTTCTTCATATATCCTTGGCAGTGGAAATGTAGACTGTTTGAACTATATCCATTGATTGATGAACTATAGTGATTAACAGTGCTTCAGGAAGAAAGATATATGTGTATAGGCTAATTTGGGCATATTGTTGTAAAATAAATCTACTTGAGAAAAATTATGTATTTTTCTTCAGCCTATCCCGCAAATTTTTCTCATTTTCTTAAAAAAAAAATCCTTTAAAACCCATCGGTCACTTTTTTTCTCTTGACTTTACTTAAATTCATTTATTCTAAAAAATCGATAGCATTTTGCACTTGATTTAACTGATGATGGTATCTTTCATTTTACAACTTGCTAAATATCTTAATGAATACATTATTTTATTTTTTCTTCCATATAGATGTGTACACACAAAAATACACACATGTGCTCTCCCTGCATCTCTTGTCTCTATATCTCACTGTGCATTTACATTAAATGCTGTCATAGATAAGATGGCTATCCCAGCTTTCTTTTGTTTCACACTTGACTGGTATGTTTTTCCATCTTTTTATTTTCAACCTTCTCTAAGTTTTTAAGTATATCTTGTAGACAGTATTTTATTGTATTTTGCTTTTCTTTAAAAAAAAATCTGATCTGACAGTATCTTATTTAACCCATTTACAAATTAGTCCTTGTTCTAATTGGGACTTAATTCTGCTTTTTTATTTGATGATTTAGACTACTTTCTTTTCATTCTTCTTTCCATGGTTTTGGAAGTTGCACATTCTATTTTTGTTCCCATGATAGATGTCCTTATCTCATGAATTGTACTCATGTTTATTTATCCTTATTGATTTTCTTTTGTATCTTTATCTGACAAGTCAAGCATTTTAATGTGCCCACATATTCTTACACATCCTTTTTGTCTCTCCCTGTCCCTTCTCCTTCCCCAACCCTGGCCAGATCATGTTGCTGTTGTATAGAATTTTAGTTCTTTGTCATGGTGAATTGCCTGTTCAGTCTGCGCTGTCTCTTAATTTTTTGATTTTGGAAATTATTTCTTCCTATAGTTCCTCTTCTTTCCATGTCTTCTCCTTTTCAGAGATTGGCGGACATTAGCAGTTCTACTTTTTTCCCTCCATATTTCTTAGCTTTTTGTTTTATGCTGTTTTGTCTCTTTTGTCTGTCTTCTCTGTATTTCTTTGGGTGAGTTCCTCAATTGACTTTTTCAGTTGGTAGATATCCTACTTTTATGTCAGCTATTATATTGTTAATTATTATTTTCATTTGTTTTTTCCTTGTCTTATATTGCTAATATTTTCTCTTATCTATACTTACTCTGTTTATTTTAAATTCTTGAGCTGACTTTTCAGTGTTGAGCTCGCATGCTGTAGTTGTCTGGTTGGATGTCTTTTATGGAAACTATCCTTGTTGGATATCTAGTTGATTTGGCAGCTGTTCTGTCTGTTGGGGAAGGCTGAACACCAGGCTCCAACCCGTGTACTTTTTGTCAGTTTAAAGAGAGAGGAAGGGTTGAGCTTCAGGGACTAGAGAACTACTCTTGATTCTCCCTGTGTGCCGCCCCCTTCCACTCAGTGGTTCATTTTCAAGCAGCCCAGGAAGAGGTAGTCTTATGAGGTGATGATGACCCACTAGTTTGGAGGGGTGGGAGGAGGAAGGAAGGAAAAGTGAATGCTTGAAGGCCAGGGGTCTGTCTAAATGTTTCCTGGTCCTTTCACACCAGAAGGGCAGAGGTGCTGACCTGGTATTATCCTGGCCATTAGTATCCTGGTATTATCAGCAGACTGCCTGCCCGCTGCCTGCTGGTTTTGGCAGTGAATTGCCAGGATTGATTGTCCTAAGGCTACCTCCTGAAGAGAAGCACAAGTAGAATTTAAAAGCCTCTTCCAGCCTGCTGTGTGTATCAGCTTTCTGCCATCTGCTTCCTCCAGCGCCCCAACTGGAGATACCCTTCCCTCTTCTGAGGGTTTTCTTGTTCTACTCATATAAGTTTCTTGCTTGCTTTTCGTATTTCTCCAGTGTTGGCTCTAGAGGAAGGAGTCAGGAGCCTGTGATAATGGACCATTTTCTCTTCTTTCATTTTTGTTAAATTTATATATGCTGTCCAGAGACTTGTGAATGCCTTGGAATAATTTCAGTGTCCTACATCTTCCAGGACTAATCTGCAGATACCAGGCTTCCCTTGCTGCAGCTTTCTCAATGAACCAGTGAGGAAAAGAGGACTTCCGTATGCAAGAGATGCTTCTTCCTAGATAATTCCATTGATTCACACCTGCATTGCACATATAGGTCTTCTGTGGCAGAGTTTGAGTTATGGAATGAAAAACTTTCCTCTCAGTCCTGTCTGGGTCTGGCTTCATTGTCTATAGTTGGGCTAACTATATTGGCGAGCTTGTGGAGATATAATGGAATTTTCTGTTTTCTCATTCTGTTGCTTTCTTCTTGAGCCTGTTCTAGCATCATGTTTCCTTACCACATGCCGCAGTGCTGTTGTTAGTAAAGCAGAAGCAGTGGTTTGGGTGTTTTATGGTAAACTTGATATGTTTTTAAACTTAGAATCTTCCATAATTCTTTTCCCTGTCTTAATTTCCCAATCTTAATGCTAATGTAATTGAGGTAAATGTATCAAAATAGTTGCCAAAAGGTTACAATTTCCTAGCTTATTTTTTTACCATAGTAAAATATATATATAACATGAAATTTTCCATTTTAACCATCTTTGAAAGTATAGTTCAGTGGCATTAATTATTCATAATATTGTACAACCATCATCACTGTTTATTTACAAAATAAACTCTGTGACCATGAAGCAATAACTCTTCATTACCTCCTTCCCTTTGCAACACTGGTAACCTCTAGTCAAATTCTGATCTTAGGAATTTGCTTATTGTAGATATTTCACATGAGTAGAACCATGCAATATTTGTCCTTTTGTATCTGCTTCATTTCACTTAGCAAAATGTTTTTTTAATTTATTTTTAGCTAAAGGATAATTGTTTTACAACATTGTATTGATTTCTGCTGTACAACAACGTGAATCAGCCATAAGTACACATGTGTTCCCTCCCTCTTGAACCTCCCTCCCACCGCATCCCCTGCCCACCCCTCTAGGTCATCACAGGGCACTTGGTTAAGCTTCCTGTGTTATACAGCAACTTCCCACTAGCCATATATTTTACACATAGTTAGGTATATGTTTCAATGTTACTCTTTCAGTTTATCCCACCCTCGCCTTTCCCTGCTGTTTCCACAAATCTGTTTTCTGTGTCTGCATCTCTATTCCCACTCTGCAAATGCGTTCATCAGTACCATTTTTCTAGATTTCCAAAATAGTCATTAATTAATTTTTCTTTTTCTGACTTAACTTCACTCTGTATAACTGGCTCTAGGTTCATCCACCTTGCTAGAACTGACTCCAATTCTTAACTGATATTTTTTAAGGTCTTATGTTAACCATCACATTGACCCTATTTATATTTGTCAAAAGTATGAGTCATTTTTAATGCTGATCTCTACGTGTCGGCTTTGTCAACAAGCCCACACTTCTTAGGAACTCTTGATTACTAAACAGTATAAAAAACAGTTTAAAGAAGAAGTGTATTTTTGGCTGATTGAATTATGAACATGGCATTGATATATTCATTATTCCTTCATTTGTGTCATTTTCAAATTTGATAAGCATGTGGTCCGTTTGATGTAGCACATTTGATAACCATGTGTACCTGTCAGTTATTCAAGGTACATATCAGAAATGTTGAGAGGGCAGAACACATTGATATGAATGCTTTCATTCTGTATATTTTATCTTCTTCTTAGGTGGTGCATGAATTGGAACTTTATAACACAGGATATTATTTAGGCATGTTCATGAATTCTTTTGCAGTCTTTCAGGTATGTTTAGTTTGCTGCTATATACTTTGAAAAGATATTAATATATTTACTGCTGCAAAACTAATTTCAGAATTAATGATCTGAATTATGAAATGTTAACTTCTTAAATGTGTTGCTGAAGTGCAGTGTGTTATATAGGTGTAATTTGAAATTGAAAGATGGTCATCCTTCTAGTCTTAAAAGCAAATGAATAAATTCACCATTAGAGAAATAATGGAATTACTATTAAACAAGTACTTTCTTTCTTTTATATCACTTTCCTTGACTTTGAAATAGCTGTTTCTGCATGTGAGAGTGTGTGTTTGTGTGCTTGTGTGTGTGTCTGTGTGTCTTGTTGTGAGAGAGAGACTGTATACTCATGTATGTATTTAAGCTCTCAAAAATGAGCAAGAGTTAAAAAAGCGAAGAGAGATATTTTCACATGCAACACAAAAACAGAACAGTAAGAGTGAATTAGGGGTATAGGCAACTGACAATTTAGAGGGCGTTTAAACTTTTATTTTAAAAGAAAATTAAAATGATTCTTTCTAGGAGTGTGGCCTCTGGGTATTGACGGATGCAAACCTTGTGAAGGATTACATTGATGGTGTTTGTAAGTGAAATCTGGCAAAGTGCTTTTTAAGTATTTAAGTCTTTCATCTCAGGTATTTATAGTTACTTACGTAAGTATGAATATATTCTGGTTGAATATGGATATTATAATTTTCATTTTCTGTTCTCTTATCCTGTAGTGTTTGGAGTTTAATGTACTTGGAACTACATCTGGGCCATGACATGGAGTGTTCTTCAGCTCCTGTTTAGATCTTTCTAATGATTAGTTTCCATTTTCTCTCTAACTTTTTGACATGGTTATATTTCTGGATATATTGAAAGATCTTATGCCTCCAATTTGTATTGTAAACTGCGATGTTACTTTGGAGTTAGTTAAAAGGAAGCAACATATTTTTGAAACATTTCTGTTCTCTACCTGTTTATTGTTCACCTAGAAAATAGCCCAGATGCCATGAAGTATGCTGTGCGTGCACGCACGCACGCGCATGCACATGCACATGCACACACACACACACACACACACACACACACGTCTGCTCAGTCTGCGTTCTTCCCGGGCAGGATCACATCGCACATCCCCGTTCCCTGGATTGCTAAGTAGCGTTGACCACCCAGCTAACTAAAGGATGTGCTTTAAGGAAAAGTCATAAAACGTTTTACTTGAATTGTTCATTTTAACTTCTTTTTAAAGACCAGTTAACTACTTAGACTGCGTCGGGTCTTAGTTGCACTACGCAGGACCTTCATCCCGGCGTGTGGGGTCCTTTGTGTGGTGCAAGGACTCTGGCTGTGGCGCGTGGACTCAGTGGTTGCAGTGTGAGGGCTTGGTTGCTCCATAGCCTGTGGGATCTGTTTCTGGAACTCCTGTCCCCTGCATAGCAAGGTGCATTCTTAGCCTCTGGACCACCAGGGAGGTCCCCATCAAATATTTTGACCGAAGGAAATGTATAAATGAGAATGATTAATTCTAGAAGCTGTTCTCACTTCTTTCAGGTAAAATGATACAAAATCATCTCAAAAGACTGCAGAACTATCATAGTTTCTATCCATGAATCCCCTGATTTCTACCTCATGTTCCCCCACTAAACTCCAGACTCTCCACTTTTGGGTTGGTTCTTGACATCATAGGACACCTGAGCCTCTGTCCTGAAGTTTTAAGAATAATTTTATAGTCTTAAAGATTTTATGAAGTCATTATGATCTCTGTGTATTAAAGACACATGGCACTTTTAGCTTTCTTCATATAATCATCTATCCTAGGCAGCCTTCCAACCAATCTGATTTTCCATGCTCTCTCTGTTGGTCTCAGCTTTTACCCATCTTTATTTATGTTTACTTATCAAATGCTGGTGCCCACTATAATACTTACTCTGTTGTTAGTAATACTGACTGTAATCTTCACCTTTTCAGAGAACTTTCTACCTTTTCACTGTAACAGAAGAGCCCTGATACTTTTACTGGTATATTATGTTCCTGGAAACCTTCAAGTAATTGACATGAATTTTTCTGCCTCTCTTCTGGTTCATGGCCTGAAGGTGCATGCTGTTTAGTCGCTAAGGCATGTCTGACTCTTTTGGGACCCCATGGAGCCTTTTGGGAGCCTGCCAGGCTCCTCAGTGCATTGAATTCCCCAGGCAAGAAGACTGGAGTGGGTTGCCATGTCCTTCTCCAGGGGATCTTCCTGACCCAGGGATTGAACCCACTTCCATCTCCTGCATTGGCAGGTGAATTCTTTACCATTGAGCCACCAGCGAAGCCCCCCCATCCCCAGTAGGTGTATAGAGTTCCATATTGTCTTGGCTACTTCAAGACCATTGTTCAGCAGTCCTCAGTTAAAAGCCCCTTGTCATTTGAAGCTCAAAAATTTCAGTCACATATCCTTTAATCAACCTTCAGTCACCTACTTTCCCTTTCCCTCCCTCTGTATTAATGACTCTCACAGAAGATTCAGAGTCTTCCTACTTTGTCTTCTTGGGGGATTTGAATGTGTGGGCGGCCCAGCTACTGTGCACTGCCATGTGATTATCACCATGGTAACAGTAGTCGTGAAGTCACATTGTCACCTACCATAGATCTACCCCTAACACTTCAAATGCCTGTCCTTCTACTTTGTATGTGCCCTCACCCCCCTAATTCTGTTAAGTGTCTTCTTTGGCTTTGACCTCTCCTGGTTATTTTTGGTCACTGACTCCTTCTGCCCATATTTGCCCCTAGTACCTGGACCACGGGCTTCCCAGGTGGCTCCGTGGTAAAGAAACTGCCTGCCAATGCAGGAGATGCAGGTTTGATCCCTTGAAAGGGAAGATACCCTGGGGAAGGAAATAGCAACCCATTCTAGTATTCTGGCCTAGGAAATCCCATGGACAGAGGAGCCTGGTGGGCTGCAGTCCATGGGGCTGCCAAACAGCTGGAACATGACTAAGTAATAACACAACAGCAGCAACCTGGACCACGTGGTCAGTCAGTTTGGTAGAGTTCTCCCCTAGTCCCTGGTCCTTCCATGACATCTTCCCCATTCAATTCAACTCTGGAACACCTTGATTGTTTATCTTACCCCTCCTGATTCTGTACCCTGATACCCCACAAATACCTTAAATTCTATATGTCACAAACCACTGCTTTTCCCTAATATGATTTGACTGATACATGAGCCCTTGAGTTGATATGATTCCATATATCTGTTAATGAAATCATCATCTACACACATGTTCGCATCAGAAACGTGAAACTCATCCTTGATTCTTCCCTCTCTGCCAGATGCAGAACAGCATAGTGATTAAGAAAGGAATTTACCAAGAAATACTTCTGACTTTCAATCCTGGCTTTATGACCCCAAGCAAATTCATTAAGCTCCCTAAATCTCAGGTTTCTCCTTGAATTATAGGCACTAATAATATTGCCTCTATTACAGGATTGTTAGGAGGTGAAATCTAGAAGCATGCAAAGTGCCTTGCACAAGTTTGATGCTCAGAAATCTGCAATTACCTATTATCAGTAGATGATATTAATATGTGCCTGGCATGTAGGAGGCGATGGAAGTTCAAGCTTGGTCTAGTAGGGCAAACCAACACACAGGTAGAAGAGTGTGCTGAGGGGTGTGATGGGGAGGGAAAGTGCTATGGGCACACACAGAGCCCATCCAGCTGGGAGGCCGGGCAGAGTTATCTCAGGGCTGTCCTTCCTCTCCTCTGCTGGGCCCCAGCTCCTGGTCAGTGTGTTTCCCTGGGCAGTGCAGGACCCTTCTTTTTCTCCCGTGTCCATTCCCCCATCTCTAAACCACTGTTCTCATTGAGACCAGAGTTATCATTATAAAACACGGAATAGATCGCATTTCTAATTTATTTTAAAATCTTCAGTAGATCATCACAGCTTAAAGGATCAAGTCCAAATCTTTCAGCATGGGATAACTGATATTTTAAAACCTGGACCCACGCATTCTTTCTGTTCTGCTTTTGTGCCACTCTTCCCTAATAAGCGTTGTCATATTCTGGTCATGCCTTTGTACTTAGCTTCCTTTTTCCCTCCTCTTGGATGAGATACTCTTTATCTGAAGACATAAAGAAAGTGTAATGCAACAAAGAACACAAGATGGATTTTTTTTTCTAGCTATGCCTTCTTCATTGTTCAGATTCTGTGTAAAACCAGCTGTCCTCTGCACGGCAGACATTCCGCCTTAGCGGACTGTCACTCATGGGTTTGTTCGCCTTCTCTCTAGACAGTGGGTAGAGTTCATTGCATTCACTTTGTATCTCTGGTAATTTCTTAAGTATAATTTTATTCTTTAACATTTTGTTTTGAAATAGTTTTAGGCTTATAGAAAAGTTGAAAGAATAGAGATAGGTGATCCTGTATCTGTGTGTCAGTGTGACTGTTTTGTAAGAAAAAAAGTTAGTACGCTGGATTTTTGTAGCATCTTGTGGCAGGTACAGCCAAAGGCAGTCAACACTAGGAATCTAAGAAAAGAAGAACAGCAGAATTGGAGGTAACTTTTAAAAATGGGATTTAACTTATTTTTTTGCAGCTGAACTGCAAGTAGTTTTTTAGGCATTGGGTGTAGGGCCATAGAACTTTTCCCCCCAGCTCTGCCATAAGTGACCATGTGGCTTCTGTGGGTCTCGGGTGTTAAATGAGATGATAAACTGTAAAGGCCTTGTCAGCTGAGAGATGCTGGAATTCTGTGGACTAGGTTTATGAACATTATCTACCATGACTTTCCCCTAACAGTTGTCAATGTTTGTTTTTAGATGACAGCGTAGAGTTGGCTGAGAGATTTGTGGACGAAAATGAAGGTTACTTGGTAGATCTTCATGACTTTTCTCTGGGTAGCAGTCCACGTGTACGAAAGCATTTTCCAGAGACTTGGATATGGCTAGACACCAACATGGGGTACAGATTAAAGTTCTTTGCCTGTATATATTTTGTTTGGTCTTAATTTTAAGTAAGTTTTGCCCTCCTTCTAATGTTTTAGGATAAACATAGTGTGATAAAGGAGTTTTTCAAGAATTATATTAATTGTTTCTAAATATAGTATTTAATTGGAGAAGGAAATGGCAACCCACTCCACTATTCTTGCCTGGAAAATCCTATGGACAGAGGAGCCTGGTGGGCTATTGTCTGTGGGGTCACAGAGAGTTGAACACAGCTGAGCAACTGAACACACACATGCATAGTATTTAATAAAGCTGTATGTGAATTGTGACAGTAAGAGTATCATCAAGGAGAAAACAGGCCTTCTCTAATGAAGGATGATTTTAATTTCCCTAAGGTCTCATGGTTCTCACTGGGGAAAGACTGCTGGGAGTTCCTTTGTGGTTTAGGGTGGGAAGCGCTCATGATTGTTTCTTCTGCCTTGTGGCGCCCCAAGCAGAAGAGGTGTGGGTATCGAAAAGAATTCAGCTTAGCTAACAAACTCTGTGCTACCTGGCGTAATGACTCAACAAATAAATCATGAAATCTGCATATATTGTGAGTCAGCTATTTATGGAAACTTGAAATAAGACATGAGTCACACCTCCAAAAACAAATAACGGCATTGACAAGAATACAGAGGGAAACTTCTATGCATACTGAGAGAAACAAATGGGAGTTAAACTTGGAAAAGGGTACTTATTATTTATATAATATTTTTGAAAATGATGCTTGTTGAAGATATAAATATTGTAGAAAGATTTTTACTGGAATATGGATCAGTTTGCAGCATTACGACCTTATTATGACCTGTTCCTTGAGAACTTGGGATGTATTATTTTATGCTTAAATCTTTAAAAAAATTTTAGATAGGTGTATTATTTGGAAAATTAAAATTTTCTAAAATATGGAAATTCTTCCAAAACATGGTTTAGGTTATGTTGGCCTATTTGGAAGTGTGTCTGTTCTTGGTTTTGTGACTTGTATGTTTATCTTGACTTCAGTTCCAGGATTTACCAAGAATTTGAAGTTACTGTGCCTGATTCTATCACTTCTTGGGTTGCAACTGCTTTTGTGATCTCTGAGGATTTAGGTCTTGGACTAACGACTGCTCCAGTGGAGGTAGTATACTAAAGGGCTGCTTATAGATGGTACAATGCCACGAAGCCAATCAAGTGTCAACTCCTCAATGGATTTAAAAAAAGAGATTGCTTATGATGTTGATCATAGTTTGGAGATTTCTTGGTGTTTCCTTTTTGTTTTTCATCTGTTTTACATTTTCAAGTGTGAACTGTATTAAACTATTAACTGTGCTAGCTCTGTATTGAGATTTGGATAGTAAGTTTATTATTGACCGAGTCCAAATCACTTCCAAAGGCCAGAAGAGAGAGAATGTCCTCTTTAAAGACGAGTAGAACTCAGAATGTCCCCTAGCAAACATTCCTTCACAACTCTTTGGTCAAATTATATCCCATGTTACTTCCTAAACCGTCACTGACAAGAGGAATATAATGACTGTGATTGGGTCTTAGACCAGTAGCTTTCAGCTCTGTCATATCTGAAGCTGGTTTTTAAAAACAGATATTTTGTTTTGTCCCTCAACCATCTATGCAAATGAAATGCATAAAAAATTTAATATACCTTCATACTCAATTAAAACAATCAGTAAGATGTTCTAAGTGAAATACCAAGGAGAAGTAAAAGGAAAGTAATGTATAATAAAATAATATACTATTTAGTATGTAAGTGGCCAGGCATAGTTGCACGAGAAAGCCTAGTAACATATTTGAATATTTATGGGGTACATAGAATCACCTTGTGCGCAACAGCTGCAAAATGCAATTTGATATACATGTAATATTTTAGCAATGCAAAAACCTTGAGTGGTGCTGCCTGTGGTGATGTAAAGTTTTGAAATAGTGAAGAAGTTTTGGTAAAGCTATAGAACAAAAGGCAGTTTCCTCTTGATTTATAAAGTAGTTGTGTATTGATAGATGCTTTGGGTTTTACAGATGTGTTGTGATTAGGTTGTAAGTCCAGGCTATTATAACCAGGTGCTTTATCTACATGAAAGGACATTTAAGAATCATGAGGAACACAGGATAGTTCTTCATTGTCTGGGACTGTCCAGAGCATGCAGACCTTCTCCTGCTAAGTGCCGAGAGCACTCATGGTGACAACCTGAGACTGCCACAGGTTTCCAAATAAACTTCTAAGAGAGAATTAACTGCTGCCAGTGAGAAGCTTGGCCAATGCTATCAGAGTTTGCGTGACTGACATATATGAATGTGTTTATATGTTGGGCTTCCCTGGTAGCTCAGACAGTAAAGAATCTGCCTGCACTTGCAGGAGACCCCAGTTTGATCCCTGAGTCGGGAAGATCCCCTGGAGAAGGGAATGGCTACCCACTCCAGTATTCTTGCCTGGAGAATTTCATGGACAGAGGCACCTGGCGAGCTACAGTCCATAGGGTAGTAGGCAAAAGATCATTTACCTTTCACAGGCGTCTAAAACAGATGCTGTTTCATTTGGGCAGTGGCCTTAAAAGGAGAATGATGGAGTCCGCTTGGCGGAGTAGTGGAAGAAGAACTTGGCTATGGCTTCAGACATGCCGGGATGCAGTTCTGGCTCTTGCACTTGCCAGCAGGGTGCTCTTGTACCAGTTACAGAGGCGGCTGAGCTTCAGGTGTTTTTCTGTAAAATATGACCATAACACCTGGCTGCATAGGTGTAATGAAATAATTTGAATAAAGTCCCTGGTTCCTAGTAGGAGTTTCATAAAACAGTGATTACTGTGTAATAAATCAAAGCAGTGTGCTCCTGTTTCTTTAGGATAGGTTGCTGTTTTCTGTTGGTAGGCAAGAGGACATTTCTGTGTGAAGCTAGTTGCAAGTGTCATAGGTTTTGTGAGATTTAAGTGTATAAAGTGTGAAGCTCTGGACTTAAATAAAATCTGTATTCATTGTGTTCTTTCCAGCTCCGAGCCTTCCAGCCATTTTTCATTTTTTTGAATCTTCCATACTCTGTTATCAGAGGTGAAGAATTTGCTTTGGAAGTAACCATATTCAATTATTTGAAAGATGCCACTGAGGTAATGTGCTAAAAGGTTTGTTCATCATTTACATGTCAGGAAAAAATGAAGAAAGTGTGCTTGCATTGGGTTATGTAGTGTTTGGGCATCTAAAAATTTTATACATTTCTGGAATATTGAAAATAGCCATACTTTGCCCACCATTTCTTGTTAATGTTGAAGGATGCTGCTGGCGTGTCTGGGCGTTCTCCCCTTAATTTCTAGTGTGTGTTCTCTGCTTTGGTCCCACAGCTTCATTTCTTGACATCTCTTTCTCTTTCCTGCCCCTTTCTCCCTACATTTTTTCCCTACTCCACTCCCACACCGAGAAGGTATTACCACTTCACACTACCATTCAGTGCCCACTGCAACTGGCAAGAATTTATTCCTTGCAAGGACTGGTTTGGAACTAAGGTGTCTTCCCCGGGGAATCTCACTCATGCTGTTAAGCTTGCAGTCCCCATATTTGTACAGTATTTTCTGTTTTTTCTTTAAATCTATTTTTAAATGGAGGATAATTGCTTGGTAATGTTGTGTTGGTTTCTGCCGTGCATCAGCATGAATCAGCCGTGGATATACATATATCCCCTCTCTCGTGGTCCCTCCCCACCCCCCACCATCCCATCCCTCTAGGTTATCACCGGCCGCTGGTTGAGCTCCCTGTGTTAGTGTATTCTGTTTCCAAGGCTTTGATTTTTGAGTCATGGCCCGTGTCCCCTCAGCCAATCAGTTCCCTGTAAGGCAGCGGTGGGCCCACTGTTTGTGCTGTGCCTCTATAGTGATGCTAAGGAAGTGATTCCCACCCCGCCCCCACCCCAGACCAGGGATTGTAATCAACCTTACTACCTGAAAATGCCATCATCTCTTTAAGCAGTATGTCTAGAGAATAAGCTGGTTCTTATTTTCTAATTTTATGTTTTAATTTTCTCAACATGGTATAGTGTAAAGAGCAAAAGATCTGGAGTCAGAAGGCCCAGATTCAATATCCAGCTCATCCACTTAACGAGAAGTAACTTAATTACAGTTTACTCATCTGTTAGATAAGAAACATTTTGAGAAACAGATGGGAAAAACAATTCATAAAGTCTAAGATCCAGAGAAATGCTCTTCTTGATGAGCCTGGCAACTTTGATGTACTCTACAAAAGTTTACAGCCAACATGTGCTTCAGGACTGGTGTCTGAGTCATACTTCTCTTGGAATAATTTTAGCAGAGATTCTCAACGAGTGTAATACTGTTTCATCCTGTTTGCCTCAGGTGTTTCTAATGGGACTCGTGTCCCAGGATGACACAGTTGAGTCAGGCTGGTGGTAGTACCAGGACATGAACTAACTTTTGGGGGCACATCATTACCACTCAGCCTTCAGAAAATGAGGTGATTTAATGTTAGTGGGAGTTTAATGTTAGACCTGAAGAATGCCGTTTCCCCGCTTGTCTTGAGGTAGGTGGAAAAAGCGTGGGAAAGAACTAGGGTTTTCCTGTTACCTTTACACCCTCTTCTTGGCTGAACCTTTCTGAACCTTTCATGTTTCTCTAGTCTTGGGCCTCACAGATTTAACCACACTTAAAAGGGCATGGCCACCCACTCCAGTGTTCTTGCCTGCAGAATCCCATGGACAGGAGCCTGGCGGGCTGCAGTCCATGGGATCGCAAAGAGTCGACTGAAGCGACTTAGCGTGTATGCACAAAGCAGCATTTTCCTGAGGAGCAATTTATTCTACAAAACCTTTGATGCCTTTTTTTTTTTTCTTCCAGGTTAAGGTAATCATTGAGAAGAGTGATGCATTTGATATTCTAATGGCTTCCAATGAAATAAATGCCACGGGACACCAACAGACCATTCTGGTTCCCAGTGAGGATGGGGCAACTGTTCTGTTCCCGGTCAGGCCAACACGCCTGGGGGAAGTGCCCATCACGGTCACAGCTGTCTCACCCACTGCTTCTGATGCCATCACCCAGAGGATTTTAGTGAAGGTAAATACTTGAAGTCTAAAATGAAATGGAAATACATAATTGAAAAGGAAGCAGAAGATAGTTTTTCTCATGGTTAAATTTGTTTTCAAGACCTAGTAGGACATCTTCTCCACCCTTCAGGAATGCCTAATGTTTTTCTTATCTAAATGTAAAAATATATCATGCAATTGGAGGTGATTGCCAATGTCTTATTTAAATTTATGGTATGATTATAAAGCAGGGTTTATTTACACTCTGCGTGACACTGGAATCCTGTTAAATTGTGCCAAGTTGATAGATAGATTTTGAATTTTGGAATTCCTCAGTACGGGTAGAATAGTTTTGTAGGTTTTTTTCGGAGAAGGCAGTATGCACAAAAAGGCAACTCAGCACAGTGGATACGCACTTGTGTTCTGGAGGGAGGCAGCCCTGGGTTTCACCCCAGCTCTGTCAAGGGTGCCTTTGGACAAGGTGTTTAATCTCTGTCTTTGAATGATAAAAGGACCTATTTCAGAGAGTTTCTCATCCCCTTTTCATCGTCTCCTTTATAATTTCCATTGCCATTCCATGAACTATTTTCTCTAATTAAAGAGAAAATAAACATTATTAACGGGTTTGAACCAAGAATCAAGACCTTGTAGGTACTTATGTAACCATACACAGGCCAGATGATTAACTCATTATCTGCCTATAGTTTTCTCTAAACAGAGGAATAGAGACCATGTTAATTGTGTTACTGTTTATCCACAGGCTGAAGGAATAGAAAAATCATATTCAGAATCCATCTTGCTAGATTTGACTGACAGCACGCTGCAAACTACCCTGAAAACGCTGAGCTTCTCCTTTCCTCCTCATACAGTGAGTGGCAGTGAGAGGGTTCAGATCACTGCAATCGGTAAGAACAGAGTATGTCACCCTCACTATTGATTTATTTGTATATGATAATATACATTTCTCATTTATTTGTGCATTCATTTTCTTTTTTAATGAATTATTTAAATTGAAATACAGTTGATTGACAGTGTTTTGAGAGAACAGTAAAGTGATTCAGTTATACATATGTATATATACATTTTTTTTTTCAGATCTTTTTCCATTATAGTTTATTACAAGAAATTAAATATAGCTCCCTCTACTATACAGTAGGTCCTTTTTAGGTATATTTTCTTATTTAATCCTAATTAAATAAGAAGTTGTAAAAACTTTTAGTTGCTGCCAACCGCTGATTACAGTAGAAACGCAAGTAACAATGTGTGTTCTGGACCAGTTCTTCTCAGTCTTCAGGGTGTACGTGAATCTTCTGGGGACTCTGTGTGAAGGCAGATTCTGGCTCAGTAGGCGTGGGGTGGGCCCTGGATTCTGCATTTCTGACAGGCTCCCGAGTGTTGCTGCTGTTTCTGGTGTGCAGTCCACTCTTTGAGTAGCCAGGCCACAGTATTGTGTGGCTGGAGGGAGGCGCTGCTCTGCCTTTGTGGCTCGCGGTCACTGGTGAATGCCACCGCCTTCTGTGTGGAGCTTTGCCAATACGCAGATATCCGGGTTCCACTCCCGGTCTAGTCAGTGAGACTCCCTTGGGCTGTGGCTAGGGCATGCATATTTTGCAGAGGTTCTGCTAGTGCTTCCGACAGCCAGAAGCTGCTGCCTCAGCCGCTGCCTCGAGCGGTTCTCTGTGCAGATCAAGTACCCTGTACCGTTGGAAGCTACCCACTGACTTAGTCACCTTCTCCTAGCTGCGTTCTGGTAACCCCAAAGGATTTTCAGCTATTAGAGCTTCCACAGAAACGGCCTATTTATATAGTTGTGCTTTACAAATAACTGAAAGAGATGTTTAGATTTTGTTGTTGTTCAGTCGCTCAGTTGTGTCTGACTCTTTACGGCCCACCCCATGGACTGTAGCACACCAGACTTCCTTGTCCTTCACTGTCTCCTGGAGTTGGCTCCAACTTGAGTTGGTGATGCCATCCAACCATCTCATCCTCTGACACCCGCTTCTCCTCCTACCCTTAATCTTTCCCAGCATCAGGGTCTTTTCCGATGATTTGGCTCTTTGCACCAGGTAGCCCAAGTATTGGAAATGTTTTGATTAATGACATCTAAATAATTTGTTAGGTCTTTGAGGTGTCAAGACCTAAGGCACTTTTTCAGAGATTCTTTTAAATCTCACCTGCAGGGTAGTGCTTTTTATTATTACTCCAAACAACTAGTTCCTCTAGAGAGGGCTTTTGGGGGAGACTTAGATATAATTCTTAAAAAGAAATAAACTCTCTACTGAGGAGAATGCATTCTGCTTAAGCACCTCCCACAGTGGTCGGGTGCTGGGAGATGGTGTGGTATGTGTGAACCCATACAGAGGGAAGAGCCTTGAAGTTTTTTCTTTTTAAACTTTTTATTTTGTATTGGGGTTAAGACTACCCACTCCAGTATTCTGGCCTGGAGAGTTCCACAGACTGTATAGTCCATGGTGTCGGAGAGAGTCAGACACGACTGAGTGATAGCTTACGGTGAACAGTGTCGGATTTGTGATCTCTGAAGACTTAGATTCAGGACCAGGGACCAGGCTTGATCACTTAACAGCTTTTGTGCAGCAGGGTTTTATTAAAGTGAAAAGGAACAGGGACAGCTTCTGACACAGACATCAGAAGGGGGGTGGAGAATGCCCTCCTCGCTAGTGTTAGCAAGGGAGTTAAATACTTTTTTAATTGGTTATTACAATAAGCCAAAAGAATGTCTCAAAGTTGTAAAGATCTTAGTAGACCCACTCCCACAATATACATTTTAAGATAACAAGATTTGTTAGATTTTCAGGAAGGAGAAACATGTCCTCAAGCAGGATATATTATTGTTATATAATCCTTACGAAGGAATGCAGAAACAAAGTTTGTCCTTTCCTCCTGGAGAATTCCAGAGCCCTATCTCCTCCTTGAGAGCCCCAGACCCCTTTCTCCTCCTTGGACTTCTTATCAACCTGCCTTGGTATTGACTCTCTCATAAGCAACTTTCTCTTTCTTTCAGAGCAATTAACAATGTTGTGATAGTTTTGGGTGAACAATGAAGGGACTCAACCATACATATATATGTATCCATTCTCCCCCAAACTCCCGTCCCATCCAGGCTGCTACGTAACATTGAGCAGAGTTCCATGTGCTATAGAGTAGGTCCCTGTTGGTTATCCATTTATGATATAGCAGTATATATATGTTCATCCCCAACCCTAAATATCCCTTTCCCTCAAGAGCCTTGAAGTTTGAGTGTGTACCATCTTTCCTTATGTTGGAACGAGTCTGCCTATGGTTGTTGAATATTCTGAAGTTTAATTTTAAAGCTTGATTTAAAATAATGTTTTTTCAAGTTTTATTTTTATATAGTATTTATTTAAAAAACCTGTTTGGTTTTTCATTTTCTATTAAAAAACCTATTTGTGTTTTATTTGGTGAATATTGGCTTGCTTCTTTGAATACTAAAAGTCCAAGTTTATGTTCACTTTGAATATTAAAAACAATGTGCAGTGGTGGTAATAATAAGAAACAAAACCTGCACTGGTATGTACTTCTCTGAGTTAACATCTAAGGTTTAAGACATTGTATGCTAGCATGACTGCAGCCTACCCACATGAAAGTCTTCCTCTCTTATTTGGATTCATTTTTTTAGGAACAAGTTTTCACTAGGCATTTGGACTTGGAATGGTGAGGTTTTTAAAATAAACCACACTGACGAATATTCTTCTCTATACAGTTCAACCATAGTGAGGTCAAAATTAGAACTCAGCCTTTACATTTCTAAATTTTTATTTATTTTCTTGAGTCATGATGTTAGAATGTGGGTAAGTGTGTGTTTTGTTTAACTCTATATTACTAACTTTGAAGAATACTTTTAACCTGTTTCGATCCTGAGATTCATTGAAACATATATACCAGTTAGTTGTACTTTGTTGTTGATAAATAGAGCACGTTGAAAAATACCACAAGCCCGGCCCCTAGAACGTTGTTTTTCCAGAATTTATAGTATATTAGTAAGGAAGTAAAAATAAAGGTCTATTTATGTGAAGAATACTAATAGTAAAACTTTTCTTCCCTGTATAAGAACGATGATTTCCTAATGCAAATCCTGACATTTTGGTTAGAAATTTTTTTAAAACTTACACTTTGCTTACATGTGCTGTGTCTTTGAGCTAAAAGTCTCCTGATTTGTCGAAGAATCTACAAGTTCAGTACCATTGTATTATCATTTATTTGACCAGTCTTCCTAAAAGCCTGATGTAAAGTTTCTACTTTACATGTTCCTGGCAGTGGAATGGTCATAGTGCTTCAATGTCAGATTCCTTCTGTCTGCTCTCAGTGGACACCTCTTTGCCACTAGGAGGTATGGTTATTGGGGATTTGCTGACCTTGATAAATATCTTGTGCTTTCAGGGGATATTCTTGGTTCTTCCATCAATGGCTTAGCCTCCCTGATTCGGATGCCGTATGGCTGTGGTGAACAGAACATGATAAATTTTGCTCCAAATATTTATGTTTTGGATTATCTGACTAAAAAGAAACAACTGACTGAGAATTTAAAAGAAAAAGCCCTTTCTTTTATGAGGCAAGGTAAGCATTTTAGAAATATACTTTTTTTTTTTTTGGTAAAAATACATTTGTTTCTGTTCTTGGTTTGTTTTTGGTCAGAGTTGACTCTAGACTCTATTTCAAAATGGACAGATTTTGTCTTTGCTGTGCAATTGTGACATGAGATGGTGTGGAATGTGCTGGAAGTGTTAACAGTGGGATGCCGTCACTACTTGTCCTCAGCTCCGGGCTTACTGACTGCTGGTCTGATGTTTTTTAAAGGCGTTAGATCCTGGAGGGGCTTATATTTTCATAAGGGATTGGAAATTTAAAGCCACTTAAAAATCTGATGGTGAAGGACAGGCAAGGCTGGTGTGCTGCCGTTCATGGGGTCGCAAAGAGTTGGACAACGACTTAGTGACTGAACAACAACAAAAATCTGAAGGAATGAGTATTCAGTGAGTCATTCCACATTTCTAGAGTATCTCTTAGGGACCAGGGTCAGTTCCCATGCTGAGGCCTTTCCTTCCAGGAAAGTCCGTGTTCAGTGGAGAAAGTCTGTATGTAGTAAACACACATGACATCACGTGATGGGGGCTTTCAACATTTCAAGTAGCTGGGGGCTAGGAGGGGAGTGTGAGTACGGGGGCCCCTCCTGGCCACATGGGAAACATGATAACTCTGTCCTGGCACCCTGGGGAGGCTGTTGCTGTTTGCAGACACACAGATGCTCTGTGTCTACAAGTTGCTAATAACAATAATTAACATCGGTTGATGCTTACACATGTGGCAGGCAGTGTTCTAAGCACCTTACACAGTATTTTACTTACTGGTCACAGTCAGTATGGTTATTATCTTCCTCTTTTTACAGAAGTCTGTAAAAATCTGGCACAGAAAAATAGCCTAACTTGTTAGGTCACATAGCAGATGAGTGGCAGAGCTGGGGTCTGAACTCACTGTGTGGCCCCAGAGTCCATACTCTTAGTGTCCATACTTAGGATAAAATGGAAAGTTGTGAGGCATTTTTAACAATAATAATGTAAACTTGATTTTTTCCCAATACTCTAAAAGCTAGCCACCCAGAGTCACAGTTTCAGCTTTGCGCTTCCATTAGGGGACCTCTAGCAAGATCTCAGTGGCCCAGTGGTCTTTACTTGCCAATACAGGAGATGCTGGTTTAATCCCTGGGTCAGAAAGATGCCCTAGAGAAGGAAATGGTAACCCACTCCAGTATACTAGCCTAGGAAATCCCATGCACAGAGAAGCCTGGTGAATTACAGTCCATGGGGGTCACAGAACAGTGGGACATGATTTAGCGACTAAACCAACAAGAAATAAGATCTCTGTGTGGCTGAGTTTATCATTCTGCCCAGTTTGGGGTACCTGCTGTCCATCAAACTGATGAGGAAATCAGTCGAAATTATAGGAAACTGCTTGTTCAGTATAATCTACAAATTGATTCCTACCTTTTTAAAAACAATGAATGGGTTAAATGCCAGTAGAGACAAGCTTGTTAGTGATTTGGCTAACTTTTCCACAGTTAAGAATTAGAAACTCAGTAAAGATGTTATTTTAATGTGAGCTTTTCTTCCAGGTTCCCTCATTATGAAGGGACATGTTTATCCTAATCTAACTGCTGTGTAATAATAATAATAACTTATGCTGTTTTACAAATATTTTAATTTAATTTTTGTAAAAGCCCTAGGAGATAGGAGTACTGTTATTGCTTCCATTTTGCAGGTGAGAAAACTGAGGTACGGGAGGCTAAATAACTTCCCCATGGTTCCCCTGGATAGCCTGACTCCCAAGTCCATGCCCAGAATGCCAGGAGATAGTGTTACTTTGCAACATTCTTAGGTTGTTGGAAGCAATGGGAGAGGATGGAGGAGGACCAGGAATTGGGCCAAGACTTTTCAGTATGACCAGCGTGCAAGAGGTCTCAATGGGAGTTATGAAAAAATAGGAAGGGAGGCCCATGGACCCTGGAGGGAAAGAGAGGCCAGAGGTTAGAATCTCGGGTGTCAGGTTAGATCAGAGTGAGTTGTGAAATGTTATATCCAAGAAGCTGAGCTGCAGTCTGTTTCCTGAGCATCCCCTGGGCTAGGTGGGCAGACATGGGCTGAGTGTAAGTCTGGGGGCTTACACAGGAGTACAGACTTAAGGGAGGCCGGGGACTGGGATCAGGGCTGGGTGTGACCTGACTTCTACAGTGAAGGAGATAGTGGTAGAGTTTCCATCAGATTAGAGCCAGGTGTTTCAGACAGTTAGGCTTCCCTGGTGGCTCAGATGGTAAAGAATCTGCAATGTAAGAGACCCAGTTTCGACCCCTGGGTCAGAAAGATCCCCTGGAGAAGGAAATGACAACCCACTCCAGTATTCTTGCCTGGAAAATTCCATGAACAGAAGAGCCCGAAGGGCCATAGTCCCTGAGGTCCCAAAGAGTTGGACATGACTGAGCAACTGATACTTTGCAGGAATTTATGACATCTCATACCCAGGTCCTTAAGTCCTCTAGGAAATTCTCAAAGATACAGCAGTTGGTACTTTCTGTACTGAGCTGCCCCTTAAAAATTGTTCTCCTTTCTTAGGCGTATGTTTGTGAATCAGCCTTTTTTTTTTTTCAGTTTAGCTATTAATGTATTTAAAGAGAATGGTAAAAATATCAAATGTTCTATCATATATGCAAAAAATGCACATTATTTATGTTTCAAGAAAAATGGTGCTTATACATTAAGACATTTCCACTGTGATTCCCAAGTACTTATGGTCTTCATGTAATGCATCTTTGCATGTCCTCTACCTGAAATGGCCTTCATGATACATGAACTATGTTTGCTTGATAAAATCCACTGATTTTTAAAGTGACTCAGTCCTATTTTAAATATGTAAATACAGGAACTGGTTTTTTTCCAAGAGGCAGGAAACAGGGTAACAGGGTAAGTTATTATCATTCTTACACAGCAGTTAGATTAGGATAAACATGTCCCTTCATAATGAGGGAACCTGGAAGAAAAGCTCACATTAAAATAACATCTTTCCTGAGTTTTCTAATTCTTAACTGTGGAAAAGTTAGCCAAATCACTAACAAGCTTGCCTTAAACTTATAATCAAGTTTAATTATAATTAAACTTATAATTAAGTTGGTATAGTGGATGCCACACTAAAATCAGGTGAGATGTTAGCATAGTGCCATAATAGTTATAGTTAAGGAGATGAGTAAAAACTATTTTTCATAACTTAACTCTGCATCTTTTAAAGACAAGATTCTGACTTGTATTTGAAATTTAGTTTGGCTGGTTTCAAGTAGAGAGTCTGTAGGCACTAGACTGGTGCTTTATAACTTGATATATTACATTTTTGAGAGAGCATAGAGAACAGAGGAGCCTGGCATGCTGCAGTCCATAGGGTCACAAAGAGTAGGACACGACTTAGTGACTGAACAACAATGAGTAAAATAAAGTAAAATATTTTAGAAAATGCCACTGATCACATATTTTATATGTTTCTGGAACGTTGGCCAATCAAATATCAATGCTTTAAAGAGACAGAATAAGTTTTCTAGTGTGAACCATTTGGAGTGAAAGTTGCTCAGTCGTGTCCGACTCTCTGCGATCCCATGGACTATAGAGTCCGTGGGATTCTCCAGGCCAGAATACTGGAGTGGGTAGCCTTTCCCTTCTCCAGGGGATCTTCCCAACCCAGGGCTCAAACCCAGGTCTCCCACATTGCAGGTGGATTCTTCACCAGCTGAGCCACAAGGGAAGCCCATTAGGGAACAATAATTTACGCCTTAAGAGTTTGAGTTTCTGTCCTAGCCATTTTGCTGTGGGTTAGTAGTGACAGATGCCCCCAAAAAATGAACACTTCAAATCCTCAATACCCTTTTATTTTTGTTCTAAAAGGAGCGCTGGTCCCCCAGGCCTGTCCCAGCGAGGTAGGTGCCAGACTGCAGTTTCAAAGCAGCCCTGCATTGCATTTGCTGGTTGTTAGAGGGCGCAGAGCTGCCAGGAGGCAGTAAAGGCTGTGTGGGCAGAATGGAGAGCCCTGGAGCTGTGTGGTGGGCGAGTCCCCCACGGGGGGAGGTGGAGCTGATGGGGGGGCTCTCTGGCCTCCGTGGGGGCTGTCAGCCCTTCCTCTGAACCATGCCTCCTGCTCTAGGCTGGTTTTCCTAGCCTCATCTTTCTACCTGTAAAACATGGGTAAATGAGTACTCACTTCTTAGGGCTGTTTTCAAGACTAAATGAAGTATTTGAACACATAGTAAATGCCCAGGAACTGTCAGGTATAATATACTTAGTTGCATCTAAACTGGGAGATAGGATCTCAGGTCAGCAAGTAAATTCTGTCTGTTTTGCCTCCAAAAACAAGTGTGGAATTCCTCCACTCTGTCCATCCCAGGCCGATGGCTTTATTCTGACACATTGCTCCCCAGCTGCTCCAGTGGATTCCTAAATAACACTCTTTGCCGACATGCTCTCCTTCCTTTAATACTGTTTCTGCATATTTTATGATAAAAAGGATCTTTGGATAATGTCAAGATCAGGAGACTTTCTTAAATTCTCATGTGGATTCCTGGCCTGGGCTTGCAGGCCCTCGGTGAACCCGGGACCCTTCTTTCACTTCTGCAACCACCCCATCAGGACTCTGTCCCGCTAGGTCTAGTGCGCTTCCAGGTCCATGGTGCTCAGGGTCTTTCCACTTGAACTGCCTTCTCCTGGGATGCTCTCCCCCTAGATCTTTCCAGGGCTGGCTCTTTCTTGTCACCCAGGTGGTGTTTTCCTCAAAATGGCCTTCCTTGGCTTGCTGGTAGCTCTGACTTAAATGATGCCATTTAATATATTCTTAAATGATGCTAGTTAATATATTCTTAAATTATGCCACTTAATATATTCTTCATCACACTTGACATTATTTAAACTGTTCTTGTTTTTCCATTATCTAACCGTCTCCTGCTCTGGAAGGTAAGCTCCTTGACAGTGGGGACTGCTTGAATCTCTTCTCCGCGGGGTCACCATTTGGGGCCCTCAGTAAGTGCAGAATGGGTGAAGGCATTCCTATCAGCATTAGCTTCTTTGGGCTTTAGGTTGATCATCCTAATGTGGAGGTTGAGTCTAGAATATCTCTCAGGTGTTTCTACGATGCCTGGTTATTTCTAACGACCACAGTGTCTACCTGGCTCTGGCAGGTTTTTATAAACTAGGAAATGTGAGTAGAGATTTGAACTTACCTTTTGGACTGGTGAAGTGGCTGACAGGAATCAGTCCAGCTGTTGTTTTTTTTCAGTCGATCAGTCATGTCCAGCTGTTTGTGACCCCATGGAGTGCAGCACGCAAAGCTTCCCTGTCCTTCACCGTCCCCTGGAGTTTGCTCAAACTCATGTCCATTGAGTCAGTGATGCCATCCAACCATCTCATACTTTTTCTTCTCTTTCTTCTTCCGCCTTCAATCTTTCCCGGCATCAGGATCTTTTCAAATGAGTCAGCTCTTTGCATCAGGTGGACAAAGTATTGGAGCTTCAGCTTCAGCATTGGTCCTTCCAATGAACGTTCAGGATTGATTTCCTTTAGGATGGACTGATGTGATCTTCTTGGAGTCCAGGGAACTCTCTAGAGTCTTCTCCAGTGAGCGCTTCAAAAATGCATCTTTTCACATGATGAACTAAATTATATTAGTTATAAAATAGTGGACAAAAACTTCTTGGTGTCATAATTTTCATTATGAGATCAGTGCCTCACTTCAGAGACTCTATTTTTTCTTTTGCTGTCATGTTTGCCAAAGTTTTAAAAAATATACCATAGTTGTTTTAGTATTTTTAAAGGATTAAAGTGGTTTTGACACAAGTCATGATTATTTTATTAAATATCATCTGTGAACAGCACATGGTTTTCCTTAAATCATACTTGGCCCAGGAGCCCTGTGACCTAACCCTGTATTTTGTTTGTTGTTTAACAAATAGCTACATCATTGAATGAAGTATCTTTTACTGTCAAAAAGAAAATTAGAATCATAAAATGAAAACTTGTTCAAATATTTAAATTGTAGTTCCTACAACTCAGTTTTTCAAGTAGGACTCAGACCAGACTTAGTTGAAAACACATTATATTTTCTCTGTTGAAATAAATACAGGGAATAATAGGTTTCAGAACTCTGATGCTGTACTTGGCCTTCACAAGAATGGCTAGAGGCAATAGTGAAGATGCTAAAAAGAAAATATTGGTGAAGTTCTCACTGTCCATTTCATATCAGAAAGAGTAAGGAAGTTGATAATGAATACTTTTCTTTTAGTATAGAGAATATTTTAATCAGATTGTTTTTTTTTTTTTGCCAGAGGAAGATATTGCTACAGCCACAGACAACTGATTTTACTTCTTTTCAGTTTAGTTCAGTTCAGTCGCTCAGTCTTGTCCAGTCCAACTCTTTGCAGCCCCATAAACCGCAACACGCCAGGCTGCCCTGTCCGTCACCAACTCCTGGAGTCCACCCAAACCCATGTTCATTGAGTTGGTGATGCCATCCAACCATCTCATCCTCTGTCGTCTTCTTCTCCTCCTGCCCTCAATCTTTCCCAGAATCAGGGTCTTTTCAAATGAGTCAGCTCTTCTCATCAGGTGGCCAAAGTATTGGAGTTTCAGCTTCAACATCAGTCCTTCCAATGAACACCCAGGACTGATCTCCTTTAGGATGGACTGCTTGGATCTCCTTGCAGTCCAAGGGACTCTCAAGAGTCTTCTCCAACATCACAGTTCAAAAGCATCAATTTTTAGGTGCTCAGCTTTCTTTATAGTCCAACTCTCACATCCATACATGACCACTGGAAAAACCATAGCCTTGACTAGACGGACCTTTGTTGACAAAGTCATATCTCTGCTTTTTAATATGCTGTCTAGGTTGTTCATAACTTTCCTTCCAAGGAGTAAGCGTCTTTTAATTTCCTGGCTACAGTCACCATTTGCATTGATTTTGGAGCCCAGGAAAATAAAGTCTGACACTGTTTCCACTGTTTCCCCATCTATTTGCCTTGAAGTGATGGGACCGAATGCCATGATCTTAGTTTTCTGAATGTTGAGCTTTAAGCCAACTTTTTCACTCTCCTCTTTTCATTTTCATCAAAAGGCTCTTTAGTTCTTCTTCACTTTCTGTCATAAGGGTGGTATCATCTGCATATTTGAGGTTATTGATATTTCTCCCAGCAATCTTGATTCCAGCTTGTGCTTCCTCCAGCCCAGTATTTCTCATGATGTACTCTGCATTTAAGTTAAATAAGCAGGGTGACAATATACAGCCTTGATGTACTCCTTTTTCTATTTGGAACCAGTCTGTTGTTCCATGTCCAGTTCTAACTGTTGCTTCCTGACTTGCATACAGGTTTCTCAAGAGGCAGGTCAGGTGGTCTGGTATTCCCATCTCTTTCAGAATTTGTATGCAGTTGTGACACTTGTGATAAACTAAGACAAATTATGTTTAGAACTTTACTTTTCTATGTGCTTCTCGGAGTGGTACTTTCCTCTTTATTATGACAAATTCTAAATATTTTACATTTGTGACTATTCCAAAGAAAATTCATGACCCACAATGTATGTATTTTGTCTGACCCTTTATAAACAACAGTTCATACATCATTATTTTAAATTTTAGAAGTGTCTGTTAATTATGATTATATGTTACTTTCTAATGCAAGAGCTTTTCATAAAACTATGAACTTAAAGGCGATAATCTTATTTCCTCATAAACTTTTTGGAGAAAACCATGTTTTTGCCTTTCTCACCTGGAGATGAAAAGTCTCCAATTTAGGTGACTACCCTGGAATGCTGAATTACTATACTAACAAAAAACCTTACAGCCGAGCAAACTGTTTCTCTTATGGAATTGAATGGCTTGGAGGACAAGTAGCCATGGGTTCTCTCATGATGCGTGTGTGGGTTAAGACAAGGAAGGATGCCTCACTGGAGATCCACTTGGTTCTGGTTCTCTCCTCCTTTTTGCCCGGGGAGCAGAGCTGGAGGTTTGGAGTCTCAGTCTCACCTAAACCAACTCAGGAAATGTACTCCATACCTGGAGACTATCTGTGAGTCATCGCCCTCCTCTGGGCTGGCTGCTCCTGGTGAAAGAACTGTGCCAGTTGTTGATATTAATGGCGATGGTTGAAGGTCAGCCACCTGAGGGGTAATTTCCATAAGCTCTGATCTCATCTCTCTGAAGGTTTCACAGTAACCCATCCTGGGAACTGCCACTGATGTGACTCGGGGAGGCACTTGGTCCTCACCTCAGGTTGGTCCATCTTCCCACAGAAGCACCTCCTCTAGTGATGGAGGGACCTGGAGCATCCCTTCCCTTTCTTCCCCTTCCCTTCCTCTCCTTCCTTTAGTTTGTCATCTGTCTTGCAACTTTGCCTCTAGTGTTTTGCCATGGAAAAGTTTAAAACAATTTTATTGCTGTTGTCCATTTTTTTTTCTTAAATTTGGATCATTAGACAGTCCTTTCCTACACCCATGTTAGGGAGCGATGTCTATTGTTTTTTGAGAGCATGTAAAAGGTGCTGTGCAAAGGACTTTATATATGTGTGTGTATATATATATATATAAATTTTTTATTTCCTACTAGGGTATAGCTGATTAACAATGTTGTGATAGTTTCAGACACACAGGGAAGAGACTCAGCCATACATATCCACTCTCCCTGGAACTCCCCTCCCACCCAGGCTGCCATGTAACATTGAACAGAGTTCCGTGTGCTCTGCAGTAGGTCCTTGTTGGTTGTTATACTGGGTGAAGTAAGTCAGACAGAGAAATAGAAATAGCATATGACATCCCTTACATGTGGAATCTAAAAAGAAATGATACAAACGAACTTATTTACAAAGCAGGAACAGACTTACAGAGAACGAACTCACGGTCCCTGGGGGGAGGGGTGGCGGGAAAGGACTTTTCATATATTAATTATTGACAGAGCTCAGTGAATTTGTAGGAAGCAGAGGCTTTGGAAACAGATTGACCTTGGCTAGTGCCTAACTTGAGTGCCTACCAGTGTGTGATCTTGCACATGACGTATTCTGAGTTCCTGTCTCTTCATCCCTAAAAAATGGGATAATCATAGATTTGTGGGAGTACCAGAGTTATACCTGTAAAGGGCTTTGACCAGTTCCTGATACACAGTCAGTGTTGGATAACTTTCTTATCATAATATTTTGTATTAAATTTGGCTCCCTTGTGTCTCAGATGGTAAAGAATCTGCCTGCAATGAGGGAGACCTGGGTTTGATCCCTGGGTTGGGAAGATCCTCTGGAGAAGGGAATGGCAACCCATTCCAGTATTCTTGCCTGGACAGAGGAGCCTGCTGGGCTACAGTCCATGGGATCGCAAAGAGTTGGACACGACTGAAGCAACTTAGCATACAAGCATTGAAACCACTGTAGTTAACTTCAGACTTAAATACTCCACTTTTTAGTTTACTTGCTTTATTTTTTTTAAAAAATATTTATTTATTTATTTGACTGTGCCAAGTCTTAGTTGCAGTGTGTGGGATCTAGTTCCTTGACCAGGAAACTAACCTGGGCCCTCTGCACTGGGAGTGCAGAGTCTTAGCTGATGGAGCACCAGGAGAGTCCCTAATTTACCTGCTTTTGAATGGCTAGAAATGTTGGCTGTGTAATGGTATTCTGACTTTATTCCAGTTTGGGGCTATCTCAGTTCTTAATTTGTACATTCTACTTGGAAAGTCCTGATGTTGTTAATTTCCCATAGTACATAATATGGAAAATATTCAGTGTTATTTGATTTCATGTCTTCTTTCCCATTGTCTACCCGTGTCTCCTCAATATGAAGTCATGCTTAGAAACTTCCATTCATTGCAAGTTGATTACAGTAATGATCTATTTTGTTGTCTTCAGGTTACCAGAGAGAACTGCTCTATCAGAGGGAAGATGGCTCTTTCAGTGCTTTTGGGAACGATGACCCTTCTGGAAGCACTTGGTAAGTGTTTCTGCTAGTGGAACAAGTCCGTGTCACGGAATGGACTCTTCCTAGGTCAGGGATGGCCATGAAGTTGACAGATGAATCTCTGTATCTGCTTGGAGCCTGCGTTTTCCAGAGCCTGAATTTAAAAGGGATTCTCCCTTTCAAATATGGCTTTAAAACACTAATAAATCAGACACTTTTATTTAGAAAAGATAAGCCATAAATTCTCTCTCTCTCTCTCTCTTTTTTTTTTTTTTGGTGGGAAAAGCAGCAATAAAATACTTTATGATGATGGTGCAGCTGGCAAGAAAAATTGGTTAGAAATACAGGGTATTGGGCTATAAGTCTTTTAAGATTTTTTTAAAGATCACGTTTAAAAATGCTTTATTTATTTATTGGCCTCACTGCATGGAATATGGGATCTTATTTCTCCGACCAGAGATTGAACCCATACTCCCGGCAGTGGATGCTCAGAGTTTTAACCACTGGACTACTTGGGGAGTCCAGTTTTTTTTTTTTTATTAGAGACAATTCAACATGAATTTTGTGGTAATACAGTCAATATTGTTTCTTTAAGGTTATTTTTTTTGTGTGAAAAAACTGTGAGGGGGTTAAATAATGAAGTTTCAGAGTTTCCTCCAGAATGAAAGCTCTGTGTGGCTGATTTTGAATGGTTACTCTCTCCTTGAACTATCTTCAACTTCGTTTACATTCAGAAAAAGACAGGCTAATTATATCAGTAGAGTTAGTTAAAGTGTGCTGTGGTAAAAACCTTCTAAATCTCAGTAGTTGATTAGCAAACGTTGTGCGCATGCTGCATTTCCACTCTGGGACACCAGGGGGCTCTGCATCTTTGTTTCACCCACTATCTCCTTGTCTTACCCAGAGCCTCCGGGCTCTGCATCTTTGTTTCAGCCACTATCTCCTTGTCTTACCCAGAGCCTCCAGGCTTGCTGCAGTCTGAGGACAGAAGGCTGGGATATCCAGCACTGGCAATTAAAAGCTTCAGCTTATGTGTAAGATTTCTTATCACTTTATCGTGATCAGAGCTGATCCTGGGGCCATGCCTAACTTCACGGGGGCCTGGAAGTGAATTCCTCTGCATACCCAAAGTTAAAGAGAACTGCGTCATACTGAATATTACTAATATTTACCACAGTAAATCCTTTATAGGGTGAAACAGATCTGCTTCAGATTTTCTTTTGGCACGAGTCAGGATATATAGATCCATTAATAGAAAGGTTTCAGTGTTTTGTTGCTTGATGTTCTTTTCACCTCAATATTTAGTATTCTGTAGCAGAGATTGGCATACTTTTTCTTTATAGGGTTGGATAGTAAATATGCTAGGCACTGTTGGCTACATAGAACCTCAGTTGCATGTTTTTTCTTCTTCCTTCACCCTCTCTTCCTTTCTCCTTAAAAAAAAAAAAGCTGTTTTAGATGGAGGATAGGGGTGGGAAGAGGTACATATAAGGAGACGGTGGGCTGTATTTGGTCCAGACAGTATTGGCCCACAGACTGTAACTAAAATAGGATAGAAATATCCTGTAGGATAGAAATATCCATTTGCTGTACTTAAAAGTACTACCGTTTGATTGTGGACTAAACATACTTCATCCATTGCTTTAGGGCTGAACCAAATGTGCAATGAAATCTTCCTAGGTAAATACCCAGAACAGTCCACAGGTGAATAACCTTGGACAATTTATTTAACCCTCTTTGAGTTTCAGATTCTCAGCCTATAAAATAATGAGGTGGAATGAGATGATTTCCAGGTTCTTTACCAGCTCTGCTGTTTTGTGAGTTGACCTGGAATTTCCCTGCCCCACTTTGGGGAAACTATGCCCACTGCCTAGCTGAGTTGTTTACTTTGTGTCTCTTGGTTGTTTTTTGTCCATTTGTTCCTTCTTCAGTGATTTGGCCTTTTGGCGAATTTTTTGATGGGGGATAAGTATTATTGTTGGTGTTTTCTTGCTTGATGTAATTTGGAGGACTTTATAAAGTGTATTTTATGTAATTTTTCCCCCTTTTTCACCAAGGTTGTCAGCTTTTGTTTTAAGATGTTTCCTTGAAGCTGATCCTTACATAGACATTGATCAGAATGTGTTACACAGAACATATACTTGGCTCAAAGGACATCAGAAATCCAACGGTGAATTTTGGGAGCCAGGAAGAGTGATCCACAGTGAGCTTCAAGGTGGCAATAAAAGTCCTGCAACTCTTACGGCTTATATTGTGACTTCTCTCCTGGGATATAAAAAGTATCAGGTATTTAATCTTTAATAAATAATGGGTGGGAAATCACAAGAAAGGTAGGTCTTGATGGGCCAAATACATGTCTGGAAATGTAAAGAATTTTGCAATATTCCATCACATTTCAAGTCTTGAATGGGAGTACTCTTTTGCTTTGCATTTGTGGACACATTCCAATAGCTGAGAATGAAAATATCAACCCACTCTTTTGAGTAAACTAAGAGAATTCCAAAAATGCTTTGTAATATTAAGTGTTCTTGTTATTGGTAAGATAAGTCAACATATATTTTATCATTGGAAAGTTAATTTTTTAGAGGACAGAAAATTCTTCAGAATTTGGGAATGTGTTCTAGCAAACTTAGATTGTAAAGGATTTTTTTTTTTGTAAAATACCGTGGAGCAATTATAATGTCTAGTAATTTAGTAAAAAGTACAGGTGTGTGTGCTAAGTAGCTTCAGTCATGTCTGACTCTTTGTGACCCCATGGATTATAACCTATTAGGCTTCTCTGTCCATGGGATTCTCCAGACAAGAATATTGGAGTGGCTTGCTATGCCTCCTCCAGGGGATCTCCCCACCTGGGGATTGAACCTACATGTCTTATGTCTCCTGTATTGGCAGGTGGGTTCTTTACTACTAGTACCACCTGGGAAGCCCCAGTGAAAAGTACACCCACACTCCAAAAAGCATGTTGAGTGGGCATGGATGTCTGGGTGAGAATGGGTGTGCCCGGAAAGTTATGCGAATGCACTTAATTTTGCCCCAGAGATGTCTCAGTGATTGATGCCTTTTACTGCTTATTGCTGACTGCAAATGATCAAAAGCAGCCATTCTCAATATTAAGCTCCTGCAGTTTTCCTAGCCTAGTACTAGGCATGTAGGATATAACCTTTCCCCTCAATTTAGAGCTTCAGCACCTTAGATCATATATGTGAAGTACTTTCTCAGGATACATTTTATGTCCTTGTCTTAGTTCATGATAGTCAATGGGAGAAACACTGGCAAAAGCACCACTTCTTATTTTTTATTCCCTCTCCAGAATGGTGCCTGTTTGCTTGTAAAACCTGAAAAGTGGTATTATTTTCAAAATACGTGGCAGATCTTTAATTGTCAGTGATCAGGGGTGATTTCCATTGTCTAGGACAAAGTCAGGTGCTTAATAGACACTGGAATTGTTTTTGAATGAATGTTTGAAAATACTTTTTATATAAATATGTATGTGGTGACAGGTTAGGTTGAATAGTAAAATGTGCATTCTTTTCTTTCCAGCCTAATATTGATGTGCAGGAGTCTGTCAACTTTTTGGAGTCTGAATTCAACAGGGGGATTTCTGACAATTACACCCTGGCACTGGTAACGTATGCGCTGTCATCTGGGAGGAGCCCTAAAGCCAAGGAAGCTTTGGATATGCTGACTTGGAGAGCAGAGCAAGAAGGTAAAGCGTGTAGCCCCTGTGCATTGTGAAATGTGTGCGTGATATGAGAAAGTTTTGTACGTCAGGTATGAAGGTGATTACACTTACATCTGAATGGGATGAAAATGCGATGCAGGTAAAATCACGGGGGTTTGACATGGTCACCCTGCTGATACTCTCCCCAAGGGTTTTCTGGGGTTTTCTAGAGAGTTTCGTGCCTTGGGTATTTCCTTCTTTTAGACATGTTCTGCCTTGTGTCTGTTATCCTTCGAGTTGTCTGATGCCATTTCTGGTTTTGTGGCCTTGAGTGATCATTAAGGATATGGTTTTTGGAAAGACTTGGGCTCAAATTCTGGTTCTGTTACCTTTCTGAGCTTCGGTTTCCCTATCTGTCAGAGGGGAATAACACCTCTTTGAGGACTGGTGTGAGGATTAAATGAGATAACGTGCAGGGCTTACCACGTAGCAAGTGTTCAAAAATGTGAATTAAAATGCTAACAGAAATGCAAATGTCAGAAATGCCATTAGCAAGCGGTGTGTATGATTTTTTAACAGTTTTGAAGTGAGCACTGCTTGTGGGCTACCACAGGACAAACGGTACATGTGTTATTACTTCCCAAATGGCCTCTATGGACAGGGGTCCAGGTGTGTGTGTGTGTTGGAAGGGGATGGGGTAGGCAAAAATAGTTTCAGGTGATGTTGACTGATTTTGAATCTCCTTGAATTCAAAACAGGCTAATCATGGAAAGTGCTTTAGAGGCTTCTGAGACTGTAAAAAATATTGCGTCATTATTAGCAGTTCATGTGTCCTCAGTCGGATCTGACTCTTGGTGACCCCATGGACTGTAGCCCTCCCAGGCTCTACTGTCCATGGGACTTCCTGAGCAAGAATACGGGAGCAGGTTGCTGATTCCTCCTCCAGGGAATCTTCCCAACCCAGGGATCGAACCCAAGTTGTTAGCAGTAATTTAGGTTAAATCCTTATTACCTGTTGCAGTGCTGGGGACTAGAAGATTTATTGCATAGAGGCTGAAGTAGTCCTTGACATTTCTGCTTCTCTGCTTGGCTGAGCGGTAGTTGTGTTACCTTCTGCTCAAATGTAATCATCATCTAAATGGTAATATTTGAGAGAAGGGGGAGTAGGTACTAAGTAGGATGTTTCTCCCGGGGGCTAGCAGGACTATCTCTAGGAAGATTGTTGAGCTGGCCAGGGTCTCTCATTTTTTTCTTGGGGTCTTGGATTTTGAACTTATAACACTAACTTTCAGATAATGGAAAAAGGAGTGTCTCCCAGAATGTTAGAGCTGCTTAATGGCAGATTCCCAGAAGAAGTTTCTTTCCAACGTGTCTGAAAATATTTTGGGATGGTCTGGAATACAGTGGGTTTTTTTTAAAAAAAAATTTATAGCTGTTTAGTCTTGAGCCAGGCATGGAATTTCTCTTGGGAAAATATTTTCATCAAAATGTCCTCAAATATAAGTAATAGGAAAAGGATGAAAATTTATAAATTTTAATAAATTTAAGAAGAGACATGTTTATTTGTGTGTGTGATGATACATATATTTGCTTGGCAGAAATATACACATGTATAGAAATATGTGTATTTTTATGCTAGTCAAGGAGAACTTGGACCAATGTAGGAATGTTCAGTGGTTATCAAGTGTAATTTTTCTGTAATTGGCCAGACCGTTACCGCTTTTCTCCTGCAGGAGGCCTGCAATTCTGGGTGTCATTGGTGTCCAGACTGTCTGAATCCTGGCAGCCGAGCTCCCTGGATATTGAAGTTGCAGCCTACGCGCTGCTCTCACATTTCTTGCAGCATCAGGTTCCTGAGGGAATTCCGATTATGAGGTGGCTAAGCAGGCAGAGGAACAGCTTGGGCGGCTTTGCGTCTACCCAGGTGAGTGAGGATCGCTTTCAATTTCTTTAGCTGTCTATCTATATAACTATATACATGTAAAAGTAACTCTGCTCTGCTGTGCTTAGTCATGCCTGACCCTTTGCAACCCCATGGACTGTAGCTTGCCAGGCTCCTCTACACATGGGGATTCTCCAGGCCAGAATACTGGAGTGGGTTGTCATGCCCTCCTCCAGGGGATCTTTCTAACCCAAGGATCAAACTCAGGTCTCCCACGTTTCAGGCAGATTCTTTACCATCTGAGACACAAGGGAAGTCCAAAAATACTGGAGTGGGTTCCCTATCCCTTCTCCAGGGGAACTTCTTGACCCAGGAATTGAACCAGGGTCTTCTGCATTGTAGGCGGATTCTTTACCAGCTGAACTACCAGGGAAGCCCAAAACTAACTATATACAAAATTAAATGTATTTGTTGTTGTTCAGTTGCTCAGTTGTGTCTGACTATTTGTGACCCCATTGACTGCAGCCTGCTAGGCCTCCCTGTCCCTCACTATCTCCCGAAGTTTGCCCAAGTTCATGTCCGTTGAATGGGTGATGCCATCCAACCCTCTCACCCTCTGCTGCTCTCTTTTCCTTTTGCCTTCAATCTTTCCCAGCATCAGGGTCTTTTCCAGTGAATCGATTTTTCACATCAGTTGGCCAAAGTACTGGAGCTTCAGTGTCAGCACTAGTCTTTCCAATGAGTGTTCAGGGTTGATTTCCTTTAGGATTGACTGTTTACTAAATGTGGTTCCTTTTTTTTTCATGACTTCATAAAATTACATGGTAGTTTAAAAGTTTAGTAACTTTAAAGGCTGAAGTTATTAATTTTAATTTTTTTCCGTCATTGATGTAGACATCATATCTGATACTCATAGAGGATTCCCTGTCTTAGTAGCCATTTTCCACCTGTAGTATCTGGTACAGTAGGATCTCAGCTCTAGTCAGCAGATGTTTTCTGAGTCTTTCCTGTATCCAGGGCAACCAAATTCAAAGGTGGACCTAGGAGAGCTCCTCACCCAAGAAAGGTGGATGAGTGTGTAGTGGTATCCTAAACATTACTGACATTTACTCTTTGGAAGCCTTAATACATGCTTATGTGCATAAATCTTTTTTTTTTTTCCCCCACAACAGGACACCATTGTGGCCTTGAAGGCCCTGTCTGAATTTGCAGCTTTAATGAATGTAGAAGAGACAAATATCCAAGTGACTGTGGAGGGCCCCAGTTCACCGAGTCCTGTGACGTTTGTGATTGACACACAGAACCGCTTTCTCCTCCAGACGGCAGAGGTGTGGACAGGGGGCTGGTTATCTGAATATCTGTGTAGATGATCCTTCTGCTGATGATTTCCTTTCTGTTGACTTCAACAAAGACTTGTTCCCAGAGCCCTGTCCTGACAGGAAGGGGTACCCTCCTGTGGTACTGAGCAGGGGAAGGGAGAAGGGAATGAGAACTTTGCAGAGATTTGGAAAAGGCAAAAACGTGGGTCCTGTCGTATTGGGAGATGAATGAATACCCTTTGAGCTCCTACTCTTTGCAGACCCTGTGCCAGATTTCTCTATGTGTGTGATATTGTATTTACTTTTCAAACCAAGACTAAGAAGCAAGCACTTTTATCCCCACTATAAAATTGAGGCTAAGGGAGTTTAAGTAACTTGCCCACAGTCATGTTGCTAGTAACAGTAGAGCTAAAATTTAAACCCATTGTTTCAAAGACCATGTTCCTTTTGGTTGTACCACATTCCTCTTAGGAGCTGATAGAAGCAGTAGTAGAATTTTTTCCTTAAAAATAGGATAAAGGACTGTTCCAGACCCTAACTTTATTCCCTTGGCTAACCTTGCAGGAAGTTGAGGGTAATGGAGGAAAGCAATAACTTCAAGACTAGACTCTGAGGGAGAAGGGGTGATAGCAAGGGAAAAGGAAGGAATCGTTTTGGTTCAGGTCAGTGATGGCATGTCATTGTGTTCTCAGAAAGGCCAGGGACTTGGATGCTAAGGGAGGCTTGAGGAGGAAGGGATGACTTTTGTTTCTTATCTTCCTTGCTTCAGTCCCTACAGAAGGGCATCCATAGCACTAATGTGCACTTCCTCTGCCTTCACCCCTCTTATATGGAGTATTCATAACTTTTGACTTGTGGGGCTGTGTAAAGTTCTTTCTTTTTTTAAAAAAATTAAACCTCCAGATACACTTTATTAATCTTGTATCAGTACTGGAATGTATTTTCAACTTCTTGCTTTTAATCTCATACCATGCCTGATCCAGGTCTAAAGAAAGTACTTATTTACTGTTTAACATTTGTGGGAGGAAGTAAGGTGAGTGGGGAAGGAAGGAGGATTTTATTGACTTGAAAAATAATTGTGGGAAGCCTTCTATTTACACACAAGATGAAGCAGCAATTTGATTCATGTGCACTTTTGATTAAATAGGGTAGAGGAAAAAACAGTCTATTTAGGCATTATGGAGAGTAATTGTTTGAACTGCATTTTTCTTTATTGAATATGTATTTTTTATTTGTTGAACAATAACATTTCAGGCTACAGAATGCTTAATTTCCATGATGCTAATTAAAACCAGCACATGTGTATCTAAGTGATTTGTCTAGGCAAAGAAATAGGGAAGCTGCAATCTGTTCTTTTTTATGGAATAATCAGTTCTCCTCAGTTTACAAAAAAAGAAAAAGTGTGTGATCTTAACATTTTGCTTACAACTTGCTAATAATCATTATTATTTTATTATTATTTTATGGAATAATCAGTTCTCTTCAGTTTACAAAAAAAGAAAAAGAAGTGTGTGATCTTAACATTTTGCTTACAACTTGCTAATAATCATTATTATTTTATTTGTAATCCATAAAATAATGTCCAAAGGTAATTTAAACCATGAACAGAAATTAGTAATGTTTTTAAAGACACTGACCATAATTCTGTATATTTACATACCAATGAAATTATTTGCAGAAAAGTATTTTTAACTGTCAAAACATATATAAGGTATTAATTGTGTCATAGTAATTATTATTTATCATCATCAAAATTGACCTTCATAGTGACCTGTGTAAAAGAAGTCCTTTTTTAAATTAAATTTTTTAAAGACTTTGTTATTGGAATATAATTGCTTTACAATGCTGTGTTAGTTTCTGCTGTGCAACAAAGGGAATTAGCTACACGTGTACATATATCCCCTTCCCCTTGAGCCTCTCCCCACACCGATCTTACCCCTCTAGGTTATCACAGACCTGGCTGGGCTCCCTGTGCTGTACTGCAGCTTCCTACTAGCTATATATTTTCCATATAAAGTCGTTAGAGCTTTAGAGTGCAGACAGCTGACACTCCTGATGAGGGAAAACAGTGGTCTGTGCTGGTTGGGAGGACCTGGATATGGATACTTAGCCTTATTTACTTTTTTCCCACTTTTATTCAGCTTGCTGTAGTACAGCCAACTGCAGTTAATATTTCTGCAAATGGTTTTGGATATGCTATTTGTCAGGTATGTAATAACGTTTATTTTTTGTTTTGTTAAATATGACTTGCTATAATAATTCTTTGGTTTGAGGCACTGATAAATCTTTAACTTAGATGACAAAATTATTAAAGTTTTATTTCTATGACAGCAAAATAAATTGCTATCTTTAATAAACAGTGTTAGAGCTGTTACTAGCTAGTGAGACGACTCGCAACTCTATGACTCGATAATGTGTCAGAAGAATATTTCTTGAGTATTAAATACTTTTTGAGATGAGGGGTAAAATCCTCCAATATGAGTCATGTGAATTGTTGGGAACTCTCACTTTTTTTGTGTGAAAATATAGCTCAGAGGTAATGCTGGGTAGTTTCTATTGTGACTTGATAAATATGTAGCTTTTTATTTACTGTTTCTTAATATTCATCTAACAATATGAAGGTCAGCCTGGTATTATAAGTAATTGACTTGAAGATAGGAAATGTGTCCCTTTGATGTAAAATTTTATATTATTGTAAATAAAACAATTACAGCATAATACGTTCAGTGCTCTACTATAGGAAGAAAATTCAAAGAAATCTATCCTTTATGGTGTAACTGGGATACAGTTAAATGGAGGTAGTATATAAAATACTGAATGGAAGTTATTTTACTTAATAATACATGAAAATCATGGGGACTTAAAACCTATTTTGCATCCCAGTAACATGGTTTTAAGTCCCCATGATTTTTATGTATTACATACTTGGTTAGAAAAAACAAACCAAACAAACCCTGACAGATTTACTGAGAAAGTTGTTGTTTAGTCACTAAGTCACGTCCGACTCTTATACGACCCCCATGGACTGCAGTCCACCAGGCTCCTCTGTCCATGTGGAATTTCCCAGGGATACTGGGGTGGGTTGCCATTTCCTTCTCCAGGGAATCTTCCCAACCCAGGGACTGAACCCATGTCTCCTGCATTGGCAGGTGGGTTCTTTACCACTTAGCCACCAGGGAAGCCCTGAGAAAGTTTTTTAAAAAGACTGTTATAGAGAAAAGATACTTTTCCAAAAACAAGTACAACTATCCTGGTTGAGAGAACAGATGCTTTTGCCAAGACACAATGCTCAGTGCACATGGTCAGGTATAATTTGGAAACTTAAAAATAATGTGAAGATTATTTTGTATAATAGTCAAAATACAGTAAATGTTTTCTTTTAATCAGAGGAAAAAATCGCAATTAAAAGTAACAGTATTCAGTGCCATTCTCCCATATCATCCCACTCTTGCCCTCTTCCACAGAGTCCACGATTCTGTTCTATACATCTGCATTCCTTTTGCTGTCTCGCATGCAGGGTAGCATTGAAACATGTTAATTATCATATGTGAAATCAATCGCCAGCCCAGGGTTGATGCTCAGGGCTGGTGCACCGAGATGTCCGAGGGGGAGGGAATCGGGAGAGAGGAGGGAGGGGGGTTCTGGAGGGGGAGCATATATAAACCCATGGCGGTTTCATGTCATCGTATGGCAAAACCAACACAATAAAAAAAAAAAAGTAACAGTATTCAAGGAAAAGGATAGAAAGGGGAAAGAGCGAATAACTTGTATTGGTCTTTACTAACAAAGACCGTGTGAAAATACTCATTCTCAAGCTATCTTTTGATGTGAATAATAAATCCAAAAGTAAATACACAGGATATTTTAGGTAAGCTTGGAAAATTATACATACTTAAACCACCAAATTGGTTTGAATTCATTTTTGATAAACCAAATATAGATAAATTACTATATAGATAAAGTCAAGTGATTTTTATATGAGGTCTGAGGACACAGCAGCAAATTTCGTACCTACTGGTCAGAATGTTCACCAGTTGTGTGTCTGTCTGTATCAACATGAAGAAAACAAAAGATAGGGACCAATAGGTACTTCTTGTAATGGAGAAGAAAATTGCAAAAAAGCTGGTTACTCAGAAATAGGTGTTAACATTTCCTTTAGTTAGTATTTTTAAAAGTGCTCTGGAAAAAGGAGGGGAAGGAAGACTCTCAGGTTTGCAGTAATGTTGACCCCTTTTGAGTGATAAAAAGCAAAGCTGTTTTTTGGAAATAAACTGCAAGATTTCTTGGATATAAAGACCCAGTTGGCTTGAAATCCATCATTTATTTCATCATCTTTGAAAAACATTGTATGATAAAAAGAAGCCTTAGCAGTTGAATAGGTTTCTGTTCCACCAAGGCTTTTGGATAAAGATATTTTGATTTATCTTACCAATAGTTCCAGTTTGTGAAAAATAACTCCAGCTGGGCAACAGAGCTTAGAAATTAGTGGATGCTTTCAAGAAACTTGGCAATAGTTTAGCTTGTTCCCTCATGGGAATGTTTTACAGTATTTGAAAAAAACAATATCCGTGAATATTGTCCACAGTGATCTATGAAATTTTGAATATTCCCTAACAATTTTTCTCAATTTTAAAAAATCATTGTTTATTAACTTTTATGATTATATTTGTAAATAATTATACTTTGCTAGCTAGTAAAACTAAGATTTTTTTTAGATTGAAAATTATAAATTTAGTTGAGTTTATCCCAGAGAATCATTACTTAATTTTTAGAATATATAATTAAACCAGTTTATTGCTAATGACTTATTACTTATGATTCTTTGTTATTTATTGCAGCTTAATGTTATTTATAATGTGAAAAATTCCAGATCTTCTATAAGCCGAAGATCTATCCAAGATCAGGAATCATTTGACTTAGATGTTGCTGTAAAAGATAATAAAGATGATGTCAATCACTTGGATTTGAATGTGTGCACAAGGTTGGTATCTAAGTTCCCCCTCTTTCTCCTTAAGAAATAGATTTGAATATTTAATTAAATATATATGACTATTTATGGAGAAGGAAATGGCCATCCACTCCAGTATTCTTGCCTGGAGAATTCCATGGACAGAGGAGCCTGGTGGGCTACAGTCCATGGGGTCACAAAGTATCAGACATGACTGAAGTGACTTAGCAACAGCATATGACTATTTATATATTTAATTATATAACTATATAGTTATCTAACTGTATCACTATAAGGAGTTATATTTAGCAAAGATTTCAGTTCCACAGTATACTTCTGATTACAAACTAGAATGCTAATTGTATTTAAGCCCTTCTCCACTAGCCCAAATTATCAATATTTGCACATTTTTCTTGTATTTATAATAAACTTTAATAGAAAAGTTTAATAAAACCCAGGTTTAATTAATAAAAACTTTAATTGTCATTCAGTCACTCAGTTGTGTCTGATTCTTTGCAACCCCATGGACTGCAGCACACCAGGCTTCCCTGTCCATCAACAGCTCCTGGAGTTTGCTCAAACTCATGTCCATTGAATCAGTGATATTGTCCAGCAATCTCATCCTCTGTCATCCGCTTCTCTTCTTGCCTTCAATTTTTCCCAACATCAGGATCTTTTCTAGTGAGTTGGATCTTCGCATCAGGTGGCCAAAGTATTGGAGCTTCAGCTTCAACATCAGTCCTTCCAGTGAATATTCAGGATTGACTGGTTTGATTACCTTGCTGTCCAAGGGACTTGCGAGTCTTCTCCAGCACCATAGTTCAAAAGCATCAGGTCTTTGGCACTCAGCCTTCCTTATGGTCCAGCCCTCACGTCTGTACATGACTAATGGAAAAACCATAGCTTTGACTATATGGATCTTTGTTGGCAAAGTGATATTGCAGCTTTAATACACTATCTAGATTTGTCATAGCTTTTCTTCCAAGGAGCAAGTGTCTTTTAATTTTGTGGCTATAGTCACCATCTGCAGTGATTTTGGAGCCCAAGAAAATAAAGTCTGCCACTGTTTCCATTCAAAAACCTTAATGAATCATGTTTAATACTCCAAAATTGATTATTTCTTTTGGTCATTTTTCCATTAAGCAATTATTCTAGGTTCACATTTAACTTTTTGTGTTATGCACTTAACTCAGAACCTCATAAAAGTGTGCAAGTTCAATGAAGAGCCTAGTGTTTTTTTAGACACAGTGAAATAATTCCAATTTAGAAGATCTTTGCATTGGATGTTTAGGCACTTACAGCTTCTGGGAGCATTTAATAAAGCGACTATTAAACTTGGTCTGTGTCCAGAGCATCTGAGGGTCTTGTTAAGCAAAAGGTATCCACTTCAAGACTACTGACTTCACAGATTCAGGGTCTATGAAGCCACCTTCAGCCTTCTTGCTTATTCTGATGCATATAGCAGTTTGAGAACAACTCCTTCAGAAAGTTCTCGAATCAAGAGACTTTACAGTTTCTTCTTTGTCAATCTACTATGGTTAGAAAGCTGGGTGTTCCTCTGTTATGCACTGATCTTGACGAGCTGCTGCCTGCCCTTTTTAAATATCCCATTTAAAAAGAGATTGGGCTTTCTTGGTGGCTCAGACAGTAAAGAATCTGCCTGCAATGCAGGAGATCTGGGTTTCATCACTGGGTCAGGAAGATCCCCTGGAGAAGGGAATGGCTACTCACTTCAGTACCCTTGCCTGGAGAATTACATGGACAGAGGAGCCTGGTGGGAGTTGTCCATGGGGTTGCAAAGAGTCAGACATGACTGAACGGCTAACACTTACTTACTATAGCATCTGATTGACCTTGGACTCTTGGTGGGCTGGATGTCACTGATGTGATACTGAACCTCTGGGTCCTCCTAAGGTCATCTCTAGGTGTTCCTCCAGGTGGTCAATCTTAGCCATTGCCTGAACCCAGTCTTCTTCATTACTGCTACCATCCCTACTATCTTGGGTCTCCTTGTTCCTGATTTTAGTATAAATTACCACATGTGTTTGCCCCCTTCCTCACCTATTTGGGCGTTTTGAACCAGCAGCACGGGGATATCAGAATCTCTGCAGTGGCTTCCTTTTTAGCTGAGAAAGTAGGACTCCATTATACTTCACTAAGATTGAAACTGGGCTCTGTTCCAGAATAACAACATCAAGTTATTATTATTATTATTATTTAAACAACACCCACCTGCATTTGGGCTTTCCTTGTAGCTCAGACAGTAAAGAATCCGCCTGCAAGGTGGGAGACCTGGGCTTGTTCCTTGGGTTGGGAAGATCCCCTGGAGGAGGGAATGGCAACCCACTCTATTATTCTTGCCTGGAGAATCCCATGGACAGAGGAGCCTGGTGGGCTAGTGTCCATGGGGTTGCAGAGTTGGACACAACTGAGTGACTGAGCACAGCACGCCATTTGCATTTATTGCAAACTTACATGCTAGGCGTTACACAATGACTTGCACATGCAACTCATTTAATCAGAGGTATTCTATAACTCTGCTTTTCTCAATAGCTCCTTTAGTCATTCATTCACTCAGTAAATACTGGCTGAATTTCCATTATGTAGTGTCAGGATTTGGAGTATTAAGGTTAGCCAAAAAGATATAGCCTTATCTTCACAGTACTTACTGTTTGAAAGAGGAGACAAAAACTAATAAAAATGCTTCCTGAAAACAATGTTAACTGAACTCAGGTTTGGCTGCTGGCTGTTTAGAAATCAATACCCAAGAGACAGTTGCTGGTTGAAAGGAAAGATGCTTTAATGAGAAAAACTGGCAGTCTGGGGAGAAGGTGGACTCATGTCCTGAGACCAGCTCTGAGGATTCTGCTCAGTAGTAATGGTTTTTAAAGGGAAACTGGGAAAACAGTCTCAGCCAGTCATTGAGATGGGAGTCAGAGCCATCACCACCTTGCCCTGCATGCAGGCTTGTCGACTTCTTATGGTCTTCTTCTAGATGCTGTCTTGTTCACACAGTTTGTTCATGAGGTTACTAAAGGGGAAGCTAGGGAAGAGATCTGGTCATCTGTTAATTATTTATTCTTCATTTGTGCTCCTTTTATCTATGGAAAGAACCAACAGGTTAGGCAAGATACTGAGACGTGTGCTTGGGCCAGAGGTGAGCAGAACATGGCGGGGCCTGGTTTAAGGTTAGTTACAATACAGCTTTGCTAAAATGACAAGAAAAGGGCTTTCCTGAGGAGGGTGGTTTCCTGCAAAGAGCTGCTTAGAGAAAGTCAAAAAAATTCTAGGTTTGAAAAGGGCAAATTGTTCTTATGGGGCAATAAGATGGATTTTACCTCTTAGGGAGGTCAGGTGAAGATACAGAAGAGCAAAATGAAGTGAAACTGAGACTCAGGCCATGATGGGGCTTCACTATAAGGGGCTCATGTAAAAATGCAGGATTCCAAATCTTATTCCAGCATCAGGAGTCAGATGGGCAATAAACTTTGCTATGTAGAGGACATCTATATCTTTGTGTGTGTGTGTGTGTGTGGAGGATCTGGAGAAGTAAGTGTTTTAATCAGGGTTGGGGGCTTTATAAAAAGGATTTAGACGCTGCAACTAGTTTTCTGAGAAAAATCTGCTATGAAATTCAAATAGCATTCTAAATGAATTCTTTCAGTGACACTTTATAAAAAGAAAAACTGGTGTTTCAGACACTTTATTCTCATCAGTAAGGTCCAAGCTCTTACTCACCTCAGACAGGGTTTCTCTGTGGCATGGCAGTTTAACAAGCTCTGCCCCTGGCTGGTGGAAAGACCAGGTCAACTAAGGCACTTCTGATGATACACTGCAGTCATCGAATTTAGGCAGGTTGGCTGTTTTTCTCATCTCTAAAACCCTTCCAATTTTAATGCCCATATTGATTTTCAACAGCATCTCTTCTTGAGTACATTACCAGCAGATGGTTTTGACTGCCTGGGGTTGCCAGCCAGCCACAGTCAGCACTTGCACAGTATGGCTTTTCAATCAGTCATGTTTGGCAGGCATCAATTTGCTGCTTTGAAAAGCAAGATTTTCTACTGGCCCTTCTTGCTTTTGCCATTTAAAGTACAACGGGAACTTAACGATGCTGAGAGTTCCATCTTGGAGACAAACTTCTTTCCATAACGACACTGGGCTCCTTCAGATCCAAACTCTTGCCACCTAGTCTCTTATTTTTTTTAATTTTATTTTTTTCATGTTGCATGTAAAATTTAATTAGAAAATTCATAGTTCACAAAAGTACATATATTTTGTTGATAGCTCATGAGGACATTATCATAAACGTAAGATACAGAACAAAATTCACAGTTAGCTTGACATTTAGTACTATAAAATTTTAAGGTGAATCCACTGATATTTTTGTTAATAAGGTACACTTGAAACAATTCAGACTACCAATGAATCAACATTTTATTGTATAACCAAGATCTGTTGCTTTTACAATATGTCTAGTAATCAGTTATTTCACCAATAATTTAAATAAGATATCCAGTTGAAAAGACCACTGACATACACCTTTAGCAGGACAATTAAAATAAAAAGCACCAGCAGCTTTGATTTCCATTTTCATGAATACATACAAGAAAGATCCATATTTTTACAGTTAAAAGTTGTTCAAAAAGTCAAGCCCTGAAGTTTTTCTTCCCCTAAGAGAACAGTTCTGATGTTAAAACTTTGTTAAAAAACAAAAGAGAGAGAGGAAAAGAGAGGTAGTATGTGAAAGTATTTTTGCTTAAAATGTTGAACCCCTGCATTTGTTTTAAAGGAGACAAAATGTTGCTGGTATCCAGATGCTTTGATGCTCACAGTGTGTATAGCAGGGTTAGAAAACAAGCAGTATAATAAAACTTTCCCAGGCTTGTCATTCTCCCAAGGCAACCAGAGAAAATACAAAATTTGCTCCAAATATGTGGGAGAAGGGAAGGACCTTTCCTACTGGGTCTTCTTTTTCTAAAACCAGATGAAGAAAAGGTTGTTGAAGACTCGGCCGCCATCTCTTACTAACCGGTCAAGTGATGCCTCTTTTTCAGTTCCTAGCCTTGAGCCGGAGAACTTAGTGCTGTCAACTTGTGAGAAAATGAAAAAGGTAATGCAGTTTGGAATCAACCACTGGAAAACAGAGTGGCCTGCTGAAGGGGCAAAGATTGCCCTCATTACAGCTCAGGGGCCTAAGCCAGCCACATCGTAGGCATTTCATGCTGGCTGACAAGTGGACCCACTGTTGTGTGGTTGAAAGTTATAGGAATTTCAGACCTGTAAAGAAAGGGTTACCTTTTTACAGTTTTCTACAATAACTTATTTCAGTAAAACAGTGAATATTTGGAATCACACGTGGCAGTTTTAAATTTCTATACGAAGATAGTTTGCCAACAGCTGTAGGTTTTTCCTAAAGAGTTTTTGTCTATCCTGTCATCCTTGATTTAGGTTTCTGGGCCCAGCCAGAAGCGGCATGGCCCTTATGGAAGTCAACCTCCTCAGTGGCTTTACTGTGTCCTCAGACGCCATTCCCCTGAGTGAGACTGTGAAAAAAGTAGAACACGACCATGGGAAACTCAACCTCTACTTAGACTCTGTAAGTAATGAAACCTAAGCTTCCCCTCGGTAACCATTGACAGCACCGCTCTTTACTGGGTTCAGAAGTACCTTTACTTTACATGTTTTCTTTACATCGTTATTTTGGCTGTTTGTGTCCCTGAATGACTTTGAAATGGCAACCATCTATTGTCAACACTAACAAGACATTATTATAAAATTAGTTTAAAGAGAATTACTATTAATGGTGAGCCTAATAAAAGTCCTGATAATGAAATTATTATTTCTTACCAGATGTTTCAGCACAAAAATTGTTGATATGATTTCCAAAATATAGTCCAGATCTCAAATGGAGAACTCCTGTGCTTCAAGGAATTGCTGAACATATATTTATTTAAATGCTGCTGCTGCTGAAAGCTTTAATTACATGGTTTAAAACGCTCATGAGGGACTTCCCTGGTGGTCCAGTGGTTAAGAATCCTCCAGCCAATGCAAGGGATCTGGGTTCCATCCCTGGTCTGGGAACTAGGACCCCACATGCCACAGGGCAGTATGTGCCAGTTCCTGAGCCCACGTTCTAGAGCCCACAGGCTGCAACTGGAGAGAAGCCTGAGCACCCAGAGTTGGTACTCTGCAGCGAGAAAAGCCACTGCAAGGAGGAGCCCACAGACCACAACTAGAGAGTAGCCCCTGCTTGCCATGACTAGGGAAAGCCCCCAGGCAGCAGTGAAGACCCAGTGCAGGGTGCTTTCATGAGAGAAAAAGCATTTAATACATCCCAAAGGGGTTAACAGTCCTGCACTGGAAAGTTAGGTCCTTGAATCATAGAATATTCTCAGAGGTTTGGTCTGGAGAATATATAATTATATAATTATTATATAATTATATCACATAATTTTCATGTACTCTTCCTACTGCTGTATGAAAATTACTGATTCAAGAATAAGGTGCATAGAATATTGTGAGAAAAATTAGTGTGGAATTCAAGACTCTACTTGTTATGTCTCAAAACTGCTGGCATGTAAGTTTATTCTTCTGACATCTACATGAAATTTATATGTGGAGCTGAAATTAAGTTTTAAGTGTTCTTAGGATTTCATGTTATGAGGGGGAAATACGTATGTTTCTTATTCCAGTTTTGCAAAGTGTGAGTCAGAATTATATTGCTTTAGCAGTGATTCTACTTTTAAAAAGCTAGTTCCTAAATATTCTCCTTGTTTTAAGACTTCAGAAACCACTTTGGTTAAAAAGCTGTTAAAATGAATTCAAAGTCTCTAGATTCTTTTGCTATTCAGTAATTTTCATATATTAAATGAAAGTGAAATTTGCTCAGTTGTGTCTGACTCTTTGCAACCCTTGGACTAGACAGTCCATGGAATTCTCCAGGCCAGAATACTGGAGTGGGTAGCCTTTCCCTTCTCCAGGGGGCTCTTCCCAATCCAGGGATTGAACCCAGGTTTCCTATATTGCAGGCAGATTCTTTACCACCAGGGAAGCCCATATTGCTTGACAGTCATGGGCCTAATTTAGGGTTTGAAAAATGCATTTAATGTTTTTATATTTAATGTAATTAGGTTTGGAGTTTGTCCTGTGTCTGTGATGTTCTTGTTAAGGGCTGTTTTTAGTGTCCATTACATTTTGACTGATTGACTTTTCGCTTCCTGCTAATTGATATGTAATGACATGTTTGAAGGAATTTATTAATTTCAGATTCCTTAACCAGTATTGTTTGCTGGATTGGCCTTAAGTATCTTTCCTGGAGGCAAAGAGGCTGGCCTTTTGTACCTCATCTTGGTCAGTTACTGGTTGGGGGCTGCAGCCCCCTGAGTCTGAGGTTACTTTACTTAGTGGATGAGGTGGCTCCTATGAGCTGAGGATGATTCTCCAAAAGAAGGGGACAGGGGTGAGTCAGTAGCAGCAACCAGGATGGGGTGCAAGGCTGAGAGAGGGGTTTTGGTGAAGCACCAAGGCCAGGGGCACGCACCTTGGGCTCCTGCATCCTTAACCACTCTAATTCTCAGTATCTGTTTCAGTAAAATGGAAGTAAGAACCATATTGATCATGCAAAGATTGTTTTACAAAATAAATGATGTGATTTATGTAAAGTGCTTACCACTTTACACCACACAGTACTGGGTGTGTAGAAATGCTCCCTAAATGTCAATTTCTATAACTGCTTGATAAATGGTAAGAGAAAGAAATGTCTTTTATCATCAACACAGTCTGCCACCCCTTTAAAAGTCTTCTGTATTTTTCAAGGTAAATGAAACCGAGTTTTGTGTTGATATTCCTGCTGTGAGAAGCTTTAGAGTGTCAAATACACAAGATGCTTCGGTGTCCATAGTGGACTACTATGAACCAAGTAAGTGTGTTCTGGAGTTCCCAGTACTTTAGGAGTTAAGCTGGGCATTCATTCAAAGTGGCCGTCTATTGAATTAGCTTTGTGGGGGAGGCTGTAGTTGGGGGTAGTGAAGAAGGTGGTGCAGCAGGAGGTGAGCTTTCCATTTAAATGAAGACAATTGATAATTTACAAAATATAATCACAAGATAGCATTTTGCATATATTAAAGTGATGTTTTTGCTCATAATATTTTAGGTTTTCAACTTACAGTTAAAATTAAAAAATCAACAACAACAAACGGACACAGAGTCTAGTTATGTTCAGTTTCCTAGGTTCTTCTCTTGTTCCAAGCACCCACTCCATCTGGTTCTGGTTTTAAAATAAGACTTCTTCAGGAGAGAATGTGAACACCATCCGTGTTGACAAACCTCAGTGGGGTTTAGCTGTTTCTTCACGGAGGGAGTCTTGTTTTGCTAAAATGTATTTATTATAACAGATATTTGTTTATCATTTCAAGAAAAATATAGTCTAAAAAATAACTAGAGCTTCTTTGATTTTACTGGTAGCTTTTACTTTATAAAATATTAGAAATTTAGAATGTGAAAGTAGAGATCTGGTTTGGAGATCATCTAAGCTGATCAAGACAAGTCTCCGTTCAGTCAGGGAGTGCGTTTTTGTCCCTTTGAGACCTGCAGGCTAATGTTTCGTCCTGAATAAGCACTCCTAGCAGCTCAGAATCATCAGAATGCATGAGAATCGTGAACATTTTCATGTCCCAGGCAGTTGTAGATAATTACACTTTAGAGTACGAGGAATCTGTCCACATGGCTGGGATTCTTTGCAGGGTATTCAAGAGGTAGCACCACCTTCTCTCCTTCTGAGTCAACAAGCCAATTCCTCTCATCTTTTGCTTCCTATTGGAGTTGGGGTAAAGCATTCACCCAATTCTTGTGGGACATTATGGAGACAAACTGATGCAGCATTTTTTTTTTTTTTCCTGGTGAAAGGATGAAAGACTCAAGTAGAGACTCAGTGACAAAATAGTGAATTTATCCAAATTTTTTATTTAATAACCTAGTTGAAAGATTCTCCAACTGATATTTCTCAGGTGTATGGAGAATATTTTAAACATTTAAGAAGCAAAAAAGATTCTGTCTCCGTAAAGTTTTTTTGTGGAAAATGACTTATGTATTGGGGGGCATTTAAAATGAAAACATGGGTAAGATCAGGATAATAAAACCCATTTTGAAAAACCCCAGAGTCAGAAAGCATATTTACAATATTTAAAACAATGACAAAAGAAAATAAAGTTTCTTAAAAACTGTAAAAATAAAAATCATTTATGCTTTATAGTAAGCTCATTATAATGCTATTGGTGCTTTATATAGTTTTTTAAAATATTATTGTACTATAAAATTTACTCAAGTTCAGTAGTTTTAGAGATTATGTGCTTAACACTTTTAAGACATGAAACAAGGCATGACACAGAGTTCTTTTCATATTTTTGCATTTTAAAATAAAGCCCACGTAAATATTTCTCTTCAGTCGTTCTAATGAATAGAACTTTACTTGAAGGCATAGAAAATGTCATCCAAAAATGAAGTCTCAAGGAGGTTAAAACATCCTCAAGGTACAGCCTTCCCCTTTCCAGGAAGGGTTTCAGGTTGCCCTTGACCTGGGCTGTGCAGCTGGGGTCTGTTTTTCTTTTTTTAACGCCGGCCAGCTGCTGGTGCTCCAGAACCTGGACTTGAAAGCACTGTTTCCCTCTTGGACTTGCTTCGCAGTTTGGGCTCCTTGGGAGCAGTTGGGCTGTTTTTCTTGCAAAGAAAAATAAAATTATGTGAAGAACGGAAAACTCAGAAAAGTGTATCGAAAGGCTCTTAGGCTTTGGCAGAGTACCTGTTTGCAAACGCAGGAGGCATCTAAAGCGCCGTCTGCCTCTCTGAACAGGGCGGCGAGCCGTGCGAAGCTACAACTCCGGAGCGCGGCTGACGGCCTGCGACCTCTGCGGGGACGCGCTCGCCTGCGGCGCCTGCGGCCGCGCCGCCCCGGCCCGCCTCCCGCGCCTGGGCGCGCACCTCCTGCCCCTCGGACCCGCGCTTCTCTTCTCCTTGCAGCGCTGGCCGTGATGTATTTTCTAAAGACTCCATGAAACACTTGCCTTTCCAAAAGTCACATGTGACTGTCTTGTCTTCACAATCAGATGTTACCTCTGTTTGGAAAATCAGTGTTTTTCTTTTTATGACTTGGGAGGGGGGTAGACGTGGGGGAGATGTATGAATAACAACAGGTCCTTGTATGTGTAGCTGCATAGATCCCCCCCCCCCCCCCCCCCCACGAATTCTGTGTGGAACAAAAAAATAAGAATTATTGCAGCTGTATTCTTTTACTTCCCCCTCTTAAAATCTTTTAGGATTTTTTTTTGGAGGTGTTGATTTCTCCAGAATAAATGCATTATTTTAGATGATTCTTTTCATTTTCTAGAAGAAATGAGTGAGCCTGGATTCTTAAGCACTGCTATATGTCCGTCTCTGCTTTAGTAGTAACCGTGAAACAAGCCCAAGGGAAGAGCTTGTTCTCTGCCTTCTGTATCCACCCCAAACCCCTGACCACCCCACCTACCCCAGCGGTCTCAGTGCTGTACTCTGCTGTGTCGCCTCAGTCCTGTCCGGCTCTTCTCGATCCTATGAACCTGCCAGGCTCCTCTGTCCATGGGATTCTCCAGGCAAGAATACTGGAGTGGGTTGCCGTGCCCCCCTCCAGGGGATCTTCCCCACCCAGGGATTGAACCCATGTCTCCTGCATTGGCAGGCAGGTTCTTTCCTGCTAGTGCCCCCTGGGAAGCCCATGGTCTCAGTACATCTTTCTTAATCAGATAGAGTGTTTTTCTTTAGGATGGAGGTGGTGTTTTTTCTTTTTTTTAAAGGAAAATGGTGTTGCTCCACTCCAGATGTAGTCGCATACCCCATCCCTTGCTTTCGCCAGTTTTCCCTCTGGAGAGAAGCAGAGAGACTTTGCTGTGCTGCCCATGGCTCAGAGGTTGAGGTTGCTGGGAAGCGATCAGAGGGGCCCTGGGTGCTCTTCTCTGTGTACCCAGCCCCGCACGCAGGCTTTGTTCAGGCTGAGGGTCAGAGAGCATTGCCACATGTGCCTTATGGGACCTGGACAAGAAGATCCTAGACCAGGAGTCATGGGGATGCTAAGTTGGAAAGTGAAAGTGTTAGTCACTCAGTCATGTCCCACTCTTTATGACCCCATGGACTGTAGCCCACCAGGCTCCTCTGTCCGTGGAATTCTCCCCAAGAATACTGGAATGGGTAGCCAATGCCTTCTCCTGGCAATCTTCCCAACTGAGGGATTGAACCCAGGTCTCCCGCATTGAAGGCAGATTCTTTACCGTCTGAGCCACCAGGGGGACACAACCATATCCTGTATGAGATGCAGCAGACTGACCTCCCTGTGGTCTGGGAAAGAAGCTGGGGTTTGATGGGGGTTAGAGAGATGTGAGGTACTGTACAGTGTTGGCCAGGGTCCTGTGGAACCTTCTAGATTCAGGTATCTGAGTGTCAGACCGCCAGCTGTCCACTGACATCTAATGCTTGCTCTGAACCTTACAGAAGATTCTTGAATTTTGAGCATCTGGCTCATTGGTTACCTGGTATTCAGAAGGATAATACTCATTTATGTGAGTGAAGTTTTAAAGAAAGATTCCTTTCTTCTCCTCTTCCTATTTGTCCTCTTTTCTCACCTGTTTTTTTTTCATTCTTCCTTTCCTTGCCTACTTTATTTCTTCTTTCCATTTGAAAAATATTGAAATATTTTAGATACATCAAAAAATGTAAAGATCTTTTACTAAATCTAAAAAGTGGTTTAATTTTACTCCTGAACTCAGCATTTGTCTCAAGGGGATATAGAAATGTAATTGTAATTGTCATGGGCTCCAAAGATGCTGCATTAAAATATTTTCAGCTGTTTAAAACTAAATCCAAAATGAAAATGTACAAATAATATATTTAAGGTGAATTTTGAAAAGAATGTTTTTATTTTAGTGAATTTAAAGTAATTACAGTGGAGTGGATATTCATGGACTGCTTATGGATATTTTGGACACAAAGGTAGGAATTACTAATATTCAGGTTTTTAAAGCTGGAAACCTGAATTTAAAAAATAGATCCTTAGAGGGAGGGTGGTCTATGGAGAGAGAACAGTTAAATAACAAATATATAATTTTCTTGTATATACTTTGAAGTGGGGAAAAGTTTTAGTTGTGTTATCCCTTGGAAACAGTCTGATCTGAAAAAGACACTTGGGTTTGGGCTGTCCTATGTGGGAGTTTTGGCTTTTATATGTTAAGACTTCTTTGGAGGGGAAAGTATCTTAAAATGAACTTGGAGGAGGGTATTGGCAAAGGATCCCGCTTCCCCTATCCTGCTGCCTAGAGAAACTCAGACTACCCATCAACAGCTTTCTATTCTGTAGCTTATATACTGTTCATACCAGACTTCAAGTATAGAATCTTAGGAAACACAAGAATGGAAAGCCATTGAAAGATGGTGTAGCTTTTTAAAAGTGTATTTCCTCATTTAAAAACTAGAGATCTGATATTTTTTGTGTGAATTATTTCAGATTTTCAGGTTAAACAGTCACCATGTAAGTAATATTTTAATGTATTAAAAGTACATTACAGATGTATTAAAATGTATTGAAAGGAGGAGGATGGGATTGAGGAAGAACAGGAGCGGACGGAGTTTGGAGAGGGCGGTCTGCGCGTGGTTGGAGGTGCGCAGGCAGTGGGGACGTCGGCGTCTTCCTCCATCACGCCTCTTCAGGGCAGGCTCTGAGACGGCCGTGGGCTGGGATCAAAAGGGTCCAAAAAAGCCACAGACATCTGCGTTAAAGGAGAGCGGTAGTAGCAGAAATTGACATTATTAACTCTTTTCTTCACATGCTATGAGTAACAATACTAGAAACCTTGTTTTGCCTTTTACTTTGCTGATGGTGGAACTTCTCCAGTGCCCTCAATTTCATTCTTCTTCTTTCCCACTTTGTGGGAACCTCAATATTAAGACAGCAGCGTATGTTGCTTCCAGTTTTGACTGGCCAGGGGTTCCAGACACAGAATGTTGGGAATAACTAGTAGCCACATAAATGCGAGGACAGATCAACGCTATTATATTTGGTTTCAACATGTTACTGCCTTCAGTTATAATTCTAAAAAAGTAATTAAAACCCATTAAAATATGTTGGGTCAATGAAAAAATTCCTTTTATTGTGTTGTTCTATTATACTTTATGTTTTTGAAAATACTCTAATAATATTAGATACTAATATTAAACTTTACAATATTAAAATTTGGTTTAGTATTTTGGTTATATTATAATCTGTGGAACACTGTGTTAAAATCCAGATATATGCTTATTGCCTAACAGTTTGTTACTTACATATGCAATGCTGTATTCTACATGTGGGAATTTTCAGAATTGTACATAGCATAATTCTCCCTGCTTCCATTTTTTGAGCCTGAGTGTAATAATTTTTTTTAAAAAGGTTATATTTAACCATAATTTCTTTTTATGTTAAATTTAGTTACAAATATTCTGGCAACAGAGTGCTAGTAATCTTTATTTTGATTATTTTGATCCAATTCAATTATTTTGATATCATTCAACATTTCTGACCATCCAGTTTTAAAAATTGGAGCTATGATTTTTCTTTATCATTCTTTAAAGGAGCCATTTTGTTAGTCTTCCAGCATGTAATCTGGAGTTTTTTGTAACAGTTCAGTTCAGTTCAGTCACTCAGTCGTGTCCGACTCTTTGCGACCCCATGAATCACAGCACGCCAGGCCTCCCTGTCCACACCTACTCCCTAGGTCCACCCAAACCCATGTCCATTGAGTCAGTGATGCCATCCAGCCATCTCATCTTCTGTCTTCCCCTTCTCCTCCTAACCTCAATCCTTCCCAGCATCAGGGTCTTTTCCAGTGAGTCGGCTCTTCGCATCAGGTGGCCGAAGTATTGCAGTTTCAACCTCACTTCTAATTTGCCCTATTGAAGTTTAATACTGATTTTTATAAAAACATGTTGTAAATACCTCCCTGACAAGGTTCTTTATCATAAAGACAGTACTTAGTTGGAGTTCATCAAGTAGCTCCCATGGGTCCAGGTGCCATTACTTATTCTTGGGTGCATCATTTTCTTGCATTTTGTAAATTTGAGACAGTGGACTGACTCTTGGAGAAGCTTCAGAACCTTATATATCCTAAGTATATAAGTATATATACCCTTATATACCCTAAGAGGCTTCTATTAGAAGAATATTCTATTTTTTGTTTTCAAATTCCAGTAAAGCATAGCACATTTAAGAACTTAAAAATTTCCTGTCATCTACTCAATTGATTTTCATGTTAATATTAAATATCTTAAGTTGTATTGGGAGTAATCTGAGGTGCAGTTATATTTATCACTACTTTCTTCAGGAAACCAAGCAATAAATACACATTTTAATGAAGAATATATCAGTTGTGAGCAGGCTTGTTTCAAAACTGTTTCTAGCCATTGAGTTGTGTTTCCATGTGCCTCTTCATAAGACAGTGCCAACATGCATCATTCCATAAAATGTTGCCATTTCATTTTAGTAGTTATAATACAGGAAAATAGATATTTCCTGGGTGATTTCTGAGTTTCTCACTTTACAGGACACTTACACATTGGTATGTGTGTGTCTTTGTAATAAAGATGATATTGGTACATATTTAAGAAAAATTGCATGTCACGAGGCCATGATTTACCACTCTTCTGTCAGAGTATTGAATCAGTTGTAGAGAATAATTCCATGTTCCACTTACAGATCTTCAAGATTTATCTTTGATAGATTTAATAGAGTGTGGCTCTATTCTGATCCTTCAGATCTTTATGTTTTGGATTTTTACTGAGGTGCAGTTGTTGTGGTAGTCAATTTCTTTTGTACACAGTAGGCTTTATAAAATGTTATTCATAAATCTATTTTAAGACCTTGTTTGCAATACTATTGAAATAAAACATTTTCACAGAAACTAAAGCTTTATAAATTGAACCAGGGTGATTCTGAAAGCTTAAATTTTAAATGTTAGAGTATTGTTATATTGTTAATTGTACTTGATTATGTATTCAATGGGAAATCATGGTTTATCAATAAAAATGAAAATGTCCATCGATTTATTAACAGTGCTGTTTTTATTTTATATCATATGTATAGCACATCTCTTTTACCTAAACCTATTTATGGTGAGGAATGGGATGTCTGAGAGTAGGTTTGATGGGTGATTATTGTGTTAGATTTGACATAATGAAAGGAGAGAAACTTGACCACCAGCTGCCTTCACCTCTCTCCTCATTCTTTACACTTGTTATTGGAGTGGGATGTGTGAAGAGGTAAGTGATACACAAATGGAAGATGTGAGGTGAGGAGTCACTCAGCTCCTGGAAATTATACAGAAATACAAAATGCACGGGCTTCCGAGATGACACTAGTGGGAAAGAACCTGCCTGCTAATGCAGGAGACGAGAGAGATGCAGTTTTGACCCTTGGGTTGGCAAGATCCCCTGGAGTAGTAAATGGCAACTGGCTTCAGTGTTCTTGCCTGGAAAATCCCATGGCCAGAGGAACCTGGTGGGCTACAGTCCATGGGGCCACAGACTCGAACACGACTGAGTGACTGAGCACATAGAATGCACAGTTTGTATACCCAGGAAAATGGAGGCATGGACTCTTGCATCCACAAACATTTCAGGTTTATTTTCTTGATTTCTCCTTGTTAACAGTTTTCTTGCCACAAATTTTCTAGGCTTCTGTGCAATGTTAAAGATAGTAGCCATGCCTGCACAGTCCGACTCTTTGGGACCCCATGGACTGTGGCCCTCCAAGCTCTTCAGTCCATGGAATTTTCCAAGTAAGAATACTGGAGCCAGCTGGTATTTCCTATTCCAGGGGGTCTTCCTGATCCAGGGATTAAACCCACGTCTTCTGCATCTCCTGCACTGGTAGGCAGGTTCTTTACCAGTGAGCCGCTTGGAAAGCCCCCTAAAGACAGTACAGTGGATCTCAACTGGGGATGATTTTGACCCTGGGTGACATTTGGCAATGACGAGATATTTTTTTTTTGTCACAACTGAAGATAGTGTTACTGGCATCTAGTGGGTAGAGACCAAGGATGTTGTTAGACATCCTGCAGTGCCTGACCCCACAACAAAAGGCAAATATCAAGAGAAGCAAATATCAATAGTTACTATGGTTGAGAAACTCCTTAGCTAAATGATGCTGGGAACTTCTAGATCACTGAGTCAATTTAATGAGTAGAGTTAATTAATGTCTCAATTCAAATGTCAATTAATGAATTCCTTTAACGAGTCATTGGAATCACTGAGAAGATATTACTACTTAGATTAACAAATAAATCTGTATCTCAATGCTAGAAAACTTAGGTTGGAGACTGGGAAGTCCATTGGACTGCAAGGAGATCAACCAGTCCATCCTAAAGGAAATCAGTCCTGAATAGTCATTGGAAGGATTGATGCTGAAGCTAAAACTCCAATACTTTGGCCACCTGATGTGAAGAACTGACTCATTGGAAAAGACCCTAATGCTGGGAAATACTGAAGGCAGGAGGAGAAGGGGACAACAGAGAATGAGATGGTTGGATGGCATCACCGACTCTATGGACATGAGCTTGAGTAAGCTGCATAAGTTGGTGATGGACAGGGAAGCCTGGTGTGCTGCAGGCCGTGGTCTTGCAAAGAGTCTGACACGACTGAGTGACTGAACTGACGTGCATAACTTTAGGTAGAAGGTAAAGGAATTTTCCCATTCTCTAGTTGAGTTGTTCCTTCTGGGTGAGTCCTTTTGAAGCTCACAGCCTGCTTTGATATCATCTCTGATGCTCACAGTGGACAAAATGGGGTGCTCTGCTGGGTGGATGGGTTGTCTTCTTCCTGCTCCTGCCAGCTCATCGTTTCTGCTAAGGTGATTCAAAATGGGTCCTTGAAGAAGGTTCAAGTAATGGTGTATTCAAGGTTGTTGCTGTTGTTTTAGTCACTAAGTCTTGTCTGACTGTTTTGCGACCCCATGGACTGTAGTTCACCAGGCTCCTCTGTCCATGGGATTCTCCAGGCAAGAATACTGGAGTGGGTTGCCATTCCCTTCTCCAAGGGATCTTCCTGACCCAGGGATCAAACCCAAGTCTCCTGCATTGGCAGGTGGATCCTTTACCACTGAGCCACCTGGGAAGCCTGTATTCAAGGTTGCCAGTGATGAATCCAGATTATGGAGGTTCAGATACGGGGCATTGTGCCCCTTAATCTAGCTTTGTTGATCCCACCGACTGTATTGGAAACGTGAGGCATTGCCTTCCAGACTCTGCAGCATCCCCATGAAGACCCCTCCTGTGCTGGCAGAGCAGCTCGTGGGTACATCCTTGAGGCCCTCTTTAAGCCATTGCCCTCTTCTTCCCGAGTCTATCATCTCTGTTTTGCATTCTGAAGTTCCCATCATTTTCACTTTCTCTGTGACTCCCTGTCAGGTGTTAGCAAGCACTGTGTCTCCCCTTTTGCCTTCAGCTTCTTCACGTTCCATGAGCTGGGAGCCAGAGCCTTCTCTCTTCTGACTCTCTCCTGTGAGGTCATGTCCCCAGAGAGGAGGAATAGAGAGAGGACTTTGGAAGGTTCTTTGCTCTGATGGGTAGAGATTTTTACTCTCTTTGATGTTATCCCAATTTTATCAAAGTTTGGAGAACTGCGTGCGTTCAGCATGAGGGGGACATCAACTGATGGAACACACAAGAAAAAGACCGGATGACTTTTTTCCGAGTCAGTGACAAGAGAGCAAACGTCTCCAGTTTCTCAGGGACGTGATTCATTTCAGTATACCCTGCATCACGGTTTAATAAGGAAGACGAACTGGAGTCCGTGTGGGACAGAGAAGCCATAAAAGTGTCAGGATGAAAGATGAAGGGTCGTGGGGACACTGAGCTGGTGAAAGAAACCATGTGGACTCGGACACTTTCCTTTATATATCCCAGAGGCTGCCACCTGCAAGCTCACGTTGCAGAATTGTTACAAGTGGGCCCATTTGGGCACGATATCAGGTGCTGGTAACTACATGGTCCCTAGAGTTGTTAAGCCGAGGCTCATGATCATTAGGGGTTGATGCTTTTTAAATTGGTATCGTATCCATTGCTTTTTTTTGCATTATTAAAAGTGGTAGGGGTGAAGAGGTTTTCTGGTTGAGCCCCAGTTACGGATTGAATCATGTTCTCCAAAAGACATGTGGAAGTCCTAACCCTTGGTACTCCAGAATGTGACCTTATTTGGAAATAGGGTAGTTGCATTATAAAAGAAGATCGCTGAGTGAAGACAGAGATCCAGAGGGAGAATGCCATGTAACAACAAAGGAAGAGATTTGAGTTATGGGGCTGTAAGCCTAGAAATGCCAAAGAGTGCCCAAGGACTAGAAGTTGGAAAGAGGCAAGGAAGCATTCGTCTACAGGTTTCAGAGGTGAGCAAGGTCTTTTTTGACACTTTGGATTCAGACTCCCAGCTTCAGAACTGTGAGACAATAGTTTACTGTGATTTTAAGCCACTCAGTTTGTGGTACTTTGATACGGCAGTCCTAAGAAACTAATACAGCTCCCCAGAGAGGTTAAGTGCTGAGTACAAGTTCTACAACTTCTTTTTTCTTTTTTTGCCTTTGCCATTTAAGAGGAAAATCAGGACTTCTGCCTGGCAAGTACCAGGCATTCAGTAACAGTGGTTGACCAAGCACTGATGATTAAGCACCCACATTTATCCTTTGCTCTCAGCATCCCTGCCCCTACCACTTCACTCCCAGGCAGGAGGACTGGAACTGCTCTCCATTCGACATAGTGATGGCAAATAGAGCTCTCTTGAATACTAGCTGTAGTCATTTGGTAATGACGGTCTGGAGGGGTTCTGCCAGGGATTTTGAGGCCACTATCCAGGTGGTGCTAGGGGTAAAGAATCAGCCTGCCAATGCAGGAGACGCAGGTTTGATCCCTGGGTTGGGAAGATCTCTTGGAGGAGGAAATGGCCACCCACTCCAGTATTCTTGCCTAGAAAAAATTCCATGGACAGAGAAGCCTGGTGGGCTATGGTCCACGGGGTCACAATGAGTCAGATGCGACCGGGATCCACACAACCGGGACCCACTGATAAGAGTTACAACCTCTTGAGCATAAGAGCCAGGGTCAGCTGTGAATGTCTCTGTAGGGGAGGTAGAGCCAGGTAGTGGCACCGGAGCTGGGAATTTACCATGCCTGATTTAGGGTTTCAGTGTACAAGTTTGATTTTAAGTATTACTATATTGCCTTGGACTTGAACTAATTGTTTTTATTGGTGTTAGTGGCTTCCCAGGTGGCACTAATGATAAAGAACCTGCCTACCAATGCAGGAGACATAATAGAGGTGAGTTCCACCCCTGTGTTGGGAAGGTCCCCTGGAGGAGGGCATGACAACCCACTCCACTCTTCTTGCCTGGAGAATCCCATGGACAGAGTAGCCTGGTGGGCTGCAGTCCATGGGGTCTCAAAGAGTTGGACACGACTGAAGCGCCGTAGCCCACATGCAGGCAGCCTTGATTCATATGCCACATTTTGAGCCACTGCTCTCATCCTATACCACAGACCTTCTCTTTCTGTTTCCGTATTTATGGTAAATGCTATCTAATTCATGTGTCCAGAGTATTCTGTAGGTTCTGAACGGTAAACTTATAAATACTAATTGCTCTCTTATCACACTCATGTTTCATCTGTTACAGTCCCTAACACTACCTCTAACTCACTAGATATTCAGAAATGTTTAACTGATAGAATTTGAAGTAACTGCAATTAAGAACATATCCACATGAATAAATAAGCTATAGGACTGGAGTTACAGGAAATAAGGGGGAAAGGTGGAAAGAAAGAAATGCAGAAGATGGAGAAATATGGACCAGTTGTGAGCATAACCATCATGGGCCTTATTAAATTTCAGTTTTGGTATCGAGAATTTCAGCTGATTCCCACTATATATATATATACACTATATGTACACTATATACATATACACTATATATATATTATATATATATACACTATATACATATACACTATATATATATATTAAGATCTATTTAGTCATTTAATTTTTGGGCTATGATGGGTCTTCACTGCTGTGTGTGGGCTTTCTCTGGTTGCAGCAAGCTGGGGCTACTCATCATGGTGGTGTGCAGCCTTCTTATTGAGGTGGCTTCTCTTGTTGTGGAGCACAGGCTCTAGGTGTTTGGGCTGCAGTAGTTGGAGCACGTGGGTTCAGTTGTTGCAGCTCGAGGGCTCCGGGGCGCTGGCTCAGTAGTTGTGGCACACAGGCTTAACTGTTTTGAGGTATGTGGGATCTTAACGGACCAGGGCCTGAACCAGTTTTCCTTGTGTTGCAAGGTAGATTCTTAACCACTGGACCACCAGGGAAGCCCCCACTATAGACATTTAAGACATGTGTTTTGAGTGCTTAAAAAAAAAGTTCAGCTTAATTTATAAAGTGACGAGCAAATGTGGCTCTACGTGTTATTGCATTGTCTAATTTCTTATTGCCCTTGCCGAAGTCTGCAGGAGCAAGAAGATTTAGATTCTTCTCCGCTTTAACTAAGTAATGAATATCGTAAAACAAAGAATATTGCCTGCCATCTGGTTCTAGAAGGACTAAGTCTTTAGCACTCCAGTCTCTGATCGACAGTGTACCCTGAAAGGAATTCGGGGTGAAGTACTGAATAGGATGAAGTACTCTGTGTTTTGGAAAAACAGGCCCTGTAGATAGTGTTAGGTATTTCTTAGGGAGAACTTGAATGAACCCAGATTCTTGCATCTCCCCACACATAGAAAAGCACTAAAATCCTTAACTGAGATATCTGCTGCTGGTGACTAGTGGTATTTTTCTGAGATGTGTGCTTGACTTCTCTCTATCCAAAGATCACGTATACACTGGCTTCTCTCCCTGCCTCTTCAGAGCAGTTTCCTCAGAGCTACTGAGGGGTTGTTTTTCAGGCTGTTAGAGGTCAGTAAGGTCCTGAATACAGATCCAGCTTACAGCTCTTCTGTTGTGCATTTTACTTTCTTTTTTTCTTAAAAAATTTTTTTTAATATAGTTTAATTTTAGGTACACAGCAAAGTTAATCAGTTATACATATACATGTACATAATACATGTTTGTTGTTCAGTCAACCAGGTCATGTCCAACTCCTCCCAATTCCATGGACTGCAGCATACCAGGCTTACCTGTCCCTCACCAACTCTAGGAATTTGCCCAAGTGCCCTTTTTTAAATTTTTTGATTCAGTTTGATTTTTTGATATTGAGCTGCATGAACTCTTTGTTTATTTTGGAGATAGAGCCCTTAATGGTTACTTCATTTGCAAATACTTTCTCCCATTCTGAGGGGTTGTCTTTTTGTTTTGCTTATGGTTTCCTTTGCTGTGCAAAAGATTTTAAGTTTAGTTAGGTCCCGTCTGTTTATTTTTATTTTTACTTTCATTACTCTAGGAGGTGAATCAAAAAAGATTTTGCTGTGATTTATGTAAAAGAGTGTTCTGCCTTTATTTTCCTCTAAGAGTTTTATAGGAACTGGCCTTTCAGTTAGCTCTTTAATCCATTTGGAGCTTATTTTTGGGTATGGTATTAGGAATTATTCTAATTTCACTTGTTTACATGTAGCTGTCCAGTTTTCAAGCATCACTTATTGAAGAGACTATCTTTTCTCCATTGTATTGTCTTGTCTCTTTTGTCATAGATTAGGTGACCATAGATGGGTGGGTTTATTCTGGACTTGCTAGCCTGTTCCACTAATCTATACTTCTGTTTTTGTGCCAGGACCATACTATTTTGATGACTGTAGCTTTGTAGTATAGTCTTAAGACAGGGAGCCTGATTCCACCAGCTTGACTTTTTCTAGAACTGAAGATTCCTTTGGCTATTTGGTGTCTTTTATGCCTCTATACAAATTGTAAAATGTTTTGTTCTAATTTTGTGAAAACTGCAATTGGTAATTTGCATTGAATCTGTAGATTATTTTGAGTAGTATAGTAATTTTCACAATATTGATTCTTCCAAACCAAGAAAATGCTCTATCTTTACATTTATTTGTGTCACCTTTGATTCCTTTCATCAGTATGTTATACTTTCTTAAGTATAGGTCTTTGCCTCTTAAGGTAGGTTTATTCGTAGGTATTTTATTCTTTTTGATGCCATGGTAAATGGAATTGTTTCCTTGATCTCTCTTTCTGATCTTTTGTTGTTAGCATATAAGAATGCAAGACATTTCTAGATATTAATTGTGTATCTTTACCAAATTCATTGATGAGCTCTAGAAGTTTTCTGGTAGCATCTTTAGGGTTTTCTATGTATAGGTTCATGTCATCTGCAAACAGTGACAGTTTTACTTCTTCCAATTTGGATTCCTTTTCTTTCTTTCTTCTTCTTCATTGCTGTGGTTAGGACTTCCAAAACTATGTTGAATAACAGTGGTAAGAGTGGACATCTTTGTCTTGTTCCTGACCTTAGAGAAAATGTTTCTCAGTTTCCACCATTGAGAATAATATTTGCTGTGGGTTTGTTACATATGGCCTTTGTTATGTTGACATAGGTTCCCTCTATGCCTACTTCTGGAGACTTTTTATCATAAATGTGTGCTGAAGTTTTCTGAAAGTTCTCTGCATCTATTGAGATGATCAGATGGTTTTTATTCTTTAGTTTGTTAATGTGGTGTATCACATTGATTGATTTGCATATTTTGAAGAATCTTTGCTTCTAGGATAAATCCCACTGATTATGACATATGATCATTTTACTATGTTGTTGGATTCAGTTTGCTAGTATTTTGTTGAGGATTTTTGCTTCTATGTTCACCAGTGATGTTGGCCTGTAATTTTCTTTTTTTGTGTTATATTTACCTGGTTTTAGTATCAGGGTGATAGTGGCCTTGTAGATTGAACTTGAGAGTGTTCATTTCTCTTCAGATTTTGGAAGAGATTCACAAGAATAGGTGTTACTTATTCTCTAAGCATTTGGTAGACTTAACCTGTTTAGCCATCTGACTTTTGTTTGTTGGAAATTTTTTTTTAAAATATGTATTTGTTCATTCATTCATTTGACTGTGCTGGGTCTTATGTGTGGCATGTGTGATCTTGTTCCCTCACCAAGGATCAAATCTGGGCCCTCTGCTTTGGGAGAATAGAGTCTCAGCCACTGGACCACCAGGAAGTCCCAGTTAGAAGTTTCTTAATCACATTTTCAACTTTAGTACTTGTGTCTGTTCTTAGTATTTCTCCCTGGTTCATTCAGTCTGGAAAGCTTGTATCTTTCTAAGAATTTGTCCATTTCATCTAAGTTTGTCCATTTCATTGGTGTAAAATTGTCTGTAGTAGTCTCTTATGATACTTTACATTTCTGTGGTGACAGCTGTAACTTCTCGTTTTTCATTTCTGATTTTATTGATTTGAGTCCTCTCCCTTTTTTTCTTGGTGACTCTTGCTAAAGGTTTATCAGTTTTGTTTACTTTCTCGAAGAACTAGCTTTTAGTTTCATTCATTTTTGCTGTTATTTTCTTTATTTCATTTGTTTCTGCTCTGATCTTTATGATTTCTTTCCTTTTACTAATGCTGACATTGTTTTGTTCTTCTTTCTCTAGTTGCTTTAGGTGGTAGGTTGTGTGTGTGCATGCTAAGTCACTTCAGTCATGTCTGTCTCTTTGGCACCCTATGGACCATAGCCCATCAGGATCCTCTGTCCATGGGATTCTCTAGGCAAAAATACTGGAGTGAATTGTTGTGCCCATCTCTGGGGGATCTTCTCGACCAAGGGATCGAACCTGCGCCTCTTACGTCTCCAGCATTGACAGGCAGGTTTTTACCTCTAACGCCACCTGGGAAGCCCAGGTGTAAGGTTTGTTTGTTTATTTGAGATTTATCTTATTTCTTGAGGGAAGACTGTATTGCTATAAACTTCCCTTTCAGAACTGTTTTTGCCATGTCCCACAGGTTTTGCTGTTTCGTGTTTTTTTTTGTCATTTGTGTCTAGGTGTTTTACGATTTCCTCTTTGGTTTCTTCAGCGATCCCCCAGTTATTTAGTAATGCATTGTTTAGCCTCCACGTATTTGTGTTTTTTACGTTTTTTTCTGTCATTGATTTCTAATCTCATCGTGTTGTTGTTGGAAAAGATGATATGATATTCTTAAATATTCTTAAATTTACCAAAGCTTGACTTGTAATATATCCTGGAGAATGTTCTGTGTTCAGCTGAGAAGAAAGTGCATTCTGCTGCTTTTGGATGAAATGCTCCATAAATAGCAATTAAGTCTCAGTGGTCTAATATGTCATTTAAGGCTTGTGTTTCCTTACTGATTTTCTGTCTGGGTGACCTGTTCATTGGCATAAGTGGGGTGTTTAAGGATTCCCCACTATTACTGTGTCAGTGTTTGGACACACTGTTTTGGACCCCTTTGGACTGTTAGCATTTGCCTTATATATTGAGATGCTCCAATATTGGGAGGCATATATATTTATAATTGTTATATCTTCTTCTTTGATTGATCCCTTGATCATTATGCAGTGTCCTTCCTTGTCTCTTGTCACAGTCTTTATTTTAAAGTCTATTTTGTCTGATATGAGTATTGCTATCCAGCTTTCTTTTGATTTCAAGTTGCATGGAATATCTTTTTCCATTCCTTCACTCTCAGTCTCTATGTGTCCCTAGGTCTGAAGTGGTCTTTTATAGACAGTATATGTATCTGTCTTGTTTTTTATTCATTCAGCCAGTCTGTCATTTCATTGAAGCGTTTAATCCATTTACACTTAGGGTAATTATTGATACATATGTTCCTATTGCCATTTTTCTTAAATGTTTTGGGTTTATTTCTGTAGATCTTTATTTTTCCCTTTCTGTTTGTTTTCTTCTCTTGTGGTTTGATTGCCATCTTTAGTGTTGTGTTTGGATTGCTTTTTCTTTTTTAATGTTTGTATCTATTGTAGTTTTTTGGTTTGTATTTCCCATGAGATTTTTTTCACTTGCTATTTAAAATTTATTGAGCACAGACAGTGTGTCATTGAAATACTTTACTGGAAATTTATAGTCTTTGCCTTTGCGTTTTACATTCTTTACATAATGTACATTAAAAAAACCCAGTATAGTACATGGCATCATAAAAAGATTATGTGAACCTAGACTGAGTCCCTTTATGGTGAAATTTTGTAAGAGTCACTGTGTTTTATTTACATCATGGTAACTGATGACTAAAAGTCTGGATAAAGATGGAGGACTTTATGTGAAAACAAAATGGAAACCAATATGACAAATTATGTGTGTAATCCTTTAACTTTAGACCTCTGTAGGCTGATTTCTATAATAGCCATCTAATGACCACTGGGATCAATTACAGGCACATTGTCTTGGAATTACAATGCCCTCATTTTTCACAATAAGGTAAGGAAACAATAATATAGGATTGACATGTATACACTACCATGTATAAAATAGATGGCTAGTGGGAACCTTTAAACTCAACATTCAAAAAACTAAATCATGTCATCCAGTTCCATCGTTTCATGGCAAATAGATGGGGAAACAATAGAAACAGTGACAGACAATTTTCTTGGGCTCTAGAAATACTGTGAATGGTTACTGCAGCCATAAAATTAAAAGATGCCTGCTCCTTGGAAGAAAAGCTGTGATAAATCTAAACAGCACATTCAAAAGCAGAGACATCACTTTGCCAACCAAGGTCCATCTAGTCAAAGCTATGGTTTTTCCAGTGGTCATGTATGGATGTGAGAGTTAGACCATAGAGAAGGCTGAGCCGAAGAATTGATGTTTTCAAACTGTGGTGCTGGAGAAGTCTCTTGAGAGTCCCTTGGACTGCAGTGAGATAAAACAAGTCACTCCTAAAGGAAACCAACCCTGAGTATTCACTGGAAGGACTGATGCTGAAGCTGAAGCTTCAATACTTTGGCCACCTGTACCAAATCATTGGAAAAGACCACTAGGCTGGGAAAGATTGAGGGCCAGAGGAGAAGGAGGAAACAGAGGTTGAGATTGTTGGATGGCATCACCGATTCAATGGATGTGAGTTTGAGTAAACTCCAGGAAATAGTGAAGGACAGTGAAGACTGGCATGCTGCAGTCCTTTTGGTTGCAAGGAGTCAGACATGACTGAGTGACTGAACAAGAACAATTGGGAGCCTGTTATAAAGTATAGGAAGTTCAGCTCTGTGTTCTGTGATGTCCTAGAGTGGCGGGATGGGGATATGTGGGAGGGAAGCTTAAGAGGGCCCCTTGAGCTGTGCACATATAGCTGATTCACTTTGTTTTTTAGCAGAAACTAACAGAGCATTGTGAAGCAATTATACTCCATTTAAAAAATCTATCCTTCAACACCCACAGTAAGTGGATTTTTAAAATTTTATTTAACAATATGGGTAACCTCAATCAAAAGATTTAAAACTGCCTCTTTTTTTGCTTTAGTCAAACTAAAACAATGAAGAAAACATACTTCCAGAAACATATTTATACAAAACCAAAGAAATTATTTTCCAACAAGTATTCCCATGAGATTTTGATAAAGTTATATATATATATATGTTTGTTTTAAGTCACTGATGTCTTAATTTCAATCCCACTCCCTGCATTTGTAGGTCTTCTCATGGTTGCTAATTTTGAGGTCATATTTGTGTATGTGTGATTTCCTGCTTTTGCTCTGTGTGTGACTTTGCCAATGAGTTTTCTCATTTGTTATTTCTTGTTTCCAGTTTTGGCTTCTTTTTCTCCCTGCTGCCTAGAGAAGTTCCTTTAGCATCCATTGCAAAGCTGGTCTGATGGTGCTAAATCTTCTTAGCTTTTGCTCATCTATGAAGCTTTTGATTTCTCTGTCAAATCTGAATGAGAGCCTTGCTGGGTAGAATATTCTTGGTTGTCTGTTTTTCCCTTTCATCAGTTTAAGTATAATTTACCACTTCCTCTGGCCTGCAGAGTTTCTGCTAAAAAAAATTATTTGATAACCTTATGAGGAATCCCCCATATATTGGTTGTTGCTTTTTTTTTGCTTGTTGTTTTTAATATTTTTATTTGTATTTAATTTTTGTTAGTTTGATTACTATATGTCTCTTTGTGTTTCTACTTGGGTTTATCCTGTATGGGACTCTGCATTTCCTGGACTTGAGTGACTATTTCCTTGCCTAATCTAGGGGAGTTTATGACTATCATCTCTTCAACTATTTTCTGAGGCCCTGCCTCTTTTTCTTCTTCTCCTGAGACCCCTATAATTGGTATGTTGGTGCATTTAATGTTGTCCCTGAGGTCTCTTAGACTGTCTTTTCTTTTCATTCTTCTTTCTTTATTCTATTCTGTGTCAGTGATTTCTACCAATCTGTCTTCCAGCTTACTTATCTGCATGTATGCCTCAATTATTCTGCTATTTATTCCTTGTAGTATATTTTTCATTTCAGTTATTGTATAGTTCATGTTTAGTTCTCCTAGGTCATTGTTAAACATTTCTTATATCCTCTCAATCCATGCCTCTATTCTTTTTTAGACATCTTGGATCATCTTTACTATCATTACTCTGAAGTCTTTTTCAGGTAGGTTGCCTGTCTCCTCTTCATTTACTTGTCCTTTGTAGATTTTTACCTTGCTCCTTCCTCTGCAACAACTGGTTGTTGTCTCATTTTGTCTAACTACTGTGTTTGTGGTCTCCTTTCTGCAGGCTGCAGGATCACATTTCCTCTTACTTCTGGTGTCTGCTTCCTGGTGGGTAAGGTTGGTCCAGAGGATTGTGCCTTTATTCCCTTGGAAGGGGGCATTGACTGGTGTTGTGATCAGAGCCTGCCCTGGATATTGAGTGGGGCAATATGTGCTGTGTGCTCTGTGCTTCTCATTGTCCTGTCAGAGGTGGAGTCTGTCCCCTAGTTGCTGGGGCAGACATCCCCAGATTTGTTTCTTAGATGTGCTTCTGATCTGTGGTGTGAGGCAGGTGGGATTAGAGTGCTCCCACTGGGAGAGAAGCCACCGAGTATTCCTCCTCTGGAGCTGTTCCCCTGTGAATGTGCTCTGTTGTGTTCCCTTTGGCCTGTTGTGTGGGCTCACAAAGTACACTGTTGCTGGCACCGCTCCTGGTCTCACCTTCACCATGGGAATGCTGGCAGTTGACCCTGGTGACTCTCAGGCGTTTTTTCACCAGGCCGCCAGTGCAGAGTCGCGGTGTCAGGTCCCAGGACCCCTGCAGTCACACACCTGGATCTGCCATGGGAGCTGTGGAGGCAGCTCAGACTCTGCCCTGCCCATCCGCCATGTGTACTGCCGACAAAGCCCACAGCTGCTAGAGTCAGGCCTTTCCCAGCTGCAGAAGCACTTGTCCTTTCAGATGTTTCACAGGCACTAAATTTAGGAAGACTTCAGTGGAGGTGTAGCTCCACAGTTGGCACAGCTGTGAGGAGAGATTTCAGCTCTTCTTTTTCAGTCACATGGCCCCTGGGGCTTGGCTGTGGTTTCAGCCCCACCTCTTAGTGTGGACCAGCCCCTGGAGTCTGCTCTAGAGGTTGTTGGAGTACAGAAGCCCATTGGGCAGGAAGGAACCAAGTTGACAATTGGGGTGGGAGGGCTGCCCAGGTGGGAGGGTGCTGGGGTAGACTGGAAGTCCAGAGCCTATCAGTTGGGGATCAGAGTGAGCACGGACAGGGTGGAGGAAGTGATGGAGGGGGACCAGAGGTCAGCTCCAGTGGGAGCCATCCCTCGTGCCCGAGGAGGCAAGGGCCGGTGCCTGAGGAGAGCCCTGCCCCTTGCATGTCTCTCAGTAACGGCACTTTGCTTCTACGGAGGTCCAGGCTTCCTCCATGAGCACTTCTGGTTGTGGGGCTCCTCCTGCCCGTCTCCTCAGGCTGTCTCTTCATGGTCAACAGCAGTCCCCTTCCTCAGGTTGCTCTCCAAACCCCACATTTCAGCACCCAGCTCCCCCCCCCCCACCTTCTGCACTGGTGGACACCCATCTTGGGCTGGGGCACACAGGGCTGTGGCAGGGACTATTTGTGTAGGCCTCACTCTGTCCTGCTGCATTTTCCTCACACCCAAATCTCCCCTTCTGTCCCGTCTAACATCTGTGCTTGTGAGGGGGCTTCCCTAGATGCAGGAACCTCTCCTCACCTTCAGCTCCCTGCTGAGGGTACAGGTTCCATCCAGCTTCCTCTCTTCCTTCTTTTGTTCCTCCTGTTGTGTGGGGATCTTGTTCTTTAAGGTGTCTGACACCTGCTGGTGTTCAGCAGTGCTCTGTGAGACAGGTTCCATTTGTAGATGTAGTCCTGATGTGTTTGTGGAGACAGACCAACTCCACGTCCTCCTACTCCTCCACCATCTTGCAAGGTCCTGTTTACTTTCAACTGACACTTTCAGAGTTATGAATTACTAAATATACTTTTGAAGTATTAAAATAATTATGAAACAAAAGCTATTGTGAAATAAAGTAATTATGGCTCTTTACTAGGAGAATTTTAAAATATCTTGAGGTTTGCACATATTAAAAACTTTGTGTCCCTGTCAGCCATTACTATCTCTTCTTCCTTCAGAGTCAAACTGTTTGATAGAGTTTTCTGTATTTATTATTTATCCTTCCTCACTTCTCATCTGTTCTTCAAACCACTGAAGCCTGGACTTACTCTAAAGGCCACTCTGAATAAAGGCCACTCTGAATAAAGTGGTCAGCTCCTTTCTTTTTCTCTGTGTCTAGAGGTCTATCTTCTTCCTGTCATCTTTATTAGCATTTGATACTGTTGACCACTCTCCTATCTGAATCTTTTTCCTTCAACTTCCGTGTCTTCACATTCCCTTGATTTCTCTCCTACCTGTCAGATGCATTGTCTCAGTCTCCTTTGAAATCTTGTTTTTCTTTCTATATTTTCAAAATGCAGATGAGGTATTTTGAATGTATTATCAGGAAGACTTCAGAACAGTTTGGCTGTAGGAAGTGAGGAAAAGAGGAGTCAAAAACTAGGGTGGGGGAAGAGAAGTTAAGAGTTTGGAATTAACATATGCACACAACTATGCGCTGCTGCTGCTGCTCAGTTGCTTCAGTCGTGTCCGACTCTGTGCAGCCCCACAGAGGGCAGCCCACCAGGCTCCCCCGTCCCTGGGATTCTCCAGGCAAGAACACTGGAGTGGGTTGCCGTTTCCTTCTCCAATGCATGGAAGTGAAAAGTGAAAGGGAAGTTGCTCAGTTGTGTCCGACTTGTCACGACCCCATGGACTGCAGCCTACCAGGCTCCTCCGTCCATGGGATTTTCCAGGCAAGAGTACTGGAATGGGGTGCCATCGCCTTCTTCGATACAGCTATATATAAAATAGATAAACAACAAGGACCTGCTGTATAGCACAGGGACTATTTTCAATATCTTGTAATAAATATAGGTCTCTCTCTCTCTATATATATATATAGGTGTCTCTCTCTATAAATATGAATCACTTTGCTGTACACCTGAAGCATTATAAATAAACTATACCTCAGTACAAATTAAAAATTAAAGAGAAGTCTAGGAAATGAAGGAGAGGCATTTATTGAGACAAAGAAGAAAGACTAGAGAAAGTGTGTGTATATGTGTATCAGGTATTCCATTTTGGGTTATTTTATCTCACTGAATGCCCAGTGAAGAGAAACAATATATAGTATTGTTGCTGCTGCTGCTAAGTCGCTTCAGTCGTGTCCAACACTGCGACCCCATAGATGGCAGCCCACCAGGCTCCCCTGTCTCTGGGATTTTCCAGGCAAGAGTACTGGAGTCTCCAGAACACTTATCAATGGAGAAGGAAATGGACTCAAATCTGCATCACAATCTTATCGTTGCTTACTGTGCTTTTCCAGGTCGCCTCGTATAACTGCCCCCATCCTCAACATCCTCTTTTGTCTTTAGCTGAGGATGATATTTAAGGTGAGGGCTTCAGCCATTTTGTTGAGTTAGTGAATTTTCCTGGGTCTCGCCTACATATGCTGCTGCTGCTGCTAAGTCGCTTCCGTCGTGTCCGACTCGGCCATCTTCCTCTTTCTGGTACAGAGGTACCAGATAAACATAGAGATTTCTCTTGTAAATGCAAACATTTCTTACAAAAATGTAACTTACTCTTTGTTATCAGCATCTGTTCATGTTTACTGTTTCTTAGAAAATAAACAACTGAAAATAATGTGCAAAAGAGATACATTTTGGGGTGTCAAATTCTGTTCTCTTATAGAATTCATATAGCAAAATCCTTGAGTTTGATTTAAAAACTTTTTACTTTGAAATAATTATAGGCCCACGAGAAGTTGTGAAATCATACACAGAGGTCTTCTGTGCCTCTCTGCTGGCTTCCTCGGTGGTGGCGTCTTCGGTGACCCCAGTGCACTGTGGAGGCCAGGATGGCATAGCCTGTATTCATTAGATACAGGCTGTGTTTTCATGATCTTTTCACATGCATTCATTTCCTTATGTCTTTGTGTATAATTCTAGGATGTTTTATCACATGTAGATAGTCTAAATGTGTCCCCACAGAATTCTTATTATGAAGCCTAACCCCTAAGATATTTGGAAGTAGGGCCTGGGGGAAGCCATTAGCCATAAGGGATGGGTGCCCTGTCACGGAGGTCCAAGAGATTCCTATACCCTCACCCCCCTGTGAAGTTACAGAGAAAAACCTGCCATCTGTGTGAATCAGGAGGCAGGCTGTTACTGAGGCAGGGGGTAGATGGCCCCACACCAGGGTAAAGCAATAGTAGATTCATTCCTCGTGGACAAAACCCCCCAGATGAGAAGAGCAGGACAATTAAGAGGTGAGGTTGGGACATACCCAGACCATATATTTCTCATTCTCCAAGTCAGGAGACCTCCTTGAAAGTGCAAAAAGTCTCTCTGGAGGTCAAAGGGAAGTGATGTCAAGAGATACTCTACCCATAGGCCCCTGCGGTAGAATCCATCTTGCTTAAGAGATGCGTGCCCACGCAGGGGAGGATCCTGAGATATACCAAATAGGACTGTGAGCCAGGCAAATCAAAATGATCGGCCAAAGGAAACCTAGAAATGCCCATGTAAGTGATTTAAACTGCCACGAGCATGTGATTCAGGGACTCTCCTCTGAGTTTGTTGATGTGTCTGTCCACACACACTGTACTCTTTTTCTTGCTACACTACTTTCTGTCTTTGTGTGGATTTCTTTCCTCCAAAGCCAGGTGGCCAGGGACTTGTCACTGACCACTGGTCTAGTGGTTAGGATTTGGTACCCTCACCTCTGCAACCTGGATTCAGTCTCCGGTGGGAACTGAAGCCCCACTTCAAGCTGCTGCAGGCCAAGGCCACCCGAGATCATTGTGTGCGTCCAATGTGTCTGACTTTGTGGGAAATTTCTTTGGTGTGGTGTTTATGCTCAATCGTGTCTGACTCTTGGTGACCCCATGGACTGTAGCCTGCCAGACTCCTCTGTCCATGGAATTTTCCAGGTAAGAATACTGGAGCGGGTTGCCATTTCCTACTCAAAGAGATCTTCCTGAATCAGGAATCGAACCAGCATCTCCTGCATTGACAGGCAGATTCTTTACCACTGAGCCACCTGGGAAGCTCAGAGATCATTACCAGCCCCCAGATCTACTGGTGCCTTGATCTTGGAACTTCTAGCCTCCAGAACTATGAAAAATAAATGTTTGCTGTTTATAAGCCGCTCCGTCAGTGGTGTTTTGTTAGAGCAGCCCAAATGGACTAGATCTGAACGACTACTGTTACAAGCAAAATACAAGTCCCTTTTATCACCACGAAGGCACTCCTCCCCCTGTTTTATTGTCACGGCTTTTATCTCCTCCCTTGTGCTAAGTCACTTTAGTTGTGTCTGACATTTCACAGCTCCATGGACTATAATCCACCAGGCTCCTGTCCATGGGATTCTCTAGGCAAGAATATTGGAGTGGGTTGCCATTTCCTTCTCTAGGGATCTCCCCAACCCAGGGATCAAACCTGCATCTCCTATGTCTCCCACACCGGAAGGCTGATTCTTTATCATTAGCGCCACCTGGGAAGCTCTCCTCCCTTCATCCTTGCAGCCACTTATCTGTCTCCATCTCTATAATTGGCACCTTGAGGATGTAAGGCAAATAGAATCATACAGAATGTGGCTCCCCCCGCCCCCGCCACCCCCACCCACCGCCATTCAGCATAATGCCCTTAAGACCATCTATGTTGTCCTGTGTATGTTTGATCCCTCTTACTGCTGATTGGTGTTCCAAGATTTGATCTCGAGAGCCTGCTGCAGTCCTAGGTATGGAGTGTGCATCAGCTTGGCATCCTGATATCAAGTACTCAAATGAAACAACTGAAGTTAATACAGTGGGGGAATAATCAGTGTGATAAAGGAAGAAGAATAACAAGGAAGGAAATTCTTAGCCATTCTCAGGAGAAAACAATGGGCTGGAAACCAAATGTACATGCTAACATTTCCCAAGGTGAGTTTACTGGAAACCAGCAAGTCTAACATGAAAAGAGTGTTTAATATCAAAGTTTAGGAAATCACAAAAACTGTCACTGCTGTGGGACTGATCTTTAACATGATGATGCATACTTAGAATTCTAGAAGAGGATATGATATTCTCTGCTTTCCAAACCTTTAGACCAGCACATTAATGTCCTTTTCCTAGAATATTTCTCTCTGGGAGTTTTCCAGGGAAAGTATTTGAGGTAGAGGTTTTATAAGTTAATACACAATATTTAAATTCTAAAGTGATCATGCAGTTTATTACACAGTCAGATGTGTTTATCAAGTTGATTTTAAGGTTTATAATAGGCATGAGATACCAAGCTAACTCTACAGAACTACATAAAACAGAATTACTCTACTCTGGTGGTGGAAATAAAACAATGAAATATTCCTAAAGGCAAGCCCCCTCTCCCCAAACCTCAGAAAACACAGCTCATAGCACCAGAGAGTATAACAGTGGTTTCCAGGGGTTGAGGGTGAGAAAATGGGGAGATGCTGGTCAAAGGGTACAAACTTTCAGTTTGTAAGATAAATAGTTTCTGGGAGTCTAATATACAGCAAGATGACTATAGTTAACACTGAACTGTGTACTTGAAGTTTGTTTATTTTGTATACAAACAAAATATACTTTATATTGTATACAAAGTATACTTTATATTGTATACTGTATACTTTGAAGGGTAAATCTTGTGTTCCCATCACACCAAACACAAGGTAACCATATTAAGTTGACTTTGGTAGTTGCTTCACAATGTATACATAAATCATCAGATTGCATGTCTTAAATATTGATACATGCAGTTTTTATCAGTGCCTCAATAAAACTGGAACAAAATTACATAAAATATATTGCCACTAGGGGGCAGAAGAGGATTAGAGGAAAGGGAAACTTTCCAATTGTTGCCTAATTAAAAAATGTGTATATGTACCACAGCTTCCTTATCCATTCGTCTGCTGATGGACATCTAGGTTGCTTCCATGTCCTGGCTATTGTAAACAATGCAGCGATGAACATTGGGGTACACGTGTCACTTTCAGTTCTGGTTTCCTCCGTGTGTATGCCCAGCAGTGGGATTGCTGGGTCATATGGCAGTTCTATTTCCTGTTTTTTAAGGAATCTCCACACTGTTCTCCATAGTGGCTGTACCCAGGTTTGATGCATGATACAGGGTTCTCAGGGCTGGTGCACCGGGATGACCCAGAGGTATGGAATCGGGAGGGAGGTGGGAGGGGGATTCTGGAAGGGGAACACATATATACTCATGGCAGATTCATGTCAATGTATGGCAAAACCAACACAATAATGTAAAGAAAAAAGTCTTCCCTGAATTTGTTACAATAAAAAAAAAAAGAAAAAAAATGTGTACCTAAATGAAATGAGATCTGAGAATCTTTTTTCTCCTTTCTGTGCAAACAGATAATAAAGTTTTTAATATATTCTTTGTATTTATTACTATAGAAGAATGCTTATTTTGCAATGTATGTAAGTTATAAATAATAGTTTTTTTTTGTTTTTAGAGTGAAAAATTACCCAGGTTTGATTTTATAAACATAAATCCTGATTTTCCAAACCTGAGAGCTCATTGACCTTTAGACAGTTTAGAAATAAATACTATTACCATACTCTATTATCATTCTCCCAGCTTGTTTTGGTTAGGGAATAAGTTACAGCAAGTCAAGCTTAACCTGGAATTTGTGGAATTTTATTTTTCTGATGGAATCAAAGTCTTTATTAATCTTCTACCATATATTAACTACTATATTTTCCCACCGACTTTTGCTTTGTGCTTGAAGTGTATTTTTTCCTCTTAATGTTTCTTCTTTTATAATCACAATTGGAGAAGAACAAATATAACTGAAAGGATAGCAAAATGGACTGATCGGTGGAGATCTGGTTGCCTGGTGAGCTTCTGAAAGCCTGTCTTTGCTTACATCACCAGGCCTGCCACCCCCACCCCAGCCCCACCTTGTCCCCCCATTCTTCATCCTGGACCAGCTTATTTGTATAAGAATGTTTTATGAGAGTCCAGGAAACCCCTCTCATTTTGGAGGATTGTCTAATAGGAAAGTTTGACATTGTAATGAGAGACACTCCCTCCACGGATCCAAATTCTTCCTTTTTCTAAAGTGAATCCTTGTCTGTGATACAGTTTTCCTGGTGAGCAAAGTTCCAGACGGGTGGTTGTTGAGTCGCTTCATTGTGTCTGACTCTCTGCGACACCGTGGACTGTAGCCCGCCAGGCTCCTCTGTCCATGGGATTTTCCAGGCAAGGATCCTGGAGTGGGTTGCCATTTCTTCTCCAGGGAATCTCTTCCTGACTCAGGGATGGAACCCATGTCTCCTGCATTGGCAGGTAGATTCTTTATGACTAAGCCGCCAGGGAAGCCAGGGGTTGCGCCTCTTCAAAGGTGGCAGTCATTCCCTGAGGGCAAGTTGTGGGTCCTCAGACAGGAAGACAGAAGTCAGGAGGTGGGAGCCCCTGCCTTTCTTTTGGTGGTGGTCTCTTGGGGCTGGTCTCTTAGGGGTGTTTGGACATGCTTGGTGGTGCTCCCAGATTGGAAGGGAAGGCTGGGATTCAGGGGAGAGGCTGAAGACAAGGGAATCACACTGTATACACTGGAGTGACTATTTAGTTACCCATTTATTCTCCTCCTGTTCTCCCTTAGATGTTTGTGGTTTATAAATGCTTTGGCTTTATTTCAGTTGAAGGGAATTTAAGGAAGAGTTAAACTTCCAGATGAGAACAGTGCCTCCTTGTGAAGCAGTTTGGAAGTGGTAACTTTCACATACAAGACACTAAAAGCAGGAATTTGGGTGTCAGAGTCACAGGTCTAGCCCTCCGTCTCCACCACAGTCCTTGTGCGTTGCACTGTGAAGGCCGATTGAGTCTTCTCAGATACTCAGAAAAGGACATGTGGAAAGAGGGGGCAGTGATGTCTCCTTCCCAAACAAAATGCTGCGGAGAGATACCCTCAAAGCTTCTTCCTTGAAAAAGTTCTTTCAAATCTCAGTTATTAGGATAAGGAGGTCATGTAGGTGATTTATCTTTATTTATTATTAACTCAGAATTGACTCCCTCACCCAAATAGGTGAGAAAGCCAAAAACTGGTTCTGAGAGATCAAGTGATGCCCCTAACATCACAGGGTTGAAGTCAGGGAGGGGCTAAAGCTCAGGCTTCCAGGCTCCAAGCTGTTCTGACACCGCCCATGGTAGGGAGGTCTCCACTTTCTTGGCCAAGTGTTCCTCTGCCATGAGACAGAATTTGCAGGATACAGTCAACAGCTATTTGGGCTTCCCAGGTGGCACTCCTGGTAAAGAACCCACCTGCCAATGTGTTTGATCTGTGAGTCAGGACCATCCCGTGGAGGAGAGCATGACAACCCACTCCAGTATTCTTACCTGGAGCATCCCATGGACAGAAGAGCCTGGTGGGCTACAGCCCATGGGGTCACAGAGAGTCAGACATGACTAAAGGACTTGGCTCTTTATTTCTACTCAGGATAGTGCTAAACAATGTTAGACGTTAATTGTGGTCTGTAGCCCTGTGTGGAAAGAGGAATTCTTTCAAGGACTTAGGGACCCTGAGCTGTGTGGGTCATTGGTTGAGGGGATTGACATAGATTTTCCTACCGGCCCCACAGTCAAGCCTGGGGGTCTGACAAAGTGAGTGCTTTAGAGGGAGTCTGTGTGTGTGAGTGAGAGAGAGAGAGAGAGAGAGAGAGAGAGAGAGAGAGAGAGAGAGAGAGAGAGAGAATGCTTTTATTGCCACCAAGAAATGGTGGGCTGGGGGACATCAAATCCTTATTCTCTCTCTTAGGACAGTACACTGAAGGGCAAAATCCTCTCTGTTGTTAGTTAGATATGTAAGAAGGACGTCATCTCAATTCCAAACAAAAGGGCACTGAGCAGGGATAGCTAGACATCCCATTTTCTCCTCCTTGGTGTACTTTATTTCCTGGGAAAGAAAAACCAAGATGTTGATGACCATTGCTTAATGATCACAGATTATTGACACCATGTGTTTCTGTGAAAAGGAAAACCATTGTGTGGTACTGCCTGTGCTCCCAGACTCGCTCCAGCAGGGAGCCCCCCTGGGGCAGCCTGTGTCCCTGAGCCACAGCTGACATCGATCACTGCCTACAATGTGTCAGCATCACTTTAGATTCTTCACATGTTTTATGGCCGGTAAATCTTCTATATGCCTTGTGAGATAGGCGCAATCTACAGATGCAGATGCTGTTGAGGTTATGTGTGCATCGCAGGATAGTAGGTAGAGAGGCTGACTCACATCCTAGCAGCCTGGTTCCAGAGTGCAGGCTCCTAACCCCTCCACAACTTTCCCCTACCAGCCTCCACCTGACTTCCACAGAGCCCTATGGACCTAGATTAAATCCTGCAAATTTGATTCACAATCCCCTGGGTTCTGGTGTGATCACATACATGTAAGTTACTCTGGTTTGCGGAGAGCAACTGTACAGTAAGAACTGGGGATGAAAAAACAATCACTCTGATACATACTCAAGAATAATGTGACCTTGGGTGTCATTTCCTAAATTTGACTCATTAATGCTATTTTCAAATAATGAAGCTAATGATTATTGAGATATTACTTAGTATTTAACTAAATGTAAAAAGTCCTTTACCTATATCACCTCTCTATCCATCCAGCAATCAAATGAATGTCGTATTAGTGTCCTGAGTTTAAAGATGAATTTAGAGTTATTGAGTCATCTTGCAATGTTATACAGCTTCTTCAAAGGCAACACTGTCTCCAGTGCCCACATTCTTAGCCACTGAGTTATATCAGTGCCCTTGTTGGCTGGTTTGCAGTTCAGGATGGACATCTTTCCAATTAGTTAGCTTTCCTGAAAACTTGGGAGCAGGATAAATTTGGTCTCTGTGTTCCTGAATTTTGTTTTGCTGATTCTGTCCTGCTCTTGAACCATCTGTGTACCATTCTTTCTTTCTTTAGTATTTAGCTTTCATCATCTGGCTTTGATTTGCTCAAACTCTTTCCTCTATGCAATTTGTATTGTTTTGATTTCATTTTCTATGGAAACCATTTTTTTGGTAGTTAATTTAATAATAGATGTTTTACTACTTTGAAGTCTTATTCTTTCACTATAATAACATAATTTATATAGGACTGTGGTAGATGTTTTCAGTAAGAATTACTTATACATATATAAATTTAAATTTATGAAATTTTATTTGGCCCTACAAGTATCTTTGTGAATTGTCTGTTGAACTCCCTTGCCAATGTCACTTTTTCCACATGGCACTATTTGAGGGGTATAGAAAAGTATTATATACTTGTTAATGGCATAGAGAAATAAAGTATTATATCCAGAGAAATAAAGTATTATATCCAGAAATGCCTCTGAAACAAAGTCATCCCTGAAAGACCATGTACGAACTTACAGCGCTGTAACAGTCAAACAAGTTGCTTCAAGTTGCAGAGGGTGAGGCAGGACCCTTGGTAAAAGAGGTCTGAGACAGGTAAATTCATTGCAGGGCAGAGTACTTTACTTAAGGCATGTATGTGGATCAGACAGCGTGATAGGCCTGAGAGTCTTGAAGAAAGTGGGTTGCAGCAGGAGCAAGGGGTGAGGAGAGAATAAGAGGAAGTTGAGAAGGCGAAAGAACTTACAGCTGTATGTGGACTTGTAGGGCACATCCCCATGCTCAGCTCATCGTTCTTCTTTTTTGATAAACTGTTATCCCTCCTCCGGGCTCCCCGCCAACACCCCGGCCCAAGTGATAGTGGGAACAGCCAAGTTCACGCCACGTGTCTTTGCTTTCCCAGCTGACTGGGCGAATATGGGCCAATATGTTCCTTCTCAAATCTCCGAGCCCAAGAGATTCTAAACAGCTGGCTGTTCTCCCAAACAGAGGAGATAAAAATCAGGACTTCACGGAAGAGGAAGAAGGAGGGAGACCCTGGAGATGGATTTCTTGGTTCTCTCCAGGGCTCTAGTTGCAATTTGGTCTAATCCATTTCATAGGGCCGTGTGTAACTCTGCCCTTGGCATTGGTCCTCTGCTTTCTGCTTAATTGATTGACCTTCTTGTCATTTATAACTGGTCACTTTTTTATGTGGTCGATATATATAACATAAAGTTTACTATTTTAACCATGTTTAATGGGTTCAGTTGATGTCATTAAGCTCATTCACATTGTTATGTGATCACCGCCAGCATCCATCTCCAGGACTGTTTTCATCTTCCTAAACAGAAACTCCGTACCCGTTAAACAGCTCCCAATTCTCCTCTGCCCCCAACCCCCGGCAACCACTATTCTACTTCCTGTCTTTATGAATCTGATGACTCTGTGTACCTCATGTGGCACCAACAGTATTTGTCCTTTTGTGACTGGCTTATTTCCCTTAGCATAATGTCTTCAAAGTTCATCCACACTGTAGCATGTGTCAAGATGGTCTTCCTTTTTAAGGCTGAGCAATAGTTCCTTGATTGCATATACCACATTTGGTTTATTTGTTCATCCATTGAAGGACCCTGGAATTGCTTCCACATATTGGCTGTTGTGTATAATGCTGCTATTAACATGAGTGTACAAATATCTTTTTGCATCCCTGCTTTTGATTCTTTTGGTATATACCCAGAAATGGAATTGCCAGATCGTATGAGAATTCTAGGTTTAGTGTTTTGAGAAACTGCCATATTGTTTTTCCACAGCAACTTCAACATTTTACATTCCCATCAGAAATACCCAAGGGCTCCAATTTCTTCGCATCTTTGCCAACACTTACTGTTTTATGTTATTTTTACAAAAGCTATCCAAATGAATGTGAAGTAGAATCACATTGGGTTTTGATTTACAGATCCCTAGTGATGTGTGATGTTGAGCATATTTTCATGAGTTTATTGCCTTATAGTGTATCTTCTTGGGAGAAATGCTTATTCAATTATTCATTTAAAAATTGTTGTTGTTGCTCTCGAGTCCTTCATATATTGTGGATATCAACCCTTTATCAGATATGTGATCTGAAAATATTTTATCCCATTCTATGTGCTGCCTTTTCACACTCTTGACAGTGTCATTTGATACACAAAAATGTAAAATTTTGATGTAGTCTATATTATCTTCTTTTGCTTTTGTTAATGTGCTTTTGGCATCATAGTCAAGAAATCATTGCCAAATCTAGCATAATTAAGCTTTCTTCCTTATGTTTTTTTTTCCTAATAGTTTTAGTTTTTATATTGAAATCTTTGGTCCATTTTGAGTTCATTTTTGTGTTTGGTGTAAGGTAAGAGTCCAAGGTCATTCCTTTGCATGTGGATACTCAGCTTATTCAACATCATTTGTTGAAAAGACTCCTTTTGATCTTGGCACAATGGTAGAAAATTATTTGACCGTATATGTAAGGGTTTATTTCTGGGCTCCATGTTTTATTCCATTGGTTTAAATGTCTGTGTTTATGCTAGTATCATACTTTTAAAGTAAGTTTGAAATCAAGCTGTGTGGACTTACAGCTTTGTTCTTCTGTTTCCGGATGGTTTTGCCTATTCAGGGTCCCTTGTGAGTCCAACATTTTTGAAATTTTGGTAAGGGTTGTCTTGCTTGAACTCTTGCATCTTTGCTTTGAGCTTCTATTTTACAGAAGTAATTAGCTTGTTAAGTTTTAAAATTTGCTTTTATTTGTTCCATGAGTATCCTTTGCCATTTGTTTCCCCAGTCTCTCCTTCCTCCCTATCCCACATTTTGGCTGTATTTTAGTGGCGTTTATTCAATGATTCCTTTTTATTTCTTCTTTGCATGCTTGTGTGCTAAGTCGCTTCAGTTTTAGCTGACTCTTTACGACTATGGACTGTAGCCTGAGAGGCTCCTCTGTCCATGGGAATTCTCCAGGTGAGAATCCTGGAATGGACTCCCATGCCCTCGCTCCAGGGGATCTTTCCAATCCAAGTATTGAACCCGCATCTCTTATGTCTCCTGCATTGGCAGTGGGTTCTTTACCACCCGCACCACCTGGGAATCCCTATTTCTTCTTTATTCAACCTTAAATGAGTAGAGTCGTTTCTATACCATGTATTGCAGAAGGTTCAAGCTTGAAGAAATTTTGCATTGCAAGTTCTTTATGATACAGGGTTGTGTGGGTAAATTCTTTTAGGTTTTCTTTTCTCCCAGCTACTTGAGATTTTCAACCATATTGCTATCCAAAATGTATTCTACTCTGTCCTGCCTCTTTTGAAAGCTTCCTAAAAATATGAGTAAATCCTCCTTTACCCCTGCCTTTCCTTCTCCTCCTTGACCCAGGCTTCACGTCCCCTCAGGCCGTCCCACTGGCCCTGAAGACCTGTGCTCTGACAGCTTTGTTTGAGATCTTTAGCTAAATACTTCCTTGCTGAGTGTCTTCCCCTATCTCTGTTAGACTTTCAATGTATTTTGGCAGCCCATTCTCACGTAATGTGTTTTGGAATTATAGAAGTCCCTGAATTTTATTAAACATGGAGCTTAACTCTCTGTCACTCATTTTCCTAGGTTTTTTTTGGGTGATTTCCTGAAAGGAGGAGAGACTAGCCTTATAATTTCCAACAATGAATCTGGAAGGCAAAACTTTAGCTTGTTGAAATAACAATCATAGAAGGTTAACTTTCATGAGCAAGAAATGTGAGGAGAATGGGTGATATCAGAATACCAAACAATTTCTGTAAGGTAAACTAGTTAAGTGAAGACACCTGTGAGATCTGCATGAATGACAGCACATGGCATGCAGCACTGGCGCGCATTAGCTGTCACTGGCCTTCATAGGCAACCTTAGGGTACTCTGTAGATCTCCGCTCTAGGCCTGTGCATATTTCTGACTTTGTTTTCCAATCTAGTATTGTCTTTTGGTGTTTCCAAGTCTAAAATTCCTGGCTTAAATGCTTTCCATAGTCTTCCTTTCAATCCATTGACTGTACTTTCCTTTTGTCCTTCTACCTACCACCAGTCAACTAGTTTCTGCTTAGCAGATTGGGTGAGTTTCTATGTTTTCAAGGTGAAAACATATGAATGTGACAGGGAAATAGGTAGTTTAGTCTTCATTTCCATTAAGGCTGCTATAAACTGGAATTAGAAAGAGGATATGAGAAATCAACTTTACATTCAGGATATGAGCAGAAATTGGAATCAAGTATGAATAAGGGAGGTTATGATTTCCACATGAAATTGGAAATGTTTAGATAGTAATAGTGTTTAGCCCACCAAGGAGAGATATTCTAAGGGAGGTTGTGTGACGGAGAAGCTTAGATGAAGGTTTGTTCCCTTTATAGCAGGCACCTGTAGGAATATTATCTAGGACAAAGTGCTCAATAAAGCACATTAGTGAGTAGTAGTAAAGTGGTGTGGTGGGGGAGGAAATGGTTGCACAGAGATTCAGTGAAGCGGTGGATTTTTATAGATGTTGTCATAAAATAATCCATAAAACATGTGTGGGAGTTCCCCTTTCCTTTTCCAACTCTGCCCTTCTCTCATGCTTCTCCTTGCTTTTCATTTTCCCCTTCTAGTTTGCCCTGAGTATTCATTTTTCCTTGTATAGGATTGTGAGACATGGTAGATGACTGAAGAGAATAGTCAGTTCAGACTTGCAGAGATTACCCTTATTACATCATGTAGACTCCCTAATATTATAACAGCACATAGAACTAGTCAACCATGGTCATAAAACGAGCTTTTGAAATACTGGAAGTAGAATACTTACCTTGTTTTCAAATTTTAAACAGGAAGATAATTGTTTTACAATATTGAGTGAGTTTCTGCCATATATCAACATGAATCAGCCACAGAAATACATATGTCCCCTCCCTCTTGAACCTGCCTCCCACCTCCCACCCCATCCTACCCTCTAGGTTGTCACAGAGCACTGGGCTTGAGCTTCCTGTGTCATACAGCCAGTGGAAATTTGCTATTTTATATGTGGTAATATATATGTTTTGATGTTTATCTTTCAGTTGGTCCCTCCCTCTCCTTCCCCCACTTTGTCCACTAGTTTGTTTTCTATGCCTATGTTTCTATTGCTGCTCTGTAAATAGGTTCATCTTTCTAGATCCATATATATGCATTAATATGTGATATTTATTTTTTTATTTCTGACTTAGTTCACTTTGAATAATAGGCTCTAGGTTCATCTACCTCATTAGAAGGGACTCAAATGAGTTCCATTCTATGGCTGAGTAATATTCCATTGTATATATGTCCCACAACTTCTCTATCCATTCAAAAGTTAGTAGAAGAAAAGAAATCATAAAGATCAGAGCAGAAATAAATGACTAAAAACAAAGGAGACAATAGCAAAGATCAACAAAACTAAAAGCTGGTTCTTTGAGAAGACAAAATTGACAAATCATTAGCCAGACTCATCAAGAAAAAAAAGGAGAAGATTCAAGTCAATAAAATTAGATATGAAAAGGAAGTTACAACAGACAATGCAGAAATACAAAGGATCATAACAGACTATTACAAACAACTATATGCCAATAAAATGGACAACCTCAAAGAAATGGACAAATTCTCAGAAAAGTATTACCTTTCAAAACTGAACCCAGAAGAAATAGAAAATATGAACAGACAAATCACAAGCACAGAAACCAAAACTGTAATAAAAAAGTCTTCCAACAAACAAAAGCTCAAGGCCAGATGATTTCACAGGTGAATTCTACCAAAAGTTTAGAGAAGAGCTAACACCTATACTGCTCAAACTCTTCTTGAAAACTGCAGAGGAAGGAAAACTCCCAAACTCATTCTACAAGGTCACCATCACTCTGATACCAAAGCCATACAAAAAAGAAAATTACAGGCCAGTATCACTCATGAACATAGATGCAAAAATCCTCAACATAACTCTAGTAAACAGAATCCTGTGAAGTCACTCAGTCATGTCCGACTCTTTGCAACCCCATGGACTGTAGCCTACCAGGCTCCTCAGCCCATGGAATTTTCCAGGCAAGAGTATTGGAGTGGGTTGCCATTTCCTTCTGCAGGGGATCTTCCCAACCCAGGGATCAAACCCGGGTCTCCCACACTGCAAGCAGACACTTTACCATTTGATCCACCAGGGTAGCCCCTAAACAGAAGCCAACAACACACAAAAGGGATCATACATCATGATCAAGTGGGCTTTATCCGAGCGATGCAAGGATTCTTCAACAGCCATTTATGTAAAAACTCTCCAAAAAGTAGATATAGAAGGATCATACCTCAATATATGATGCTGGGAAAGATTAATGCTGAGAAAGATTCCCTGATGCTGGGAAAGATTGAAGGCGGGAGGAAAAAGGGACAACAGAAGATGAGATGATTGGATGGTATCACCAACTCAATGGACATGAATTTGAATAAACTCCAGGAGTTGGTGATGGACAGGGAGGCTTGGCATGCTGCAGTCTACAGGGTCACAAAGAGTTGGACATGACTGAGCAACTGAACTGAACTGACCTCAACATAATGAAGGCCATATATGACAAACCCACAACAAATGTTATTTTCAATAGTGAAAAACTGCTGAAAGCATTTCCTCTAAGATCAGGAACAAGACAAGGGTGCCCATTCTCACCATTATTATTCAACATAGTTTTGGAAGTCCTAGCCATGGCAATCAGAGAAGAAAAAGAAATAAAAAGAATCCAGATGGGAAAGAACAAAACTCTCACTATTTGCCGATGACATGATACCATATATATAAAACCCTAAAGATGCCACTAGGAAGTTACTAGCATTAATCAATGAATATAGTAAAGTCACAGGATATAAAATTAATACTTAGAAATCCCTTGCACTCCTATACACTAATAATAAAAAATAAGAAAGAGAAATTAAGGAAACAACCCCATTCACCATTGCAACAAAAAGAATAAAGTGCCTAGGAATAACCTACCTAAAGAAGTGAAAGACTTGTATGCAGAAAGCAATAAGACATCAATGAAAGAAATCAAAGACAACACAAAGCAAATGAAGAGATATACCATGTTCTTGGACTGGAAGAACCAATATTGTGAAAACAATTATACTACCCAAAGCAATCTACAGATTAAATGCAATCTCTATGAAACTACCAACGGTATTTTTCACAGGAATAGAGTAAAAAATTTCACAATTTGTGTGGAAACACAAAAGACCCTGGATAGGCAAAGCAATCATGAGAAAGAAAAACAGAGCTGGCTTCAGACTCTACTACAAAGATACAGTCATCAAGACAGTATGGTACTGGCACAAAAACAGAAGTACAGATCAATGGAACAAGATGGAAAGCCCTGATATAAACCCACACATTGACAGACACAGTATCTCTGACAAAGGAGGCAAGAATACACAATGGAGAAAAGACAGCCTATTCAGTGAGTCGCGCTGCAAAAACTGGATGAGTATTTACCTTGTAAAGCATGGTTACAATCCTATAGTAATTATGTTAAAGCATATTGCATCTAGATGTTACTTCTAGAGACAAATAATGTGCTTCATAGTTCCATGTATTAAGGAGAAAAAAGGTACATGATTTGTTATCAAGACAAACATTATCAGGTGCATACTTTCCAGATTCTATTTTCAATTCTTTAAATTTTTCATGAAGAGGAATTCTGTAATATGTAAGTCATTGTCCATTAGTGTACTGACTATTATACAATTTTCAAATGAATTCAATTTCTAAAATGTTTAAGTTGAGATAAAATCAAGAGTTCTAACCAAGTTCTCTTTCTTTAAAGGATAATATCAGTTATATCAGAATAAGTAAGGGAGAAATCATATACATATTTTCTAAATGAAATAATATGGTGTCATATTCTTTAAAACTTATTTAAATTCTCTCACATGCTGTATATCTTGAATTGATCTCGTTCTTCTCTGGCTATGTGTCATTTTATTGTAGTGAATGTATGTTTTTCAAGTTCCAGGAAAAATTCTTTGTCAAATTTGTATTTGGCCTCTTTAATCCCCAGAGCTTGCAAATGATATCAGAATGGGAAATATTGTGAATTATTCTAAATAATTGGAACTTTGGAAATGAAATTTGTTCTCCAATGCAAGTAAAATAATTGCTTTTGCCTGGAGTGCATTAATTCTAATTTTATTATCCATCTACTTTATGAAGTTTCTCTGCTTTTTATGTGGAAAAAGTAAGAAATAGAATTGCTATACACATTTCAATTATGAGAAACTCTATAGCAGCATAAGCCAAAATTAAAGAATGTCTTCCACTTTAGAGCAATTATTTCCATCTTTTTTTTTTTAATATAGAAAAGAGAATCTTTCAGTCCCATTTCCCAAATGAGTTATCCTTTTCTAAATAACACATGCTACAATAGTTGGATGATGGACCCAGATTTTAGAAGATTAGTTCAACTTTTCAAATGTTCAAGGTGAGATGAAATTCAGAGTTCTAATCAAGTTCTCTTTCTCTTAAAGAGGAAACATAATGCCTCTATTTTTCCTTCCTATAACATAGAATCTTATAGTTGGCAGGGGTCCCGAGATGTTATTTTTTTCCAAGCTATTAGATCCAAGAATGATGGACTTCTTCCTGATTGTTTAAATTTGGCCATTTTGGGTCTGATTCAGAAGTTAGGAAGCTCTAAATTGGTCAAGGACTGCCAAACTATAACATCAAAGAATTAAGCTTAGTTACAAAAATAAAAACTGTGAATTCTGAATGAGTGCTAAGTTTGGCAAATATCTTTGGAGAAATCATCTGCCTTACATAAAGTGGGTTTGCTACATCTCTAGGAAATGATGCCCAGTAACTTTTTTTAAAACAAATACTAGTCATTTATTAATATAATAATATGAAAAGAAGGAAGAGTATTAGAGTCACAGCCTTAAATTTTTTTCAAACGCTTGAGCTATTTGTTCCACAACATCTTATATATTTTTTCAAATAATGAGAACCTGATAATGAATTTTTGGTAGTCAGGACCTATAAGGCTCTTTGTCTTCCAGATGCTATTAGGACTATACTGAAGCAGTCTTGTAGTTATTTGTATTTAATGCTCTGAAATTGAAAAATAAATGGACATTTAATTTTATTAGTGCAGGTAATAGATCTGTATATTCTTTTTTTTGGTTTGTTTGTTAAAATTAATTAATTAATTTTAATTGGAAGCTAATTACTTTACAGTCTTGTAGTGCTCCTTGCCATACATTGACATGAATCAGCCACTGGTGTACATGTGTCCTCCCCTCCTGTACACCCCTCCCACCACCCTCCCCATCCCATCCCTCTGGGTTGTTGCATTGCAATGACTTGATTGCTCTGTTTCACGCGTTGTACTTGGATTGGTCATCTGCTTCACATATGGTAATATATATGTTTCAATGCTATTCTCTCAAATCATCCCACCCTCGCCTTCTCCCACAGAGTCCAAAAGTCTGTTCTTTACATCTGTCTCTTTTGCTGTCTTGCATATAGGGTCATCGTTACCATCTTTCTAAATTCCATATATATGTGCTAATATACTGTATTGGTGTTTTTCTTTATGACTTCACTCTGTATAATAGGTTCCAGTTTCATCCACATCATTAGAATTGACTCAAATGTGTTCTTTTTAATAGCTGAGTAATAATCAATTGTGGATATGTACCACAGCTTTCTTATCCATTCGTCTGCTGATGGACATCTAGGTTGCTTCCATGTCCTGGCTATTGTAAACAGTGCTGTGAAGAGCACTGGGGTACATGTGTCTCTTTCAGTTCTGGTTTCCTCTGTGTGTATGCCCAGCAGTGGGATTGCTGGGTCATCTGGCAGTTGTATTTTGTTTCTTAAGGAATCTCCACATTGTTCTCCATAGTGGCTATACTAGTTTGCATTTCTACCAACAGTGTAAGAGTGTTCCCTTTTCTCCACATCCTCTCCAGCATTTATTGTCTGTAGACTTTTTGATGACAGTAATTCTGACCGGCATGAGATGGTACCTCATTGTGGTTTTGATTTGCATTTCTCTGATAATGACTGATGTTGAGCATTTTTTCATGTATTTATTAGCCATCTGTATGTCTTCTTTGGAGAAATGTCTGTTTAGTTCTTTGGCCCATTTTTTTTGATTGGTTCGCTCATTTTTCTGGTATTGAGCTGCATGAGCTGCTTGTTTATATTGGAGATTAATTCTTTGTCAGTTGTTTCATTTGCTATTATTTTCTCCCATTCTGAAGATTGTCTTTTCACCCTGCTTATAGTTTCCTTCATTGTGCAAAAGCTTTTAAATTTAATTAGGTTCCATTTGTTTATTTTTGCTTTTATTTCCATTACTCTAGGAGGGGGCCACAGAAGGTCTTGTGATTTATGTCAAAGAGTGTTTTGTCTATGTTTTCCTCTAGGAGTTTTATAGTTTCTAGTCTTGCATTTAGATCTTTAATCCATTTTGAGTTTGTTTTTGTGTATGGTGTTAGAAAGTGTTCTGGTTTCATTCTTTTACAGGTGGTCGACCAGCTTTCCCCAGCACTTGTTAAAGATATTGTCTTTTCTCCGCTATATGTTTTTGCCTCCTTTGTCAAATATAAGGTGTCTGTAGGTGCATGAATTCATCTCTGGGCTTTCCATTTTGTTCTACTGATCAATATTTCTGTCTTTGTACCAGTACCATACTGTCTTGATGACTAGCTTTGTAGTATAGTCTGAAGTCAGGCACGTTGATTCTTCCAGTTCCATTCTTTTTTCTCAAGATTTCTTTGGCTATTCTAGGTTTTTTGTATTTCCATACAAATTGTGAAATTATTTGTGCTCGTTTTGTGAAAAATACTGTTGGTAGTTTGACAGGGATTGCATTGAGTCTATAGATTGCTCTGGGTAGTATACTCATTTTCACTATATTGATTGTTGTGATCCATGAACATGATATATATTTCTCCATCTATTTGTGTCATCTTTGATTTCTTTCATCAGTGTTTTATAGATTTCTGTATATAGTTTTTAGCTAGTTTCAGTCTGTCTGCCCTCTGAAGCCCTCTGTCAGTGCCTACCATTTTACTTGGGTTTATCTTACCTTGAACATGGGATATCTCTTCACGGCTGCTTCAGTAAAGTGCAACAGCTGTTCCTTACTTTGGATGTGGGGTAGCTCCTCTTGGCCATTGCCCCTGAGCTTGTCATATATTTTTGCCTTTCATACTGGGAAAGACGAGGGATCTCCTCAAGAAAATTAGAGATACCAAGGGAACATTTAATGCAAAGATGGACATAATAAAGGACAGAAATTGTATGGACCTAATAGAAGCAGGAGATATTAAGAAGAGGTGGCAAGAATACACAGAAGAACTATACAAAAAAGATCTTCATGACCCAAATAATCACGATGGTGTGATCAGTCATCTAGAGCCAGACATCCTGGAGTCCAAAATAAAGTGGGCTTGACGAAGCATTGCTACAGACAAAGTTAGTGGAGGTGATGGAATTCGAGGTGAGCTATATTGCTGCATTCAATATGTCAGCAAATTTGGAAAACTCAGCAGTGGCTACAGGACTGGAAAAGTCAGTTTTCATTCCAATCCCAAAGAAAGGCAATACCAAAGAATGTTCAAACTACCGCACAATTGTGGTGCTAGCAAAGTAATGCTCAAAATTTTCCAAATCAGGCTTCAATAGTATGTGAACCATGAACTTCCAGAGTTTCAAACTAGATTTGGAAAAGGCAGAGGAACCAGAGGTCAAATTGCCAATATCCTTTGGATCATTGAAAAAGCAAGAGAGTTCCAGAAAAACATCTACTTCTGCTTCACTGACTAGGCCAAAACCTTTTTTTTTTTTTTTTTTTATAATGCCAAAGCCTTTCACTCTGTGGATCACAACAAATTGTGGAAATTTCTTCAAGAAATGGGAATACCAGGCCACCTTGCCTGTCTCCTGAGAAATCTGTGTGCAGGTCAAGAAGGAACAGTTATAACCAGATGTGGAACAACAGACTGGTTCCAGATTGTGAAAGGAGTACATCAAGGGTGTATATTGTCACCTTGGTTATTTAACTTATATGCAGAGTACATCATGTGAAATGCCAGGCTGGAAGAAGCACAAGCTGGAACCAAGATTGCTAGGAAAGATATCAGTAACATATGCAGATGATACCACTCTTATGGCAGAAAGTGAAGAAGAGCCTCTTGATGAAAGTGAAAGAGGAGAGTGAAAAAGTTGGCTCAAAACTCAACATTCAAAAAACTAATATCATGGCATCTGGTCCCATCACTTCATGGCAAATAGATGGGGAAACAATGGAAACAGTGAGAGACTATTTTTTGGGGCTCCAAAATCACTGCAGATGGTGATTGCAGCCATGAAATTAAAAGACGCTTGCACCTTGGAGGAAAAGCTATGACCAATGTAGACATCAGCAGACTAATGGATAAGGAAGCTGTGGTACATATACACAATGGAATATTACTCAGCCATTAAAAAGAATACATTCGAATCAGTTCTAAGGAGGTGAATGAAACTGAAGCCTATTATACAGAGTAAAGTAAGCCAGAAGGAAAAACAACAATACAGCATACTAATGCACATATATGGAATTTAGAAACATGGTAATGATAACCCTGTATGCGAGACAGCAAAAGAAATGCAGATGTATAGAACAATCTTTTGGACTCTATGGGAGAGGTTGAGGGTGGGATGATGTGAGAGAACAGCACTGAAACATGTAAATTATCATATGTGAAATGTATCGCCAGCCCAGGTTTGATGCATGATACAGGGTGCTCAGGGCTGGTGCACCGGGATGACCCAGAGGGATGGAATCGGGAGGGAGGTGGGAGGGGGGGTTCTGGAAGGGGAACACATGTACACCCATGGCAGATTCATGTCAGTGTATGGCAAAACCAACACAATATTGTAAAGAAAAAAGTCTTTCTTGAATTTGTTACAAAAAAAAAAAAAGCAGAGACATTACTTTGTCAACAAAGGTCCTTATGGTCAAAGTTATGGTTTTTCCAGTAGTCATGTATGGATGTGAGAGTTGGACAGAGAAGAAATCTGAGTGCTGAAGAATTGATGCGTTTGAACTGTGATGTTGCAGAAGACTCTTGAGAGTACCTTGCACCGCAAAGAGATCCAACCAGTCCATTCTATAGGAAAGCAGTCCTAAATATTTATTGGAGGGACTGATGCTAAAGCTGAAACTTGAATATTTCAGCTACCTGATGAGAAGAACTGACTCACTGGAAAAGACCCTGAGGATGGGAAAGATTGAGACAGCAGGAGAAGGGGGACGACAGAGGATGAGATGGTTGGATGGCATCACTGGCTTGATGGACATGAGTTTGAGCAGTCTCCAGGAGCTGGTGATAGACAGGGAAGCCATGTACTACATGGCGTACTGTAGTCCATGGGGTAGCAGTGCATCGGATATGACTGAGCGACTGAACTTGCTGACTAACTAATCAGTGTTTGAGCCTTATCTTGCTTGCTGGCAGAATAATATGTTTCAGATTCAAATTACACTTTCCCTGGAATCAGCCTTTCTCCTTTTAATTAGAAATGGCATTCAGAAAACAAGATCTGGGTGTCAGGTGTGCCCATTGCTTTTGGGGTGACTTCGCTTCTGTACTTTTTCAGTAGCCAAGGTTAGAAATGAATTTCTATCTTTTTTTAATTTAGAAATTATTAATTTTGGTCAAATACACATAGTATTTACCATTTTAACTATTTTAATTGTACAAGTGAGTAGTATTGACCATATTCATATTTTTGTGCAAGCAATCTCCAGAACTCTTTCATTTTGCAAGAATACAAGTATCCATTAAATAAGAACTCCCCATTCCTCTACTCGTTTAGTGTCCGGAAACCACCTTTCTTGTCTCTGTCTGTGAATATGACTGCTCTTGGTAATTTATGTAAGTGGAGTCATAAGGTCTTTGTCTTTTTGTGACTGGTTGATTGCAGCCATGAAATTAAAAGACTCTTACTCCTTGGAAGGAAAGTTATGACCAACCTAGATCGCATATTAAAAAGCAGAGACATTACTTTGTCAGCAAAGGTCTGTCTAGTTAAGGCTATGGTTTTTCCAGTAGTCATGTATGGATGTGAGAGTTGGACTATAAAGAAAGCTGAGTGCTGAAGAATTGATGCTTTTGAACTGTGGTGTTGGAGGAGACTCTTGAGAGTCCCTTGGACTGCAGGGAGATCCAAGAAGTCCAGCCTAAAGGAGATCGGTCCTGGGTGTTCATTGGAAGGTCTGATGTTGAAGCTGAAACTCCAATATTTTGGTCACCTGATGTGGAGAGTTGACTCATTGGAAAAGACCCTGAAGCTGGGAAGGATTGGGGGCAGGAGGAGAAGGGGACGACAGAGGATGAGATGGCTGGATGGCATCACCAACACAATGGACATGGGTTTGGGTAAACTCTGGTCATTGGTGATGGACAGGGAGGCCTGATGCATTGCAGTTTATGGGGTTGCAAAGAGTTGGACACAACTGAGCGACTGAACTGAACTGAGCTATTTTAATTTAGGTTTCTTTTTAAATCACGAATTCAGTAGGAGTATTTTTGAAGCATTATGTAATGGACTTTTATTAAAGTTCAAACTTTTTTGACAAATGCCATTTTAGAAATAGATGAAACTTTCAGATATATTTTTTATGGTTAAGGTGTTGATCAAGTAATTGGTATCTAAAAATATCACTAAATAATAAATACTTGGCCTTGGCAATTTATGAATCTCATCTACTTTTCCTAAATGCACTTATGAATGTTTGAGCACTTAGGAAAGAGAATATTATTTAAAATTTATCCCTCTTAAAATAGAAAAGGATAAATGGATTTGTAAGTAGTTGGTGAAACTATCCCAACTAAACATGATTTTCATGTCATATTTTTCCAACCAGAGCTCTAAAAAGTCACTTGATCATTTTAAAAGAAATATCACATATATCTGCATAGCTATGTAGAGGTGTGAAATATCTAACTTTCTAAGGGAATGTTCCAAATATATGAGGTGATGCTTTTAATAATTGACCAGAGATGCCAAAAATTATTGAAGACAGACAGTTTGGAACTGCATGTGATTCAGAAGATTTTTGGATGGGTTCCCAAAGTCTACACTAGGCAGAGTGTTTGAACAAATTTGGATTTGATTTGTGAAAAGTTTTCTTAACATATTATTCAGTTAGGTATTTATCATGTAATAGTGAAAGTTGCTTGAACACTAGTTTAATATGAACAAGATGTTCTAAGCATCCTCTTTTTCTTTTGAACAGCTAAAACTTTCAGTTCTACCACAATGTACTAGTTCTTTATTTTATTAAAGTATAGTTGATTTATAATGTCTTGTTAGTTTCAGGTTATAGCACAGTGATTCAGTTATATATATATAAATGAATATATATGTATTCTTTTTCAGATTCTTTTCTCTTATAGGTTATTGTGATATATTGAGTATAGTTCTCTGTGCTATACAGTAAGTCCTCATTGATTGTCTATTTTATATATAGTAGTGTGTATATGTTACACTAACTTATCCCCCCATTTCTTCTTTGGTAACCATAAGAGGTTATGGTCTATGTCTGTGGGTCTATTTCTGTTTTTGTATTGGTTTTTAATCTGATTTCGGTGTTGACCGTCTGGTGATGTCCATGTGTAGAGTCTTCTCTTGTGTTGTTGGAAGAGGGTGTTTGACCAGTGCATCCTCTTGGCAAAACTCTATTAGCCTTTGCCCTTCTTCATGCTGTACTCCAAGGCCAGATTTGCCTGTTACTCCGGGTGTTACCTGAATTCCTACTTTTGCATTCCAGTCCCCTATAATTAAAAGGATATCTTTTTTGGGTGTTAGTTCTAAAAGATCTTGCAGGTCTTCACAGGACCATTCAACTTCAGCTTCTTCAGTATTACTGGTTGGGGCATAGGGTTGGATTACTGTGATATTGAATGGTTTGCCTTGGAAACAAACAGAGATCATTCTGTCGTTTATGAGATTGCATTCAAGTACTGCATTTCAGACTCTTTTGTTGACCATGATGGCTACTCCACTTCTTCTAAGGGATTCCTGTCCACAGTAGTGGATATAATGGTCATCTGAGTTAAATTCACCCATTCCAGTCCATCTTAGTTCACTGATTCCTAGAATGTCAACGTTCACTCTTGCCATCTCCTGTTTGACCACTTCCAATTTGCCTTGATTCATGGACCTGACATTCCAGGTTCCTCTGCAATATTGCTCTTTACAACATCGGACCTTGATTCTATCACCAGTCACATCCACCCTTACAGCAGAAAGTGAAGAGGAACTAAAGAGCCTCTTGATGAAAGTGAAAGAGGAAAGTGAAATATTGACCATCACTGACTCAATGATCATGGGTTTGGGTGGACTCCAGGAGTAACCTCCTATGGTTACCAGCCTGGTGTGCTGCAGTTCATGGGGTTGCAAAGAGTTGGACACGACTGAGCGACTGAACTGAATTGAACTGATTGGTTTTTAAAGTGGTATAAATTAGCATTATCTTTTGGATCTGGACTGATGAACTCTGATGAAATCCACTGTAAAGTATGGGAACAGGCAGCGGGGAGTGGGAATTGGTTCCCTGCAATAAGTTTTTCTTTAAGCCACTTAATCACTAGGCTAGAAGCCTTCTGGCACTTTAAAGATCGACTAGCCCCAAATTCTCTACCCATTTCATACAAAGGTTGCCAAACCTACATCCTCATCCTTACCTGAGACTTATCTTTCCATCTTTAGAAAACTCTTGACTGCTAGAAAATGACCTCCTTATAGTTTTCACCTCCTTATTCTGGTTCAATTCATTGGAACCATAGAGAAATGTCTTATCTCTAATCATAACCAGATTTTAAATATTTAAAGACAATGTGACTTCATTTTCATCAACTGGAATTTTTCTTCGTTGTTTCCCAGAGCTCAACTCAAAGGACACAGCAGTTGTAGAAAAGGAAAACAGAGAACTGGCAGAGTTTAGAATCTGTTCTCCTGCTTTAAGTCAGAACGGTTTGTTAGTTCTGCCAGCCAGGTGTAGCTTCCCCACCCTACTGCTTCCGCGCAGCCCAGCCCCTATTGTCAGCCAGCCTGGTGCAGATGTAGGCCAAATTCCACGGCCAACCTCTCACAGTGCTTTGTTGCTTTTAATGGGATAAAGCTGGCACTCATGGATAAATAAAATATATACTTTCCATGTGGCAATTCTGGAATGAACATAACATACCATTTCACAACTAAGCAGGGCGCTAGTAATTATCATTCTTGACAAAACAGGAGGGACTAAGTGTGAGAGCATTTTCAAGCTGTCATGGTGATGAGAGATGCTCTGGAATTTAGACAAGGAAGCCCAGGGATGTTAAATGGCCTGCAACGCATGAAAGTCCCACGAAATCATTAACCTACCAAAAAATGCCTTAAGTATTCTCCTTCCATCCTTTTGTTTGATTGGAACATTGATTTTCCAAACATGTATCATGTTTGAAGTAAAGTGATTGATATAAAGTCATGTGAAATCTCTGTAAGACATGATGTGTAAGAGCTCATGAAGAAAGAATACCTGGAGTTTGCTTCCAGTATTCTTCTCTTAACGACCTCACTTGCTTTCACTGCCAAGCAGGAACTAAAGGTGCTTCTTATGAAGCAGAACACTGATGTCCTTGAAGGATCCGTCCACCACAGGACTATGTGCCTCGGAAGTGGCAGGACCCATATCCAGCTCAGGGTCCAGTGTTGGTGCTCTTCAAAGGTGGGCAGAGGATATAGTAGGCATTTTTGGTAGGTTAATTCTTTATTTTGTGGGACTATTTCATGCATTGCAAGGCATTTAATACCCCTGATCTTCATTGTCTAAATCACCTCTCATCACTATGATGAATAAAAATGCCCCCAAATATTTCTAGATGCCCTTTGTGGGCAGAGGGTAGAGGAGAGATGTAAAAGGGTGTGATGACAAGGTGGGTATCGATAGTCTTACTGACAACCACCAGTCAAGCACAATCGCAGTGGCCTCTTCCTCTTGCTAGTGATTGATGTAGGCAGGGGATTGGATACAATTCTGACCAATGAGAAGAGAGGGAATCTGTGGGAGTGCTTCTGGGAAAAGTTTAAAACATTGATAAAATGAGAAGAAACAGTTTCCAGTCTATGTCTGGCCATTGTGATAAGAATATAGCACCTGGAAACTGGTTTCCATTTGCTTGTGGCTGAAGTGAATCTGCTGAAGATAGCTGAACCAAAAAGCAGAAGGAGCCTGAAGCTTTATGGTGCCAATGAGCTGCTAAATCAGTAAGTCCTAGAACTGTTTTGTACTTCGACTTTTTACTATGTGAGATAATAAATTCCTTATTGATTAAATCAATTGAGCCAAAGTTTTTAGTTAAGTTGAAAGCATATTGAATGATACAAAAGGCATATTGAAAGCCTTATCCTGCTTTCTTCTTCCCACTCCAAATCTTAAGACCACCTTATTTAAACAAATAAAATTATTAAAAATTAAAAATGAACACAAATTTAAAATATTCACACCTGAGGCAAATACCAATACTCTTTGAAAGACAAAGCTGGGTGTGTCTTCTATATTATTCATTTGTCAGATTGAAATGTCTTAACTCCAACCAATGATTCAAAACCAGAACTAATTCTGAGTTTCCTTTAACAAATTTACTAGTATTTGAATAATATTCCTATGACATCATGTCATGTCACAATATTCAGTCATGGGGGCCTTTTCCTTTTATCTCTGAATTCTTATTTGAATCTAACATTAATTTTTGATTTTTTTTTCCAGCTGATATTCCCTAATTTGACCATGGCTTTTGCCTGGAAATAAACACATGCTTGAAAACTTAAGGGCAGTGGCTCATGAATGAATCTATTAGTAGTGACCTTAACTCTTACTTTAACAAGGCATAACGTTTTTCACAGATCTGGGGAATTTTAGTGCTTGGGTGAACATCGGAGATAATCTAGCATGTATAAATCCCTTTGAATCCTTAATGAGAAGAGGAGATTTTATGGTAATGTGGTTTTTGAAGTTGGTATAAATTCTTTAAGGGAAAGCTTGCCATACACATCACAAGTGTTGGGATCAGAACACTGGTACTTCAATTCTCATCCCAGCTTTGGCATTTTCAGATGTGTGATACTAGACCAAGTATTCACTTTTGTTTCTTCATCTGTAAAATAGGATTAAAAATGTTAGCTCTAGACGGGCGCGGAGACGCTTCTGGAAGTAACATCGCGATGGCTGCCCAAGGAGAACCCCAAGTTCAGTTCAAACTTGTTTTGGTTGGTGATGGTGGTACGGGAAAAACTACATTCGTGAAGCGTCATCTGACTGGTGAATTTGAGAAGAAGTATGTAGCTACCTTGGGTGTTGAGGTCCATCCTCTTGTGTTCCATACCAACAGAGGACCTATTAAGTTCAATGTATGGGATACAGCTGGTCAGGAGAAATTTGGTGGACTGAGAGATGGCTATTATATACAAGCTCAGTGTGCCATTATAATGTTTGACGTAACATCAAGAGTTACTTACAAGAATGTGCCTAACTGGCATAGAGATCTGGTACGAGTGTGTGAGAACATCCCAATTGTGTTGTGTGGCAACAAAGTGGATATTAAGGACAGAAAGGTTAAGGCAAAGTCAATTGTCTTCCACCGAAAGAAGAATCTTCAGTACTATGACATTTCTGCCAAAAGTAACTACAACTTTGAAAAGCCCTTCCTCTGGCTTGCTAGAAAACTGATTGGAGACCCTAACTTGGAGTTTGTCGCCATGCCTGCTCTTGCCCCGCCAGAGGTGGTCATGGACCCAGCCTTGGCAGCACAGTACGAGCACGATTTAGAGGTTGCTCAGACAACTGCTCTCCCGGATGAAGATGATGACCTGTGAGAAAGTGAAGCTGGGGCCCAGCGTCAGAAGTCTAGTTTTATAGGCAACTGTCCTGTGATGTCAGTGGTGCAGCGTGTTTGCCACTTTATTATATAGCTAAGCAGAACACGTGCTTAATCTTTGGATGCTGAAGGAAATGGATGGGCTTTGGAGTGAATGTGGCAGTTTAAAAAAAAAAAAACCTTCATTTTTTGGACCTGCATATGTAGGTGTTTTGGAACACAGCTGTTTCCTCCTTGAGTTTCAAATATAAGACTGCTATAGTCACATGACAATATTGAGAGGTGGAATCTTGTTTGTTACTGTCATTCCCATTCCTTTTCGTTTAGAATCAGAATAAAGTTGTATTTCAAATATCTAAAAAAAAAAAAATGTTAGCTCTGCTTGTTTTGAGGGGCTGTTGTAAGAATTAAATGGAAGGATGTGTTCATAATAGGTATTAAAAACAGCCACAGCAATCCCAGCAACAGCATCCTATTAGGCGATTTTTTTTTTTTTCAAATAAGAACCATAGGAGATTAAAAAAAAAAAAAAGGAAAAAAACCACTGATAACTCATTTTGCATTATCAGCCTCTTCTCAGATATGACTTTACTCCAGAAGATTCTCTGCTTCTCCTGAAAAGCAGTCTAGATCAGTACTGGGTTCATAAACCCATCACAGTACTTACTTATCATCTCCATCTTGCTCTGTGGCAGTGGTTCTTGGGGTGCCTGAGAACATCTGGGGAACTCAGAAAGAGGTTACTGGGCCCACTCCAGGAAATCCTGATCCAGCAAAGCCTGATACCTGGGAGTCTGAGTGTTTTACAACAGGGATTTAAAAAAAAATTAATGTATTTATTTGGCTATGCCGGGTCTTAGCTGCAACATGCAGGATGTTTAGTTATGACTTTGAACTCTTAGTTATAGCATATGGGATCTAGTTTCCTGACCAGGGGTTTGAACCCAGTTCCCTTGCCTTGGGAGCTCAAAGTCTTAGCCATTGGACCACCAGAAAAGTCCCAGCAGAGGATTCTTTTTTTTTTTTTTATTGTTTTTGCCATACATTGTCATGGTATCACCATGGATTTACATATGCTTCCCCTCCGGATCCCCCCTCCCTCCTCCCTCTCCCCCGGGAAATCTCGCTGCACCAGTCCCGAGCCCCAATGTTCATCGCTGCATTGTTTACAATAGCTAAGACATGGAAACAACCTAGATGCCCATCAACTGATGAATGGATAAGAAAGCTGTGGTACACATACACAATGGAATATTACTCAGCATTAAAAAAAAATTCATTTGAAGCAATTCTACTCAGATGGACGAAACTGGAGCCCATTATCCAGAGTGAAGTAAGCCAGAAGCAAAAACAACAATACAGTATATTAACGCATATATATGGAATTTAGAAAGACAGCAGAGGATTCTGATGAGATATCTTTAGGCCACACTTTGAGATCTCATCTCAAAGATGATTTTCCTGAGGGCAGGCTCTAATTTTCTTCTTTGTATCCCCTTTACTTGGGGATAGGTACTTAGTAGGTGCTCAGCTGACAAGTACTAAATGAACACCAAAACTTTTCTGAGGTCCAGTTTGTAGAAATATATAACTGGATTTTCCACACACAATTTATACATAGTACAAAGAGCAATACACTCCTAAGCAATTTTGCCTTTTGTAGCCCAAACATTCAGATTTCTGAAATGATTGTGTTCTGTTAAAACAGAAAGGAAACCTCTCAGCCTTTTTTAAGATGTCAGAGAACTGCAGAGAAAGTACTCATCTATTAAAAAATAACTTATCAAGCGCTTCCAACATGCATACATTATGTTGGGTGCCACAAAGATGGAGGAATTACAAATAAATATAAGCAGGATTTCAGTTGCTCAGGAACCAGACATCCTGGAAAAATAAGATAAAGCCATATGAAATAGGTCTGCATTAATATGAATGCTGGAGAGGCCATTTGGGGGTGGTGCTGGGGGTAGGGATGTTTAGGAAGGGACCTGTGGAGCTGCTGAGTCTTGAACTGGAGAATGAGAGGGGACTCAATATGAGGCATGACTTGAGCAGACAGGTTACGTTTGAGCAGCTGTGAGATCTTGGCAAACAGTGCTGTTACCACCCTCCCTTTTTTTTTGCTGAACAAATGGAAGTAAACAAAGGAGTAACAGCAGAGAAACTAAGGTATCATCTTCATTTCCGGTAATGACCGAATCTGAGATTCTAGCTTAGTGTGAGAGCCTAAAGCTCCGCTAACCTATTCCTGTAGGTGTAGCTCAGTGGTTGATGTCCACAGGTGGCTTAATTTTTAGGAAGAGGAAAGGACTGAACTAGGCATGCTCCCCGACATTGCCATAAGTCACTGCATCTCCCTTATGTTGAGAGAGGGAAGGGGCAGTAGAGAGTTTGAAGTGTCAGCCCAGTGGTGGTCCCTTCACTTGGGAGGAAACAAGAGTGTGGAGAAATATTCCTTCTAATATTCCTCTTCTTTGTGTTCTCTTGATCAGTAGGTTTAGGCATAAAGCTCAGGATCCATTGGGGCATAGCTATCCCCCTTAACTGAGACTATCTGCTCTCTTTCAGGACATTCCCCACCCATTTTCACATAGCCACCTCTTACGACCAACTGCTGCTCTTTAAGGTTTTATTCTGGGACCAGTGGTGGGCAATATACAAATGAGACCCAGAAGATGCAGAAGTCGGTTAAAAAATATATTAACTACATAAAAAGAAACTTTGTGTCCAAGAGTGAGAATCATTTTCTCTTCTTATTCCCATTCTAACGTTTATCTAGCTGTGTGTCATCATCTGTTGATGTTTCAGAGAAATTAAAGAGGGCTTTTAAATAAATCCAATAACAAAACCCAGCAGAGATCCTTTGCTTCTAAACTGCAGGTCTTAATTTTGTTCTTTCTACAACAATATAGAGATGTCCAAAATCTGAATTTAAATTCGTTCAATTATAAAATTCCCTGAAATTAAAGACCTATATTGCAAGATATTAAGGTCCCAAGTTAGATTAGCTTGGCTTTGTGAGTTAAAAGTATAAAGAAACTACAGTCGTTCCCATTTCTCATTTGATTCTGTCCCAGAAGTTCTTGGCTCCTGTGTAGACAACTAGACCTTACGTGTCACTCACATGAATGAGTACAATTGGTTCAAGCTTCAGAAACTCTGATGCCAACTCTCTGACAAACCTCCTTTTAGATACAAGTCCAGCGGGTCAATAGGGCCCCATAGCACTGCTCCCAATATGGAAGAAACCCAGTAGTATCTGAGGCAAGGAGACTAGATGGAACAAAACAATACCAGCTAACCAACCAACCAAAAAACAGGAACAAAAACTTGGTTTTAGTTTCTCCGGGATACCAATTAATACCAGTTGTCCAGAAACAGCAAAGAATGAACTTCAGGTCAACTGGTAGAAATTGCTCACCCATGTTGTTTGGAGGAAAAATCTACCTTGTTTCCACTCATAGAAAGTGGTGCCTGAGACATTTCTGTCTTCTTGCAAAGTTTAGAAATTTGCTGTGATGGCCGCCCCTCCACTCTCTCTTTTGTGCAGATGTTTTGGTCCTGTGCCCCAGTGGCTATTTCCCTACCTCTTCGTGTGGAATTGCTTAGACCTGTAAAATCCCCTCCTGGGGAAGGCTTTTCTTGCATGTGTGGGTGCATGCCTGCTCAGTTGCTTCAGCTGTGTCTGAGTCTTTGCGACCCTGTGGACCGTAGCCTGCTCGGCTCCTCTCTTCATGTGAGTGGGTTGAATAGTGGGCAAGAATACTGGAGTGGGTTGCCATGCTCTCCTCCAGGCAGTCTTCCCAACCCAGGGATCAAACCCATGTCTCCTGCATTGCAGGTGGATTCTTTACCACTGAGACACCGGGAAAAATTCTCATGTGGGATTGATTACATTTAAACTCCACTTGCCAGCCCTTGCTAGTGGGTGACTGCAGACACATTGACAAACTGGTGGGTTTTGCTACAGCTCCCTTCTTTGAATTGCATAATGACTTTCTGTGCAGCCTGTCCAGTGCTGCTTACTTAGTTCCGGCACCAAAGAATTAGATCTAGAACTTGAGAATTCTCAGCAGCACACAGAACTCTGCTGCCTTGCAGACCTGGCTGAGACACAACAGGCTAAAGGAGTGTGTGATAATCTGTTCGAACCTATGACTGAATCCTCACCCCGTTCTGCCTTGGATGCTCACTAGCTTCTGCTGGAGCATCAGTGGCACAACCGCCTCTTTCTGCTGCAACTTCCCTCACATGGGCAAGTTTAAGGTTCAGCTCTGCAGCTGTGCCTCGAGGCCGTCTCTGTGCCTTGAGGCCTCTTATTAGGCTCAGCCCATCCCCATACCTCATTCATCTGTTGGTTCAAGTTGGAAGCCCTACATTCCTGCCTAGGCAGCTCATAGCCTTACTCAGGTTGCTCCCTATTTGCCTCTCATTTTCCTGAAGGCTCGGCTTGCTGAAGACCCTCACCTTCGCTGAGGCAATAGCCCACCAATGCCTAAAGAGACCCAATCCCACTTCAGGTGGCCCAGGTAGTCCCGTTTGCCTAAGGAGACCCAATTCCAATCCCACTCTGTCTGTGCTCAGCTGCATCGAGGTGAGTTCTGTGTTCCAGTCATAGCATCTTGTGGGCAGGCATTTAGGAGACATGGTGGGGCTTGACTGGGTGGTGTGGTAAGGCATTCGGACTTTACAGGTAGTGTTTTTACTGTTGCTGTCTATTTAATTAGTCAATACCTAATTTATTATTGAGCTGGAGAGTGTTGAAGTAAACTGTGTAAACTTTTTTCTTTTTATAGATAAAGGTACAAGTGGTATATGCGTTCATTTGGAGTGGATATAGAACTTTTGGGAGGCTCTTCCAATAATCCTGGCCAAGGAGGTAGCAGGACAAAGAACATGTTTTTGAGACATTTCCAATAATTAAAATGAATAGGTGCCAGGGTCAGTGGCAAGCAGAAATCCCACAGAGCAGTAGAGGTAAGAGACACAGTTTCGATCCCTGCATTGGAAAGATTCCCCTGGAGAAGGGCATGGCAATCCACTCCAGTTTTCTTGCCTGGAGAATCCTGTGGACAGAGGAACCTGGTGGGCTATTGTCCATAGGGTCGCACAGAGTTGGACACAACTGAAGCAACTAGCATGCACGCATGATCACAAATGCATTGCGGGATTTTTGCATCCCACCAACTCTGGTGTCTATCCATTCTAATTTGTGATTGTAGACGTAGGAATACTCTTCATCTCCTTCTCTCCACATTTATGGCTGCTGATGGGAGAGAGCATGTCACCTGTGGGGTCAAAGGACAAACATTTATTAGGTGACAGTGGAGTGGTTATAGCAGATGTCATGGAAGATTGTTAGCATGCCTGAGCTATTCTGACACAGAGCATTGGAATGCATGTCTGTTTTTCCCTCTCAGTAGTAGAAAGATGCCCATCTGGCCTGAGATCTGATCCATCCCGAAGGTAGCTCTAGACATCTGGCGCTACGACAGCACTCTTGACAAATAGCTAACATTTTAAATAAAGGAAAATATTACATCAGGGGATTCCACTTATTTCTCAAAACCAAATGGCACGAAAGCCACTAGCTGTGTCATTGTTAAATGGTCTTGTGGACTCCGGGGAGGTGGTAGTAATGAAGAGAATTTTGCAACTTCTCCAACTTTCTAAGCCCTAATTTAAAGAGCATTTCCTGACAGGCTCATCTTCTGCCTCCTGTGAAGGGAGAGAAGTTACTTTTTATCCAATGAATGTTTGGCTCTCATGTTAATGATGTCCACCTGTTTTCTACAGACACAGGCTGTTTTCTTTCATTCCAGGAGAGCTGGGCATGAAGTGTCTCACCCACTGTCAGCACTTGGCTTTGAGAACCTGACCAGAATCCAGATTGACATAAATTCCCAGCCGTCTCCTAATGAAATGCAGCCTTACAGTCCATAAGTGATGTGAAGTATCTCCACTAAAACTGGGCTGTTCGTAGTTCGCTCCGGAAGTGGGGATGGGATGTTTTTGTCTCAAGAGATTTTCCTACTTCTGTCCCCAGGGCCATTTGCAACCCATCACTGAGTATTTTAGTTAATATCATGATTTACTAAATTCCTTGTTAGAAGGGGAATATCTGGAGGAAAACAAGAGTCATTGTTTTACATAATTTAAAGGAAAGTGTCACTTGATAGTTACCACGAAAGTGGATCTGAGCCATGCTTATGGAAAAGGCATTGGTTCTAATTGAACCAACTGAACACAACACAGGCATGAAGAGGACCTAGTTTCTGCCCAAAGGAGATGTGCAGAATCGCTGGCACTTGCCACTGGCTGGAACTTTAGGATGTGATCCCCTTGACTGGCTGCCAACTCCCATACCTACCCCCACAGACTGCAGTGGAGATCCTTTCCCTATATCCTGTGCCTCAGTCTCCCCAAGACCCATGAAACTAGCTTTCTGCAACCCTATTAACGGGCTCAGGAATTTTGAACAAGGAAATTAAACAAAGGAAGGGGGAAATAAAGTAATGTACTTAGTGAAAGTGAAAGTGTGGCCGCTCAGTAGTGTCCAACTCTTTGTGACCCCATGAACTGCAGCTCGCCAGACTCCTCTGTTCATGGAATTCCCTAGGCAAGAATACTGGAGTGGATTGCCATTTCCTTCTCCAAGGGATCTTCCCAACCCAGGGATTGAACCTGGGTCTCCTGCATTGCAGGTAGATTCTTATTCAACTGATTTTCTTGGAGTTCAAAGGTCAAGTAGTTAGAAAGAAGTTAAGGTTTTCTTCCCCTGAAGGTTTGGAGCATGAATCTCTCTCAGCAGGCTGGGATTGAGTGGGGAGCCCCTTTTTCCAGCCTTGTGTCCTTCGTGATGGATGATGGGTAGATGGTGGGCTGATTTTTCTCCCCATTACTCCTGTGAAACCCAGCAAGTACTCAGGGATCTCCCAAAATTAAGCTTTAATTCTCAGGCACTGGATAGTCTAACTCCTAAAGAAAACAAAGTTATTATTATTATTATTTGTTTTAGAATATGCAGGCTGTTTTGTCTTTGTGTGCAGGATAGAATGATTTTTATTCCTGTTTCCAGGTCAATATACTTTACGGGCTGAAGGAATAGGAAAGTACATGCTCTTTTCTTCTTCTTTCTTTGCAAATACCAAGGCAATCTGTGAGATGACAGTTTCAACAAAGACTTTTCTTGGTCAACAAGTTTATTCTCTGTTTTCATCTGAGGAAGGGCTGCTAGTCCAGTGACATCATTTCTAATCTTGTCAATGAACCTAAATATCTCAACTATTTTTAGCATTTTTTTGATTGCTAATGAAGTTGAACACATTCCCATACATGTGTCTGCCCAGTTGTATTTCTTTAGAAATTGCTGTTTGAGTATCTCCCCATTTTCCTGTAGGAATCATATTTTCCCTCATGATGTGTAAAAGTCTACATTTTTGATAGTGTGTGCAATCATGCAGAGTGAACGTGTCTTTTCCCTCCTTCGTGTGTAATAACCACCGGTCCTGAGAAACTTAGGCCCTGCCAGATACAGCCCTTCCAATTCTGGTCATGGTAGAATGTCTTACTTGTCAGGAATTGGATGGAGAGTCTGTATTGAGTAAGAAGTACAGTAACTTATTTATATGCTGTTTTACAATTTAAAAGGATTTTTATACAGACAACCACATTTGGAATCAAATGAGGTGTTCTCTGAGTTCTTAAACTGAAAGGAATGAAGTCTCTTTATAAACCTCACAAGAATGTGAGCTGCAACGGATTGTTACTGTTTATTTTTCATGAGACGCTAAACCTCTTTGACCCTGGGATGAGCTGCTAGAACTATAGCCCTGGTCAGCGCTGAGTGACCCAGACAATGGAGCCTGTTCTTTGGCTCTGAGGTTCAATTTGATAGATTCAGGATTGGGCTGAGATTTAATGTGCCTTAGTTGGAGATGCCACTGCATTTTTAACAATTATTTTTAATTGCAGTGAAATATAGGTAACACAAATTTACTGTGTTAACTGTTTATAAGTTTACAGCTCAGTGGTATTAAATACACTCCCAGGGTGGCGCACCTGCCACCACTGCCCACCTCCCGAACTCTTCAGCCTGCAAAACTGAAACTCTGTACCTTTCACTGATAACTCCTTATTCTTCTGTATTGCTACTCCCTGGCAACCACCATTCTGCTTTCTGTCGCCATGGGTTTAACTACTCTCGGCATCTCGTGTAAGTGGAATCATAAGTATTTGTCTTTTTGTGGCTGGTTTATTTTACTCAGGACACTGGCATTTTGGGCAGAACGATTCTTGGTTGTGTACAACTATCCCCTGCATGATATTTGGCTCCTTGTGTGACCCTGGGATACTAGGACCCTGGAACACCTATGGAAACACCACTGCCTCGAGACAATCAGAACTGAAGGATGCGAGTACTTTCTTGGCGGGGGCTTCAAATAAAACCTCCAAACCATCTGAAGTTGATTCTTTTGAAAGCAAATATGTATTTGAGATGTAAATTGCTCCTTACCCCAATCTGTGTAAACAAACCCCAGATGCCATGCTCTCAGACCCGAGAAAGTCAAGCCAAGTTTCATCAAAGGCTCTCTCAAAGTCCAGTTCCTTACCAGGCACTTGTAAACAAGTTTCAATTCTCTGCTCGGAGTGTGTGGTTCACATGGTTCATGCTGGGCTGTTTAGAGCCCTTGACCTCTTGCAGGGAAAGTGGCTACATCATCAGCGTCTCTTCCTCCTCAACCTCTTACTCAACCAGCCAGATTCAATAGTTTCACTTAATGCTCTCCACATGAACAGTTTATTACCAGTTTATCAGACTTACCAGGTGGCACTGGTGGTAAAGAACCTGCCTGCCAATGGAGGAGACACAAGAGACTCAGGTTTGATCCCTGGGTTGGGAAGATCCCCTGGAGGAGGGCATGGCAAGTCACTCCAGTGTTCTTGCTTGGAGAATCCCAGGGACAGAGGAGCCTGGTGGTCTGCAGTCCAAAGGGTTGCAAAGAGTTGGGCAAAACTGAAGTGACTTAGCAAACACGTACCAGTTTATTAATTGTTGCATTTTTCAATATATGTATATATTGAAATATATATATATATATTACTAAAATATCTCAGATAGCTTTGAAATTGAGAAAATAGCTTGTCTTAAAGGCCAGAGTGGACATGGACTTGAGACAAACAGCCTTCCTGGTAAAAAAGGGCACCTCCCATGACTCTGGGCTTTCATGAGTCTCAAAGAGCAACTGAACTTGGGGATCTTATTATTGTCACAAGTTCTCATCAACTAAGCCTTTCTTTTTAAAAACATGTTTGTATTATAAAAGTAATGTGGCTATTATTAAAACATAGAAAATAGAAGATTATGAAGAGAGAGAATAAGGAGAAGGAAAAGTAGATCATGCATAATCCTAGCATCTCAAGTATTTATGGCTCACTTATTGACTTCTGGTACATTCAATGCATTTGAAAAGCACAAAAGCACAGTTCCCATTTATTTTATACCTTTCTTTTCTTATACTTTTATTTATTTATTTTTGGCTGTGTTGGGTCTTCATTGCTGTGCAGGCTTCTCATTTCCTGGCCCATCTTGCTGCAGAGCACAGGGTCTAGAGTGTACGGGCTTCAGTAATTGTGGCTTGCAGATTCTAGAGTGAGGGCTCAGCAGTTTTGGCGCATGGACTCAGTTGCATGTGGGATCTTCCTGGACCAGTAATCCAACTTAGGATCGAACCAGTGTCTCCTGCATTGGCGGGTAGTTTCTTTACCATAGAACCCTCAGGGAAGCCCCTCTACATTTCTTTTCAAAGGAAACTTTCTTGCATTCAATTGTGCTTAACTACTGAGCATACAATTATAGAGCTAGAATTGAATTAATTGATCAGACAGTCCACCTCACATATCCTATAATGAAATTGTTGGAGGCAGTTAAGTATCATGTTAGTGGTTACCCTTCCCATTTTATATGTTTGGTAGCCCTTCAGTTTATGGGTGGTAATTTCAATGATGTTTGAAAATAAGTTGGAAAATGATAAAATTGGCCTCTTCAGATTATGTTATGAACTGTGTATGCTGTCTGCCAGTCTTCATAGCTCTGACTCTCTGCCTCTGAAGTCTCATTCTAATTCTTCTTGGTTAGATCTTACAAAGCATTTTCCCCCTACTCACTTTTAACGACTGTTTTTTAGGGTTATTTGATGTTATGCCAACTTTGCATATATTATACCTAGAAGAATAAATTGCAAACAGTCATGCTTCAGTTTGGTGTAAAAAACAAAGTCAAAAAACCAAATCCAAGTCTGCCTTTATCTTAGACCATCATGGGATTTCTCTAAGTTTTAGTTCCCATCTTTGTAAAATGGGATATAATGATAATGAGATAATAAGGTCAAGTATGGTTCTAACATGAAACTGATGAAGTTCTTGGATAACCTGATTATGGTAGCAGGTAGAGTTTTTCTCAAAATTATGTAGTTAGTCAGAAATAGCCTCTAGGATGTTTAACATGGTAAGAGGAGCTTAAAATTATAGAGAAATATTAGATGTGATTCTAATCTTTGAGGAAGGAAGGCAAAACTGAAAAATACATGATCAGAATAATATGTCTGAGTTAATATGGCCACTATCTACCTGTGATGATGCTTCCTTTTTGAGGAGCTCCTATTAATGTGACTTACCCATGTTGTAGGTCTCTATCACAGCACAGACCAGGCATGTGCTGAGCCCTGTGTGTGGGTTCATGCCCCTCAGCAGTGGGGTTTTCACTGGAGTAGTTTGAAAAGCCCTGCATTTCAGTGTAACTTTACCTGCAGGACTTGCTGATTGGTGGGAAGAGAAAGGTGATGATGAGTGATTTGGGGATACAGCCTTAGACATCAATAAAGGGTAGGTAAAAGGACTTCAGAGAAGGCAATGGCAACCCACTCCAGTACTCTTGCCTGGAATATCCCATGGACGGAGGAGTCTGGTGGGCTGCAGTCCATGGGGTCGCGAAGAGTCGGACATGGCTGAGTGACTTCACTTTCACTTTTCACTTTCACGCTTTGGAGAAGGAAATGGCAACCCACTCCAGTGTTCTTGCCTGGAGAATTCCAGGGATAGGGGAGCCTAGTGGGCTGCTGTCTATGAGGTCGCACAGAGTTGGACATGACTGAGGCGACTTAGCAGAAGGACTTCAGAACAGTGGGTAGAAGGACATTAGACTCCAATGACAAATTTTGCCTACATCCAGTTTTGCCCAGAAGCAGGCCTGGAGGCAGAGAGCTTGCCTCACATCCAGCTGTTTGGAGAAGAGCTACATAAAAAGAAGGGCATGTGTACCATCTCATAGGTCATTCCACTTTGCTTCCTCTGCTGGAATGATCATCGTGCCTGCATTTTGTCATTCAAGCCTAGGCTTAAGGTAATTCCTCTGAAAGACTTTCCCTGTCCATTCAATCTAAAGTTGTCCCATCCTCCACATCTCTGAAGCAATCACTTTCTGTTGCATTGCTATTTAGGTGGTCTTTGTCAGTAGCTGACAAATACACATTCCTCTATTAATTGATTTATCTCAGTGATCTACTTTCTTGTTCATAGTAAGGTTGTCTGTTCCTAGAACACTACCTGGCACTGAAAAAGTGGTGTGTTGAACAAATAAACAAATGAATTACATGCAATCACAATTAGTTATAAGGAGACAGTCAAATATTTTGTTGAGTTAAAATTTTATTATTAAATATTTCTTTAGAACTGAACCATTTGGTCAAGAGCTGGAACTGCTGAAGTATAATTTCTTGTAGGGTAATAAAACTTGAGCTGTTTTTATTATGGTACCTATTACATTACTGTTGGATGATTACAACTTATTGTGGTTAGTAATGAGAATGGGCAAAAGCAATATAATGTTAGGAAACAAAGAATGGGCCAAGTGTAAGACTCTACCTCAGTTTTCTTAACAGGCAAGTGGCATAACTGGATGACTGATGGTCTCAAGGGGCCTCTGTAATTCTGTGAGCTCTTTGTGAGAGGAAATAAGAAAGAACAGAGAGAATATAGTATGTACATGTAAACAAACATGTTAAAACATTTCTTTAGACAAAATAGGACATCCTTTTAAGCCATTGTGAAGCATGTCGTTTGATGGGCTGATTATGGCTCAGTCATTTATAGGAAGTGCTTACAGGGAATATGAGATAGGAGAAAATTTCCAACAGCTTTCATTATTGAATAGACAGCTGTCTAGTCAATACAGGAATTTTCCTTTCATTTAGACCCTCGTTGATGACATAAGTTGGCAAACCAAACATACTGGGAAATTTGTGGCCAAATTTGAAGATTTCTTTAAATCATTTGTTTTAATCAGACATGCTTCTAAGTCAAAGAATACATTGATTCTGCTCTTCTTCCCAGCTGCAGGCCATTGTTTTCCTTTCTATCTGTTTATTATCTTGGCACAGACACTAGGTTTGATAAGTGTGCTCACAGAAGAATTTGCAATAGAAGACAGTGGAAGGCTAATGCTTTGTTTGTAGATGCAGTCAGTTTACCCTTCCATCTCTTTTTTAAAGCCACCACAATGAATAAACAGAAAAATGACAATGTTTAGTGAACAAAGTTGCTGTCAAAACATTTACAGCTGTGTCAGTGTGAACTGTGATAGCAGCAAGACAAATGAAGATGAGATATGATATCTAATTCAGACAGAGGGTCTCTGGACAGAGGTAATCATGTTTATTAGATAACAGGTCTTTTCTACTTTCTCTATAACATACACCTTCAATATTTAAGAAAATAAATTTTCACCTTTCTTAGCTTCTCATTGTTAATAAGCATTAAACTGATTTTTTTCTAAATAAATGGAAAAAATTGACTTATACAGTACAAATCCAAGGCAGGAAATTCTGATTAGTTAATTTCATTTATTCCTGCTGTGTTTATTTAAGTAAAGCTGTAAATACCACTGATGGTTTTACAGGGAGACACAGATGTGTTCTATTAAATAATTGCTCAGCAAAATTATTTGGTTGTGAATTAAAACATGATTTTAATGAGATTTCCTTTAAAAATTATCTTCAAAATATTTGTATGCATCATTATCAGAAAAGCAACATAGTAGAGTGGAAAAAAATCTGGACTGGTGGTCAGAACATGTGGGTTCAAGTCCTCAAAATGGGAACTTCTTATTTGTAAAATTTCCTGATTTGGATTTCTTCGTGCCAAATAAATGTATGGATTTTAAGATTTATGTAAAAATTGTATTGATTTTTTGTAAAAACAAATTTGAGGAAATGAGAATGAAGTTGACCTTAAGGTTGCCATTGACTCATTTTCTTAGGATTTCCTAATTTTTGCCTTATCTTTTTTACAAGGGAACACAAACTCCCTATAAGCTTTAGAAAAAATGTATTTTTTTCCCCCATCCAGGTGAGGGATAGTGTTAATTTGTCCTGGCAGTGGTAGTGAGAAGTATCATTCAGCTAAAGAGTGCTCTTCTTTTGGTCTCCAACTGAAAGGCAGAAAGCAATGAGAATGAACTAGAAAATCCTGGGATGTGGTTTGGCATTCCCAAACCTTGGTGCCTTCCGGGCTCTGTGCTGTGTGGCTTGGGGACTGTGCCAGCAGCATGTTCTGCTACAGCCTTCTTAATGGGCTGCTGTGTGTATTTGTGTATGTGGGTGTGTGTCTGTAGAGGGTGGGTAGAGGGTGGATCAGGAATTCGTCTTTGTATGGCTGGCAGGATATATTGGTTTTGGCCTTTTTTCTTGAAGAATTAGCTTCATTAGGCTTTTTAATTACTCCCCCTAACTGGATAAATGAATGACTCTTCCACAGAGTTATCATTTGGTGCCAGTGATCACGCATTGCTCCATACCACTCCATGTGACGCAGGATGTGGTCTGATATTTAATCTTAGTACAGGCTCCACGTTTTTTTCTGGGAAGAGTGAATGGACTTATAAAGCTTCTTTGTTATGGAATGACTTCTTAGCAAACTGCATTCTCTTTTACTTAAAAACCAAATTCCTAGGATAAAAAGAAAAAAGCCCAGACATTATACACTTCTGGGCCTCCAAAAGCCATTTTGGAAGAAGGTGATGAATGTGTTTTAGTGGACTAATATTTCTGGATCGTGAGCAGGGTCAGTCAACAGCAGAGTCAGCAAGATTGTCACTCCAGGGACCTGGTCAGGACTGCTGGCCTCTCTATAACATTCAGCCTGGAAACAAAGCCTGCGCCTCTCAATTGCCCTTCTATATTTCATTTCCTTGGATCTTACCTGATGGAAAGTGGGTGGAGTTGGAATAAGTGGAATGAGCATAACAAGCCAATCTTTTCATGTATCTATGATAGCTGTATGCTACCCTTCTATATAATAAAATGTCTAAAGTAGGTAAATTGCACTTACCTAGAATTACACATCACTTAGATGGCAAATAGATGGATAAACAATGGAAACAGTGACAGATTTTATTTTCTCGGGCTCCAAGAACACTGCAGATGGGGACTGCAGCCATGGAATTAAAAGACGCTAGCTCCTTGGAAGAAAAACTCTGACAAACCTAGGCAGTGTATTCAAAAGCAGAGACATTACTTTGCTGACAAAGGTCCATATAGTCAAAGCTATGGTTTTCCAGTAGTCATGTATAGATGTGAGAATTGGACCCTAAAGAAGGCTGAGTGCTGAAGAACTGATGATTTTGAACTGTGGTGCTGGGGAAAATTCTTGAGAGTCCCTTGGACTGCAAGGAGATGAAACCAGTCAATACTAAAGGAAATCAGTCCTGAATATTCATTGGAAGGACTGATACTGAAGCTCCAATACTTTGTCCACCTGATGCAAAGAGCAGACACACTGAAAAAAACCCTGATGCTGGGAAAGGTTGAAGGCAGGAACAGAATGGGACAACAGAGGATGAGATGGCTGGATGGCATCACTGACTTGATGGATATGAGTTTGAGCAAGCCCCGGTAAATGGTGAAGGACAGGGAAGCCTGGCAGTCCTGGTCTATGGGGTTGCAAAGAGTTGGACATGAGTGAGTGACTGAACAACAAGGATTGCACAGTTGTTGAAGAGATTAGTTCAGTTCAGTTCAGTCACTCAGTCATGTCTGACTGCATCCCCATGGACTAAAGCATGCCAGGCCTCCCTGAACATCACCAACTCCCGGAGTTTACCCAAACTCATGTCCACTGAGTCGGTGATGCCATCCAGCCATCTCATCCTCTGTCATCCCCTTCTGCTCCTGCCCTCAATCCTTCCCAGCATCAGGGTCTTTTCAAATGAGTCAGCTCTTTGCATCAGGTGGCCAAAGTATTGGAGTTTCAGCTTCAACATCAGACTTTCCAATGAACACCCAGGACTGATCTCCTTTAGGATGGACTAGTTGGATCTCCTTGCAGTCCAAGGGACTCTCAAGAGTCTTCTCCAACACCACAGTTCAAAAGCATCCATTCTTCTGCACTCAGCTTTCCTTACAGTCCAACTCTCACATTCATACATGACTACTGGAATAGCCTTGACTAGACAGACCTTTGTTGGCAAAATAATGTCTCTGTTTTTTAATATGCTGTCAAGGTTGGTCATAACTTTTCTTCCAAGGAGTAAGCGTCTTTTAATTTCATAGCTGCAGTCACCATCTACAGTGATTTTGGAGCCCCCTCAAATAAAGTCAGCCACTGTTCCCACTGTTTCCCCATCTATTTGCCATGAAATGATGGGACTGGATGCCATGATCTTAGTTTTCTTAATGTTGAGCTTTAAGCCAATGTTTTCACTCTCCTCTTTCATTTTCATCAAGAGGCTCTTTAGTTCTTCACTTTCTGCCATAAGGGTGGTGTCATCTGCATATCTGAAGTTATTGATATTTCTCCCAGCAATCTTGATTCCAGCTTGTGCTTCATCCAGCCCAGCATTTCTCATGATGTACTCTGCACATAAGTTAAATAAACAGAGTGATGATACACAGCCTTGACGTATTCCTTTTCCTATTTGGAACCTGTCTGTTGTTCCATGTCCAGTTCTAACTGTTGCTTCCTGACCTGCATATAGGTTTCTCAAGAGTCAGGTCAAGTTGTCTGGTATTCCTATCTCTTTCAGAATTTTCCACAGTTTATTTTCCACAGTCAAAGGCTTTGGCATAGTCAATAAAGCAGAAATAGATGTCTTTCTGGAACTCTCTTGCTTTTTCAATGATCCAAAGGATGTTGGCAATTTGATCTCTGATTCCTCTGCCTTTTCTAATCCAGCTTGAACATCTGGAAGTTCACAGTTCACGTATTGCTGAAGCGTGGCTTGGAGAATTTTCAGAATCACTTTGTTAGTGTGAGAGTTGAGTGCAATTGTGCGGTAGTTTGGGCATTCTTTGGCATTGCCTTTCATTGGGATTGGAATGAAAACTGACCTTTTACAGTCCTGTGACCACTGCTGAGTTTTCCAAATTTGCTGGCATATTGAGTGTAGCACTTTCGCAGCATCATCTTTTAGGATTTGAAATAGCTCAAATGGAATTCCTTCACCTCCACTAGATTTGATTGTAGTGATGCTTCCTAAGGCCCACTTGACTTCACATTCCAGGATGCCTGGCTCTAGGTGAGTGATCACACCATTGTGATTATCTGGATTGTGAAGATCTTTTTTGTATAGTTCTTCTGTATGTTCTTGCCACCTCTTCTTAATATCTTCTGCTTCTGTTAGGTCTATACCATTTCTGTCCTTTACTGTGCCCATCTTTGCATGAAATGTTCCCTTGGTATCTCTAATTTTCTTGAAGATATCTCTAGTCTTTCCTATTCTATTGTTTCCTCTATTTCTTTGCACTGATCGCTGAAGAACGCTTCTTATCTCTCCTTGTTATTCTTTGGAACTCTGCATTCAAATGGGTATATCTTTCCTTTTCTCCTTTGCTTTTTGCTTCTCTTCTTTTCACAGGTATTTGTAAGGCCTCCTCAGACAACATTTTGTTTTTTTTGCATTTCTTTTTCTTGGTGATGGTCTTGCTCCCTGTCTCCTGTACAATGTCAGGAACCTCCGCCCATAGTTCATCAGGCACTCTGTCTATCAGATCTAGTCCCTTAAATCTATTTCTCAGTACCACTGTATAATCATATGGGATTTGATTTAGGTCATACCTGAATGGTCTAGTGGTTTCCCCCACTTCAATGTAAGTCTGAATTTTGCAGTAAAACTTGACTGCACAGTCAGTTCCCAGTCTTGTTTTTGCTGACTGTGTTGAAGAGATAGTTTTTGTATAAAGTCATTAAAATACCCATCAAATTAAAACAGTATAGCTGTATGATTTGCCTACGGGTAAGAATGGCTCTTGGTATCTTCAATAATTTTATTATATTCTTAATGAAACATAGGCCATCAGCAGAAGGGTAGAATAGGTGATCTTCAACTGGAGTTGCCTTCACAGAAAGATGAACTAGCAACAGTCCATGGACAAGATATTTTGTGAAAATCTCACAGCCCAGGGGTGAGACTTAAATATGATGGATCACAGAAACCAAGGTCTGCATTAGAAGGGCAATAGAAACATTTTTCACTTTGACTGCCTGGTTCCTCCTGCAGGATGGCACAGCCCCACACGGGAAGGCCCCTCATGGGCCCATGGTTTCTCAGGGCTACAGGGATCCTAAAGTGGACATCCAATTTCCCCTGTCCACTTCCTAGGGAACCCATTTTGTCTGGCCTCACAGGGATCACTGGGGAACTGGTGGGGCTGGATCCCTACAAAGAAAAAAAAAAGTAGCAAGGAGGGGGCTATAGCAATCAGCCTATAGATCATGGTGGATTACATTCCTGCTGGAGTGGTGCCTGAGCATCGATCACTGTCAGTGGCTCTGTCCATCTGGAGAGCTGAGGTGGTGGCCCTGTCTGCCCAAGGAGCTTGATCAGCAGTTCTGCCTGTTTTTGGCTCCCAGACAATGAGCCACACTGGCTGTGGAGCCCATTGTATGCTCCCACCTGAACAAAGAAGCAAGTCAGCAGCCCTCCCCAACTGCTGAGCAGAGCCCTCAGCATTTGCTATTTTTCATCAGAGGTCCAGCTCCGCCAGTTCCCCAAGAGTCTGCTCACTAGGTCTGTGTCTCTATTCCTGCCGTGCAAATAGGTTTGTTAGCACACATGTATTCATCAATATATGATATCTGTTTTTCTATTTTTGACTTACTCTACTCTGTGTAACAGGCTCTAGGTTCCATCCATCTCACTACAAATGACTCAAATTCATATCATTTATGGCTAATATTCCATTGCATGTATATATTAATACTACAATTTCTTTCTCCACTCATCTGTCAGTGGACATCTAGGTTGCTTCTGTGTCCTGGCTGTTGCAAATAGTACTACAATGAGCATTGGAGTACATGTATCTTTTTGAATTATGACTTCCTCAGAGTATATGCCCAGTAGTGGATTTGCTGGGTCATATGGAGTTCTATTCCTAGTTTTTTAAGGAATCTCCACACTGTTCTCCACAGTGGCTGTCTCAGTTTCCATCCCTATGAACAGTGCAGAGGATTCCCTTTTCTGCACATCCTCTCCAGTATTTATTCTTGGTAGATTTTTAAATGATGGCCATTCTGACTGGTGTGAGGTAATACTTCATTTTAATTTTGATTTGCATTTCTCTGATAGTGAGAGATGTTGAGTATGTTTTCATATATTTGTTGGCCATCTGTAAGTCTTCTTTGGAGAAATGTCTGTCTAGGTTTTCCACTCATTTTTTGATTAGATTGTTTTTCTGATATTGAGCTGCATGAACTTCTTGTATATAGTGCTTCATTTATAATTATTTTCTCCCATTCTGAGGGTTATATTTCATCTTGTTTATAGTTTCCTTTGCTGTGCAAAGGCTTTTAAGTTTAATTAGGTCCCATTTATTTATTTTTGTTTCTATTTCCATTAGTTTAGGAGGTGGGTCAAAGAGAATTTTGCTTCAATTCATGTTAGAGTAATCTGCTGTTTCCCTCCAAGAGTTTTATTGTTCCTGGCCTTAAATTTAGGTTTTTAATGCATTTTGAGTTTCACTTCTTTTCCAATCTAGATTCTTTTTATTTGTTTTTCTTCTCTCATTTCCAGGACTAGAACTTTCAAAAATGTATTGAATAGTGGTGAGAATGGGCACCTTTGTCTTATTCCTTGTCTTAGAGGAAGTGCTTTCTGTTTTTCACCATTGAGAATAATGTTTGCTGTGGGTTTGTTGTATATGGTCTTTGTTATGTTGAGGTATGTTCCCTCTATGCCCACTTTTTGGAAAGCTTTTTTAATAAATGGGTGTTGAATTTTTTTTTTTTTTAAAATATGGAATGATTCACAAAAGTGCCTGCCATCTTTGCACATCGGGCCATGCTAACCTTCTCTGTTTCATTTCAACTTTACTATATGTGCTGCTGGAGTGAGCACTGGGTGTTGAATTTTGTTTAAAGCTTTTCCTGTGTCTCCTTTCAAGACTATGTGGATATTGCTAATTCTACTTTGTCTTTCACAGTTCTAAGCTTCTCTCATTTTATCCTTTTTGCTGCCTTTTGGGGAACTGCCTTATCTCACTTTCGTTGCAATTCACCTTTATAGTATCTGCCTGTTATTACCCTGATCCACTATGTTCTTTATTTTGACTGCTTTATCTTCATGGCTAATATTTCCATTGGGCTGTTTAAAATTATTTTTCTGTCCTTGTTTCATTTTATTCCTTATCTCCTAAAGAATATCTATTGTGCCTAATTTAAAACATTTTTGTTTGTTCTAATAATTCATCTTCAAATGCTATGTTTTCCAGTTTGTTCCCTTAAAAAAATAGATGTTCTGCTCCTCAGATGCTTTCTCATTTTGAGCTTGTGTGTTCTTGCTCCTCTGGGTTTACCAGCTGTTCTTTACGGTAATGAACATTGGAGAGGGGATGAAGGCAAGTCCCTGGTCAGTGCCAGTAGCAGCAGACTAGGAAGGGGAGAGGGGAGGAGCCCAGGAACCATGGAGCCCTCACTAATAATTCCTGCTTGCTCCATCCTCTGGGACTTCCTTGGTGGCTGAGCTGGTAAAGAATCTGCCTGCAATGCAGGAGACCTGTGTTCAAATCAGGGAGATCCCCTGGAGAAGGGATTGGCAACCCACTCCAGTATTATTGCCTGGAGAGATTCATGGACCAGAGGAGCCTGGTGGGCTATAGTCCACAGGGTCACATAGAGTAGGACACTGAGCGACTGACACTTCCATACACTTCCTGTTGCAAGGGGTTATTATCTTGCCTGGCCAAGGTGGGTGGTTTCAGTCAGTTCAGTTCAGTAGCTCAGTCGTGTCTGACTCTTTGCAACTACATGGATTGCAGCACACCAGGCCTCCCTGTCCATCACCAGCTCCCAGAGCTTACTCAAACTCTTGTCCGTGATGCCATCCAACCATCTCATCCTCTGTCATCCCCTCTTCCTCCAGCCTTCAATCTTTCCCAGCACTAGGGTCTTTTCAGCTGAGTTAGTTCTTCCCAGCAGGTGGCCAAAGTATTGGAGTTTCAGCTTCAGCATCAGTCTTTCAAATGAATCTTCAGGGCTGATTTCCTTTAGGATTGACTTGTCAGATCTCCTTGCAGTCCAAGGGATTCTCAAGAGTTTTCTACAACACCACAGTTCAACAACATCGATTCTTCAGTGCTCAGCTTTCTTTATTGTCCGACTCTCGCATCCATACATGACCACTGGAAAAACCATACCTTGGACTAGATGGACCTCTGTTGGCAAAGTAATGTCTCAGCTTTTTAGTATGCTATCTAGGTTGATCATAGCTTTTCTTCCAAGGAGCATCTTTTAATTTCATGGCTGCAGTCACCATCTGCAGTGATTTTGGAGCCCCCCAAAATAAAGTCTGTCACTGTTTCCATTGTTTCCCCATCTGTTTGCCATGAAGTGATGGGACCGGATGCCATGATCTTAGTTTTCTGAATATTGAGTTTTAAGCCAACTTTTTCACTCTCCTCTTTCACTTTCATCAAAAGACTCTTTAGTTCTTCTTCACTTTCTGCCATAAGGGTGGTGTCATCTGCATATCTGAGGTTACTAGTATTTCTCCCAGCAATCTTGATTCCAGCTTGTGCTTCATCCAGCATGATGTACTCTGCATAGAAGTGAAGTAAGCAGACTGACAATATACAACCTTGGCATATTCCGTTCCCAATTTGGAACCAGTCTGTTGTTCTATTTTAGCAACAGTTCTAACTCCTGTTTCTTGACCTGCATACAGATTCCTCAGAAGGCAGGTAAGGTGGTCTGGTGTTCCCATCTGTTTAAGAATTTTCCAGTTTACTGTGATCCACACAGTCAAAGGCTTTAGCATAGTCAATAAAGCAAAAATGGATGTTTTTCTGAAACTCTCTTGCTTTTTCTATGATTCAGTGGATGTTGACAATTTGATCTGGTTCCTTTGCCTTTTCTAAATCCAGATTGAACATCTGGAAGTTCATGGTTCATCTTGTTATCCACTATCTTGAATCCCTTGTAGCATCAGAGAAGACAGCCTCCAGGATTACAATCTGCAGCCCTGTGCTTTGCAGTGTTGAGGGCTGGTGGCGCTATCTCTTTTCCAAATTTCTCTACCCCAGCTGGGTTTGTACACTGCTCTGACATAATGGCCTCAGTGATTGCTACTGATAACTGTGATATACAGTCAAGAAAAGAGTCTCTAAAGACAAACTGAGCTGAGGCAAGAACGGAATTTAAAAAGCTTTCCTACAGCCTATTCTCAATACATCCCAGGTGGATCAGATGGTAAAGAATCCACCTGCAGTGCAGGAGACCTGGGTTTGATCCCTGGGTTGGGAAGATCCTCTGGAGAAAGGAATGGCAACCTAACTCCAGTAAATCAAGTAAATCAAATTATCCTGCCTGGAAAATTCCATGGACAGAGAAGTCTGGTGGGCTACAGTTTATGGGATAGCAAAGAGTCGGACAGGACTTAGCAACTTATGTATGTATCTCTCATTAGAGAAGGCCTCATTCCTGGGCTTAAGCTACCCAACTCTCACTCAAGCCTGCTTATGGTGGACATCAGACTCTGGATTTGTCTTATCTTTTTTATGTTATTGATTCATGCAATCTGTGTTCTCCTCAAGCATCTTTAGTTTTTCTAGAGCTGATTTTGGAGGATGGAGCCAGCAGCTTGTCCTATATTAATTCTTGACAGGGACCAGGTCTGTCTTGCTGTTTCTTTTGCCATAGCCCTGCCTCCATTAAAAGCTGTTCAGAGAGTAGGCAAATATTTGGAAGCAAATTCAAGAAGCCAACCTGTGTTCATTCTGTGAAAAGCAAATCATTCAGGCAGCTGGGAAACCCTGTTCATTCTCTTAGTAGGGACCAGGGACCTCAATTTGACAATGCCATTTAGTAGCAAAACCTCCATCCTTTAAAAATTTTCCAAAAAGACATCTGAGAAATGCATTTTAAAATGGATGAAAGTCAAGCAGCTTTGTTGGAACGAGAGCCACTTTTGGTCAATGAAGTGTAGGGTAAATAGTAAATATTCTTGCAGTTTAAGACACCATCAATTGTGAATTCTATTAACTGCAGTCAAATAGGTTCCTAATAAAACCAAGTCTCTCTAATAATTAAATTAAAGCATGTTTCCTTCAATCCCCATCTTGATTTAATATGCTTAGTAAGTTTTTATCACAAATAAAATGTCAGCTGGTCATCACAAATCCAAATACATAATCTTTTAACTTTTCACAATATTTTCATTTTTCCTTTGGATACTCCATTTTGCTTCAGGCAGGACTGGTTTTGTGAGAAAATGTTTTGGGCGATATTCTAAAGCTTCTGTCTCAGAACAATGTAAATCAGAATGGTGTTCCAAAACCTTGTTTTAATCACACTGAAATTGCTCACATAAAAAAAATGGTAAAATACATAATACAACATATTTATTTGTATCATTATCTTTATTAATAAGAGGAATTGTATTTTCCTCTGACATGTTTTCACAAGTTTGTATGCAGCATCTAATGCTTTTCTTCATTGGGATCTGGTTGATTTTAATATTGTATAACTTTCTGGGATACAGTAAAGTGATTCAAAGTTTTAAAGGTTATATTCCTTTAACAGTTAGTAGAAAATATTAAATATATTTCCCGTGTTGCATTATATATCCTTGTAGCTTATTTATTTTATACATAATAGCTTGTACCTCTTAACCCATCCCTCATGTTGCCCCTCCTCCACTTCCTCTGTGCACTGGTAAATGTGAATTAATTTTCAACATATCTGTGAGTCTGTTTCTTTTTTGTTATATTCACTAGTTTGTTATATATTTTAGATTTCATATATAAATGATATCATACATTGTATATCTTTGTCTACCTGACTTATTTCACTTAGCACAATGCCCTCCAAGTCCATTCATGCTGTTGCAAATGGAAAAATATCATCTTTTTTTATGACTGAGTAATATTCTCTTCTTATATTACCACATTTTCTATATTCATTCATATATCAATGGACCGCTAGATGGCTTCTATATCTTGTTTATTATAATAGTGCTGCTATGAATGCTGGAGTGCATGTATCTTTTGGAATTATATTTTTTAGTGGGTTTTTTTTCTAGATAAATACCCAGGACTAAAATTGCTAGGTCATATTGTAGTTCTAGGTCATATGACATCATTGACTCAATGGACATGAGTTTGAGCAAACTGCAGGAGACAGTGAAGGATGGGGAAGCCTCGATTGCTGCAGTTTGTGGGATCACAAAGAGTCAGACAAGAATTAGTGACTGAACAATTGCAACAATAGTTCTATTTTTAGCTTTTAAAGAAACCTCCATACTGTTTTCCACAGTGGTTTTGCCAATTTACATTACCACAAACAGTGTACAAAGGGTTCCCTTTTCTCCACATCTTTGCCAACATTTGTCATTTGCAGCACGTTGTACTTTTTCTCACTCTGATGTAAGATGCTTGTTTCAAAGTTCAGATTATAGGGCTTGTACTTATTGGTTTTGAGTTCCAAGACAGCTAAGCCTCTACGTTCAAATTCTGAATATGTTGGGGCCTTGGGTGGGAAGAAGAGGTCTAGAATCTGGAAGATGGAATTTTGAACTAGCAGTATGAAAAGTCTGTTTAATGGAGAACTTTGATGTGGGATTTCATGGATCAAGAGATTGTATAGAAGCTCACTGTGAATAATAAATATTTATTGCCATATATAAGGAATTTATCATTGATAATGTATGAATTCATAAAAGATTGTTTCCTGTCATAGTAAACTCTTTTTAAGTTGTACTTAATAGTACACCTAGTTGTTCTCTAGATGTTCTTAGTTTCATGATGATTGACTTTGTCTTCTATTTAAATTTACACAAAAGTTATATCTCAGTATTTTTTTTTAGTGAAACACCAACACCAACAACATTCTCCCTAGTCTCATACCCTTATTTTTGCTGGGTTTTATAACTTAATATAACTTATTTCTCTGAAAATATTCCCCCTCCCCAAGTTATATTTTAGACAAAAACCATCAGAGTACCAACCTAATGATAGATTTCCAGAAAAGCTTGAGCAACTGAAACATGATAGTTTTTAGAAACATTTTGCACACTTCTTTGGTGATGAATTTATGGCTTCTGATACCTTTTCCTCATTGTTTATATATCTAAAATAAAGTACCATTAAGGCCATAAAAGTGTCTAAGACACACCAAAAAGCAACCTTGAGTGACATATTACGTGCAGTGTTTAGATGCTCAATTGTGTCTGACTTTTTGCAACCCCATGGACTGTAGCCCACCAGGCTCCTCTGTCCATGGGGATTCTCCAGGCAAGAAACCTGGAGTAGGTTGCCATGCTCTCCTCCAAGAGATCTTCCCAACCAAGGGATCGAACCCATGTCTCCAGCATTGCGGGTGGATTTTTTTTTTAAACCATCTGAGCCACCAGGGAAATCCTGAGTGACATGGTAGGCAGAATTCTAAGATGACCACCCCGCCCTGCATGATGACCCTTACTCTTGTACAGGCATCAATTCAGTTCAGTTCAGTCGCTCAGTCATGTCTGACTCTTTGTGACCCCATGGACTGCAGCAGCCCAGGCTTCCCTGTCCATCACCAACTTTTGGAGCTTCCTCAAACTCATGTCCATCGAGTACGTGATGCCATCCAACCATCTCATCCTCTGTCATCCCCTTCTCTTCCTGTCTTCAATCTTTCCCAGCATCATGGTCTTTTCCAATGAGTCAGTTCTTCGCATCAGGTGACCAAAGTATTAGAGTTTCAGCTCCAGGAAAAGTCCATCCAATGAATATTCAGGATTGATCTCCTTTAGGATTGACAGGTTGGATCTCTTTGCAGTCCAAGGGACTCTCAAGAGTCTTCTCCAACACCACAGTTCAAAAGAATCAATTTTTGATGCTCAGGTTTCTTTATAGTCCAAGTCTTGCATCCATACATGACTACTGGAAAAACCATAGCTTTGACTAAGACATTTATTGGCAAAGTAATGTCTCTGCTTTTTAATATTCTGTCTAGGTTTGTCATAGTTTTTCTTTCAAGGAGCAAGTGCCTTTTAATTTCATGGCTGAAACCACCACCTGCAGTGATTTTGGAACCCAAAATAATGAAGTCTGTCACTGTTTCCATTGTTTCTCTATCTATTTGCCATGAAGTGATGGGACTGGATGCCATGATCTTACTTTTAAGCCAACTTTTTCACTCTCCTCTTTCACTTTCATCAAGAGACTTTAGTTCTTCTTCAATTTCTGCCTTAAAGGTGCTGTCATCTTTGTATCTGAGGTTATTGATATTTCTCCTGGCTGTCTTGATCCCAGCTTGTGCTTCATCCAGCCTGGCATTTCACATGATGTACTCTGCATATAAGTTAAATAATCAGGGTGACAATATACAACCTTGACGTACTCCTTTCCCAATTTGGAACCAGTCTGTTGTTCCATGCCAGTTCTAACTGTTGCTTCTTGACCTGCATACAGATTTCTCAGGAGATTTGGTCTGGTAGTCCCATCTCTTGAAGAATTTTCCACAGTTTGTTGGGATCTATACAGTAGAAGGCTTTGGTGTAATCAATAAAGCAGAAGTAGAAGCTTTTCTGGAATTCTTGCCTTTTCTATGATCCAAAGGATATTGGCCCATCATACCTCAATAAAGTGGGTTTAAAAAAAAACAAAGGATATTGGCAATCTGATCTCTGATTCCTCTGCCTTTTGTAAATGCAGCTTTAACATCTGGAAGTTCACAGTTCACATAACAAGCCTGGCTTGGAGAATTTTGAGCATTGCTTTGCTAGCATGTGAGATGAGTGCAGGGAGAGTTTGAACATTCTTTGGCAGTGCCTTTCTTTGGGATTGCAATGAAACTGACTTTTTCCAGTCCTGTGGCCACTGCTGAGTTTTCCAAATTTGATGGCATATTGAGTGCAGCACTTTCACAGCATTGTCTTTCAGGATTTGAAATAGCTCAACTGGAATCCCCTTACCTCCACTAGCTTTGTTCATAGTCATGCTTCCTAAGGCCCACTTGACTTCACATTCTGTGATATCTGGCTATAGGTGAGTGATCACACCATTGTGGTTATCTGGGTCATGAAGATAGTTTTTGTATAGTTCTGCTGTTTATTCTTGCCATGTCTTCTTAATATCTTCTGCTTCTGTTAGGGCCATACCATTTCTGTCCTTTATTGAGCCTATCTTTGCATGAAATGCTCCCTTGGTATCTCTAATTTTCTTGAAGGGATCTCTAGTCTTTCCCATTCTATTCTTTTCCTCTATTTCTTTGTACTGATCACTGAGGAAGGCTTTCTTATCTCTCCTTGCTGTTCTTTGGAACTCTGCATTCAGATGGGTAGATCTTTCCTTTCCTCTTTTGCCTTTCACTTCTCTTCTTTTCACAGCTATTTGTAAGGCCTCGTCAGATAATCATTTTGCCTTTTCGCATTTCTTTTTCTTGGGGATGGTCTTGATCCCTGCCTCATGTACAATGTCATGAACCTCTGTCCATAGTGCTTCAGGCACTCTGCCTATCAGATCCAATCCCTTGAATCTATTTCTCAATTCTACTGTATAATCATAAGGGATTTGATTTAGGTCATACCTGAATGGTCTAGTGGTTTTCCCTACTTTCTTCAATTGAAGTCTGAATCTGGCAACAAGGAGTTCATGATCTGAGCCACAGTCAGCTCCCAGTCTTGTTTTTGCTGACTGTCTAGAGTATCTCCATCTTTGACTGCAAAGATTATAATCAATCTGATTTTGGTATTGAACATCTGGTGATGTCCATGTGTAGAGTCTTTTCTTGTGTTGTTGGGAGATGGTGTTTGCTATGACCAATGTGTTCTCTTGGCAAAGCTCTGTTAGCCTTTGACCTGGTTCATTCTGTACTCCAAGCCCAAACTTACCTGTTTCTTCAGATATCTCCGTAATTCCAGGACTTTTGTGTTCCTGTCCCCTATGATGATTAAGACATCTTTTTCAGATGTTAGTTCCAGAAGTTCTTGTAGGTCTTCACAGAACCATTCAGTTTCAGCTTCTTTAGTGTTGCTGGTTGGGGCATAGACTTGGATTACTGTGATATTGAATGGTTTGCCTTGTAAACTAAAAGAGATCATTCTATTGTTTTTGATATTGCACCCAAGTACTGTATTTTGGGCTCTTTTGTTGACTATGAGGGCTACTCCATTTCTTCTAAGGGATTCTTGCCCACAGTAGTAGATGTAATGGTCATCTGAGCTAAATTCACCCATTCCAGTCCATTTTAGTTCACTGATTCCTAAAATGTTGATGTTCACTCTTGCCATCTCCTGTTTGACCACTTCTAATTTGCCTTAATTCATGGACCTAACATTGTAGGTTCCTATGCAGTATTGCTCTTTATAGCATTGGACTTTACTTCCATCACCAGTCACATCCACAACTGGGTGTTATTTTTGCTTTGGCTCTGTCTCTTCATTCTCTCTTCTTTACTCTTTTTCCAGTAGCATATTGGGCACCTACCGACCTGGGGAGTTCATCTTTCTGTGTCCTATCTTTTTGCCTTTTCATACTGTTCATTGGGTTCTCAAGGCAAGAATGCTGAAGTGGTTTGCCATTCTCTTCTCCAGTGGACCACATTTTGTCAGAATTCTCTACCATGACCCATCCATCTTGGGTGGCCCTACAAGACATGGCTCATAGTTTCATTGAATTAGACAAGGCTGTGGTCCATGTGATCAGTTTGATTAGTTTACTGTGATTGTGATTCTCATCCTATCTGCCCTCTGATGGATAAGGATGAGGCTTACAGAAGCTTCCTGATGGGAAAGACTGATTGGGTGGGAAACTGGGTCTTGTTCTGATGGGCAGGCATGCTCAGTAAATCTTTAATCCAATTTTCTGTTGATGAGCAGGGCTATGTTCCCTCCCTGTTGTTTGACCTGAGACCAAATTGTGGTGGAGGTAATGAAGATAATGGCAACCTCCTTCAAAAGTTCCTGTGCATGCAGCTGCACTCAGTGCCCCCAACCCTGCAGCAGAGCACTACAGACCTAGGCCTCCACTGGAGACTCCTGGACACTCACAGGCGAGTCTGAGTCAATCTTTGTGGGGTCACTGCTCCTTTCTCCTAGGTTCTGGTGCACACAGGGTTTTGATTGAGCCCTGTGAGAGTCTGTTTCCCCAGTCCTGTGCAGGTTTTGTAATCAAATCCCACTGCCCTCCAAAGCCAAATTCTTTGGGAGTTCTCACTCCCGAAGATTTCCATGTTGGGAAATCTGTTGTGGGTCATAGAACTTTCTTGACAGTGAGATAATTTCTTTGGTACAGGCATACCCTCGAAGTATTGCAGGTTCAGGAACAGGCCACCATAATAAAATAAATACTGCAATAAGTGAGTCACATGATTTTTTTTGATTTTTCTGTGCATATTATACTTTCTCCTTTTTTTTTTAAAATTTTCTTTACTTTATTGTGTTAGTTTTGCCATACATTAACATGAAACCACCATGGGTATACATATGATCCCCCTCTAAAACACCCCTCCCTCCTCCCTCCCAATTCCCTCCCCCTGGGTCATCTCGGTGCACCAGCCCCGAGCAACAACCCTGGGCTGGCGATTGATTTCACATATGATAATTAACATGTTTCAATGCCATTCTCCCACATCATCCCACTCTTGCCCTCTTCCACAGAGTCCACGAGACTGTTCTATACATCTGCGTTTCTTTTGCTGTCTCGCATGCAGGGTTCTCGTTACCATCTTTCTAAATTCCATATATATGCGTTAGTATACTGTATTGTTGTTTTTCCTTCTGGCTTACTTCATTCTGGATAATAGGCTACAGTTCCGTCCACCTGAGTAGAACTGCTTCAAATGATTTTTTTTTTAAATGCTGAGTAATATTCCATTGTGTATATGTACCACAGCTTTCTTATCCATTCGTCAGTTGATGGGCATCTAGGTTGCTTCCATGTCCTGGCTATTGTAAACAATGCAGCGATGAACATTGGGGTACATGTGTCTCTTTCAATTCTGGTCTCCTCAGTGTGTATGCCCAGCAGTGGGATTCTGGGTCATATGGCAGTTCTATTTTCAGTTTTTTAAGGAATCTCCACACTGTTCTCCATAGTGGCTGTACTAGTTTGCATTCCCACCAACAGTGTAAGAGGGTTCCCTTTTCTCCACATTCTCTCCAGCATTTATTGCTTGTAGATTTTTGGATGGCAGCCATTCTGAGTGGTGTAAAGTGGTACCTCATTGCGGTTTTGATTTGCATTTCTCTGATAATGAGTGATGTTGAGCATATTTTCATGTGTTTGTTAGCCATTTTAATGTCTTCTTTGGAGAAATGTCTGTTAAGTTCTTTGGCCCACATTTTGATTGGGTCGTTTATTTTTCTAGAATGGAGCTGCAGGAGTTGCTTGTATATTTTTGAGATTAATTGTTTGTCCGTTGCTTCATTGGCTATTATTTTCTCCCATTCTGAAGGCTGTCTTTTCACCTTGCTTATAGTTTCCTTTGTTGTGCAAAAGCTTTTAATTTTAATTAGGTCCCATTTGTTTATTTGTGCTTTTATTTCCAGTATTCTGGGAGGTGGGTCATAGAGGATCCTGCTTTGGTTTATGTCGGAGCGTGTTTTGCCTATGTTATCCTCTAGGAGTTTTATAGTTTCTGGTCTTATGTTTAGATCTTTGATCCATTTTGAGTTAATTTTTGTGTATGGTGTTAGAAAGTGTTCTAGTTTCATTCTTTTACAAGTGGCTGTCCAGTTTTCCCAGCACCACTTGTTAAAGAGATTGTCTTTTCTCCATTGTATATTCTTGGCTCCTTTGTCAAAGATAAGGTGTCCATAGATGTGTGGATTTATCTCTGGGCTTTCTATTTTGTTCCATTGATCTATATTTCTGTCTTTGTGCCAGTACCATACTGTCTTGATGACTGGATTTGTAGTATAGCCTAAAGTCAGGTAGGTTGATTCCTCCAGTTCCATTCTTCTTCCTCAATCATCTTGAAAAAAAGATCCTAGAAAGAGCAGTGCATGCATGCTCAGTCACTCACTCTTGTCTGACTCTTTGTGACTCCATGGACCATAGCCTGCCTGATCCATCCTCCTCCATCCATGGAATTTTCTAGGCAAGAATGCCAGAGTGGGTTGTCATTTCCTACTCCAGGGGATCTTCCTGACCCAGGAATTGAACCCGTGTCTCCTGTGGCTAGTGCGTTGGCAGACAGAGTCTATACTGCTGCACCATCTGGGAAGCCCTATACTTTGGTCTGTTAGGTGTGAAGTAGAATTATGTTTAAAATGCAATGTACATACCTTAATATAAAATATTAATGCTTTATTGCTTAACACTGCTAACCATCTTCTGAAACTTCAGTGAGTTATAATCTTTTTTCTGGTGGAGAGTCTTGCCTCAGTATTAATAGTTGCTGACTGATCAGCGTGGTGGTAGCCGAAGGTTGGGGGGGGGGCAGCGCTATGACAATTTCTTTTTTTTTTTTTTAAATTGAGGTATAGTTTAATTACCATATTATATTAGTTTCAGTCACTGATTCAAAATGATATGTTATGATTCAAGATGATGTCTTAAAATAAGAAAACAATGAAATTTTCTGCATTGATTGATCCTTTCTTTCATGAATGATTTCTCTGTAGCATGCAGTACTGTTTAATAAGCATTTTACCCATAGAAGAAATTCTTTCAAAATTGGAGTCAATCCTCTCAAACCCTTGTGCTATTTTATCAACTAAGTTTATGTCATAGTCTAAATCCTTTGTTGTCATTTCAATAATCTTCACAGCATCTTCACCAGAAATAGATTCCATCTCAAGAAACGACTTTCTTTGTTTGTCTAAAAGAAGCAACTCCTCACCTATTAAAGTTTAATGTTGAGATTGCACACATCTTTAGTCACTTCTAATTCCAGTTCTCTTGCCATTTTCACTATATCTACAGTTAATTCCTCCAATGAATTCTTGAATCAAAATCGTCTATGAGAAATCAACTTCTTCCAAACTCCTAGTTAATGTTGACATTTGCACCTTTTATCATGAGTCATGAATGTTTTAATAGTATCTAACATGGTGAATATTTCCAGAAGATTTTCAATTGACTTGGCTCAGATTCATCAGAGGAATCATTGTCTATGCCAGCTATAGTCTTATGAAATATATTTTTTAAATAGTAAGACTTGTACATGGAAATTACTTCTTGATTTATGGGCTGTAGAATGGATGTTGTGTTAACAGGCATGAAAACAACATTAATCTCACTGTATATCTCCATTAGAGTTCTTGGGGCCAAGTGCATTGTCAATGAACAGTAATAATTTTAAAGAAATCTTGTTTTACTGAGAAGTAGGTTTCGACAGTGGGCTTAAAATATTAAGTAAACCATGTTGTAAACAGATGTGCTGTCATCCAGTCTTTGTTGTTCATTTATAGAGCACAGGCAGAGTAGATTTAGCACAATTGTTAAGGACCCTAGGGTTTTTGGAATGGTAAATGAGCATTGGCTTCAACTCCAAGTCATGAGCTGCATTAACCTCTAATCAGGAAGTCAGATTGTCTTTTGAAGCTTTGAAGTCAGGCATTGACTTCTCCTCTCTAACTATGAAAGTCCTAGATGGCATCTTCTTCCAATAGAAGGTTATTTCATTCGCATTGAAAATCTGTTGTTTAGTCTAGCCACCTTCATGAATTATCTTAGCTAGATCTGGATGACTTGCTGCAGTTTCTACATCAGCATTTGCTGCTTCACCCTGCACTTTTGTGTTATGGAGACAGCTTCCTTCCTTAAACCCCATGAACCAACCTGTTAGCTTCAGAGTTTTCTTCTGTAGTTTCCTAACCTCTCTCAGTCTGGAGAGAGAATTGGAGAGAATTTGAGCTTTGAACTAGTTTCAGCTTTAACTTAAGGGAATGTTGTGACTGGTTTGATCTATTCAGATTTCTGAAACTTTCTCCATATCAGCAGAAGGCTATTTTGCTTTCTTATTGTTCATGAGTTCACTGGAGTAAAACTTAATTTCCTTCAAAAACTAACTGTTCCTTTGCCTTTACAAGTTGGCTGTTTGGCATGAGAGGGCTAGCTTTCCACCTGTGTCAGCTTTTGATATGCCTTCCTCACTAAGCTTAATCTTTTCTAACTTTTGATTTTTTTTTTTTGCCAATAAAGAACCAAGTCTTTTTTTTTTTTTTTTGCCCAAGGCCAGCTTTTGCATTCACCAAGGCCCCAAGACTTCCAGAAGGGGTGGAGGGAGGAGGGCCAAGCCATCCTGCCTACCAGGTGCTGCCTGCCCTCATCCTGCTTCCTGCAGGAGGTGGGAGAGGAGATAAATTAAACATTTGTGCCATCAAGAGTCTCCCCAGTTTTAAGGAAAAGACTTAGAGAAAATAAACCCAAAACAATTCAGAAAATGGTAGTAGGATCATACACATCAATAATTACCTTAAATGTAAATGAATTAAATGCATGAACCAAAACATACAGACTAGCTGGGCAGATGAAAATGTGCATGTATGCACTTCCGCTTACCACATTACTCTGCTTCACCTCCGGAATTGTATGTAATTATTTTATATTGTTAGGCTAATCATGTTTACATTATGGCTTGCAATTGTAATTGTCTTTGTTGTCTGGGTATTGATTGTGAAAATTGATAAACATCTTTTACCATTGTTAAAAAAAAAAAGAGTCTCCCCAGTTTTCAGATACTATAAAAATTTAGTTGTTGAAAAGACCTCTGTATAGAAAACTATAAAACACTGATGAAAGAAATCAAAGATCAAACAAATAGATGGATATATATATATATACCACGTTTGTGGATTGGAAAAATAAATACAGTGAAAATGAGTATACTACCCAAAGTAATCTATAGATTCATCGCAATCCCTATCATACTACCAATGGTATTTTTCACAGAACTAGAACAAATAATTTCACAATTTGTATGGAAACACAAAAATCCTTGAATAGCCAAAAGAATCTTGAGAGAAAAGAATGAAACTGGAGGAATCAACCTTCCTGACTTCAGACTATACTACAAAGCTACAGTCATCAACACAGTATGGTATTGGCACAAAGACAGAAATATAGATGAATGGAACAAAACAGAAAGCCCAGAGATAAATCCACACACCTATGGATACTTTATACTTGACAAAGGAGGCAAAAATATACAATGGAGAAAAGACAATCTCTTTAACAAATGGTGCTGGGGAAACTGGTCAATCACATGTAAAAGAATGAAACTAGAACACTTTCTAACATCATACATAAAGCGTAACAATTAGTGAAGAATTAATCTCCAAAATATATGAGCAGCTCATGCAGGTCAATACCAGAAAAATGAACAACCCAATCAAAGAATAGTCCAAAGAAATAAGCAGAAATTTCTTCAAAGAAGACATACAGATGGCTAATAAACACATGAAAAGATGCTCAACATCATTCAGTATCAGAGAAGTGCAAATCAAAACCACAATGAGGTATCATTTCATGCCAGTCAGAATGGCTGCCATCAATAAATACTGGAGAGGGTGTGGAGAAAAGGGAACCCTCTTACACTGTTGGTGGGGAATGCAAACTGGTACAGACACTATGGAGAACAGTGTTGAGATTCTATAAAAAGCTGGAAACAGAACTGCCATATGACCCATCAACCCCACTACTGGGCATGCACACTGAGGAAAACAGAGCTGAAAGAGACACATGTACCCCAATCTTCATTGCAGCACTGTTTACAATACCGAGGACATGGAAGCAACCTAAATGTCCATTGGCAGATGAATGGATAAGGAAGTTGTGGTACATATACACAATGGAATATTACTAAGCTATAGAAAAGAATGCCTGATGAACTATGAATGGAGGTTCATGACACTGTACAGGAGACAGGAATCAAGACCATCCCCCAAAAAAGAAATGCAGAAAACCAAAATGGCTGTCTGAGGAGGCCTTACAAATGGCTGTGAAAAGACAGGAAGTGAAAAGCAAAGGAGAAAAGGAAAGATACTCCCATTTGAATGCAGAGTTCCAAAGAATAGCAAGGAGAGATAAGAAAGCCTTCCTCAGCAATCAGTGCAAAGAAATAGAGGAAAACAACAGAATGGGAAAGACTAGAGATCTCTTCAAGAAAATTAGAGATACCAAGGGAACATTTAATGCAAAGATTGGCTCAACAAAGGACAGAAATGGTAGGGACGTAACTGAAGCAGAAGATATTAAGAAGAGGTGGCAAGAATACACAGAAGAATTGTACAAAAAAGATCTTCATGACCCAGATAATCACGATGGTGTGATTATTCACTTAGAGCCAGACATCTTGGATGTGAAGTCAAGTGGGCCTTAGAAAGCATCACTACGAACAAAGCTGGTGGAGGTGATGGAATTCCATTTGACCTATTTCAAATCCTGAAAGATGATGCTGTGAAAGTGCCACACTCAATATGCCAGGAAATTTGGAACACTCAGCAGTGGCCACAGGACTCTAAAATGTCAGTTTTCATTCCAATCCCAAAGAAGGGCAATGCCAAAGAATGCTCAAACTACCGCACAATTGCACTCATTGCACATGCTAGTAGAGTAGTGCTAAAAATTCTCCAAGCCAGGCTTCAGCAGTACTGAACTTCCAGATGTGAACTTCCAGATGTACAAACTGGTTTTAGAAAAGGCAGAGGAACCAGGGATCCAATTGTCAACATCCTTTGGATCATTGAGAAAGCAAGAGAGTTCCAGAAAAACATCTATTTGTGCTTTATTGACTATGCCAAAGCCTTTGACTGTGTGGATCACAATAAACTGTGGAAAATCCTGAAAGAGATGGGCATACTAGACCACCTGACCTGCCTCTTGAGAAACCTGTATGCAGGAAGCAACAGTTGAAACTGGACATGGAACAACAGACTGGTTCCAAATAGGAAAAGGAGTATGTCAAGGCTGTATATGGTCACCCTGATTATTTAACTTATATGCAGAGTACATCATGAGAAATGCTGGGCTGGAGGAAGCACAAGCTGGAATCACGATTGCCCGGAGAAATATCAATAACCTCAGATATGCAGATGACACCACCCTTATGGCAGAAAGTGAAGAAGAACTAAAGAGCCTCTTGATGAAAGTGAAAGAGGAGAGTGAAAAAGTTGGCTTAAAGCTCAACATTCAGAAAACGAAGATCATGGCATCTGGTCCCATCACTTCATGGCAGATAGATGGGGAAACAGTGGAAACAGTGTCAGACTTTATTTTGGGGGGCTCCAAAATCACTGCAGATGGTGATTGCAGCCATGAAATTAAAAGACACTCCTTGGAAGGAAAGTTATGATCAACCTAGACCTCATATTAAAAAGCAGAGAGATTATTTTGTCAACAGAGGTGCATCTAGTCAAGGCTATGGTTTTTCCAGTGGTTATGTATGGATGTGAAAGTTGGACTATAAAGAAAGCTGAGCACTGAAGAATTGATGCTTTTGAACTGTGGTGTTAAAGACGACTCTTGAGAGTCCCTTGGACTTTAAGAAGATCCAACCAGTCCATCCTAAAGGATGTCAGTCCTGGGTATTCATTGGAAGGACTGATGTTGCAGCTGAAACTCCAATACTTTGGCTACCTGATGTGAAGAAGTGACTCATTTGAAAAGACCCTGATGCTGGGAATGATTGAGGGCAGGAAGAGAAGCAGATGACAGAGGATGAGATGGCTGGATGGCATCACTGACTCAATGGACATGGGTTTGAGTGGATTCCGGGAGTTGGTGATGGACAGGGATGCCTGGTGTGCTGCAGTTCATGGGATTGCAGAGTTGGACACGACTGAGCGACTAAACTGCAATGAACTGATAGAATTTAGAAAAATGTTGACAATGTTACTATATACAAGGCAGCAATAGAAACACAGATGTAAAGGACTCTGGGAGAATGAGAGGGTGGGATGATTTGAGAGAATAGCATTGAAATATGTGTTTGTGAAATAGATGACCAGTGCAAGTTCAGTGCACGAATTAGGGCACTCAAATTCAGAACTCTGGGAGAACCCAGAGGGCTGGGGTGGGGAAGGAGGTGGGAGTGGGGTTCAGAATGGGGGGACACATGTACAGCTGTGGCTGATTCATGTTTATGTATGGCAAAACCACTGCAATGTTGTAAAGTATTTATCCTCCAATTAAAATAAATAAATTTTTAAAAGTTAGTTGTTGTGGAGGAAACTGACCCCTAACCAGCACCTCATGTCTCTGCTGGACCAAGGTCTAGCCTAATCCCTCCTTCCCTCTACCCCCAGGAGAATGAGCTGCGTGTCGGCAGCCTTTTGCTGGAGGTGGGGAGGGTCTCAGGAGTCCACCAGATGGCCTGTGTGAGGGGAGGCAGGTCAGGTCGAGGGCTATGGATGGGGAAACGGGGAGGGGTGTGGTTGGAAGAGCAGCTGCTATGTGCGTGTGTGGGCAGGTGAATGTCAGCACTGAATAGGGAACCCCAACTGAGGTTCCATCATGATATCACTGGGGAGACGGCAGAGTCCTCTGCTGGGGAGACTGAGGTGGAGACACCTCCCACCTTTCAGAAGGGAGGAGCCTGCCATCAGCAATTGAAGTTTCTTTATCTCTCCCAGAAAGGCACTGTGGTCTGGGAGCAGGAGTGCCTTGTCAGCAGTCGCTCGGTATCCAGACTGAGACACAAGGAGGGGAAAGCCGCTGGGTCATCTGGCCGCACAGACCGACACGCCTGACGAGCTGAGGGCACCTCCTCCGCTCTTTGTCTTGAAGAGGGCACTGTCTTGATCCTGAAGCTGGTAGTCCAGTTCACCCAGCGGTTCCCAGTTGGTATTGTTAATCGGCCACTAGAATTCCTGGCTGCAGGCTGTCTCCTGCAATGAACAACTCTGGCCTCTCTTTTAGCACATTCTTCTTGACCCAGATAAGGAGGTTCTGGATGTTCCAGGGTTCCTCCTGTCCAGGCAAAGTGACTTGACGTTTCTTCATACCCTGAAACAGAAGCTCTGCACCACCTCCAAACTCCACCTCCATTACAAGGGAGCTGTCATGTTGACGAGCTAGCTTTTAATTTAAAGTAAGAGATGTGGGCCCTTTTCTTTTTTTCACTTGAGCACGTAGAGGCTATTGGAGAGTCATTTATTAACTTAATTTCAATTTTACTGTGTTTTTGGGAAGAGACAGGCCTGAGGAGAGGGAGAGAGATGAAGGAATGGCCAGTCAGTGAAGCCATCAGAACACACATTTATCAATTAAATTTTCCATATTAAATGAGTGTGGTTCGTGGTGCCCCCAAACTATGATAATAGTAACATTGGAGATCACTGACCACAGATACCATAGAAAATAAAATAATAATGCAACAGTTTGAAATACTGTGAGAATTACCAAAATGTGACACAGAGACAAAAGTGAGCAAATGCTGTTGGAAATATGGTGCCCATAGACTTGGTCAATTCAGGATGGCCACAAATCCTCAATTTGTTAAAAAAAGAATAAGTATCTGAGAAGCAAAGCACAATTAAGAGAGACATGCCTGGATAGCCCTCTCCCCTCTGAATGTGGGCAGAGCCTGTGTTATGGGACATCACACTCATGATTATATTATGTTATATGACAAAAGCAAGACTTTCCTGAATGAGCCTGACCTAATCAAGTGAGCCTAGTGAAAGCAGAGTGTTTTCCTTGGCTGAAAAGTAGGGAGCCAGAGAGAAATGCTCTGAATGGCTTGGAAGAAAATAAACATCTATGCTGTGATGCGCCAATGGTGGTCATGTGGTGAGGAACAAAGGTGGTCTCACAAGGAGCTCGGAATGATCCCTAGCTAACAGCCATCAGGAAATTAGGGACCTCAGCCCTACAACTATAAGGAAATGAATTCTGCCAACAACTAATGAGTCTAGAAGAGGATCCTGTTCTGTAGGTGTGAACTGTAGCCCTGGTTGACACTGATTTCACCCTAGGGAGACCCTGAGCAAAAATTACAGCTATATGCCATTCCTGGATTCCTGACCAACAGGAACTGTGAGATAAGACATTTGTGTTGCTTTTAGCTGATAAATTTGTTGTACAGAAATAGAAAGCAAATACAAATGGGAAAAGGGCATTCAGAGAAAAAAAGATGATGACAGTTCTGCATTTGATCTGTGGTGATGGTACCTGTGGGCTTCCCCGGTAAAGAATCCATCTGCCAATGCAGGAGACGAAAGATGTGAATTTGATCTCTGGGTGAGGAAGATCCTTTGGAGAAGGAAATGGCAACCCACTCCAGGATTCTTGCCTGGGAAATCCCTTGGGCTATAGTCCATGGGGTTGAAAAGAGTCAGACACAACTTAGTGACTAAACAACAAAAACAATGGTATCTTGATGCTCTGTGTTCACGTGGTTCATTTTGATAATGTTGGCTATTGTAGGCTAGATGCCTATGTTCGGTGACTAAGCATCATGGGTTTAGAAAGCTGTTTGGAATTCTGTCTTCTCTGTGGATCCTTTATGAGTTTTTGTAGAAAATACTTTATCCCTTACCTGAATATTTCCAGTTTAACATAATTCAAAGATGATCATTTAGAAGCATAGCAAAAGCAAAAGCATTCAACACCCTTTTTTGCTATTCCTTTCATGCCTCTTCATGATTTTTTGATGGAGAAAGTCAATATGGAAAATCTAAGGTGCTCTATGTTTAGTGAACAAAAAGTTGCTTAGTTGCTCTCACAATCAGTTAAATTTAAGATATATTATACTCTAGATGAGAGTTTAAAGTCAATAACTTGCAAAATAATTATATAGAAATAGGCTGAGAAGACAATAAACACAAGTAGAAGACTAGAAATCTTGAGAAAGCCTTCTGTAAGAAGATCTTTATGAGCAAATCCTAGAGTCTTATTATACATTGAATTGTGTTCTCCCCAAAAGATGTGTTGAAGTTCTAACCCTCAGACCTTAGAATGTGAACCTATTTGGAAATAGAATTGTTGTAAATATAAAGATGAGATCATATTGGAGCAGGATCCCTAATTCAATTTGAATGTTATTGTTATAGCCACGTGAAGGGAGAGACACAGAGAGAGCATCATGTGAAGATGGAGGACTAGAGTGATGGAGCCACAAGCCAGAAAACCTCAGAGGTTGTGGTCAAACCACCAGAAGCTAGGGAGAGGAATTTAAGGTAAAGAATCTGCTTGCTAATGCAGGAGATGCAAGGGATGTGAGTTTGATCTCTGCATTGGGAAGATCCCCTGGAGTAGGAAATGGCAACTCACTCTGGTATCCTTGCCTGGAAAATTCCACAAACAGAGGAGCCTGGTGGTCTACGGTCCATGGGGTTGCAAAGAATCAGGCATGACTGAGCAACTGAGCACCCTTGCATGCACACACTGGTTTCAGAGGGAGCATGGCTCTACTGACACCTTGACTTTAGATTTCTAGCATACAGAATTATGATGATAAATTTCTGTTGCTTTAATTCACCCAGTTTGTGCCATTTCTTTACAGTAACCCTAGGAAACTAATATCTGCTAAGGCTTTTACTGAGTTTAGAAAGTCTGACTCATTTGCATCTGCTCTGAAAGTATTATGTGCAGGAGGTCAGTCACCACAGAGTTTGGCTAGCTGCTAACTGCAGAGTGGAAGGTGGCCAGGTTATCTGCTGGAAATGGCCCTCCCCTCCCAGCCAGTCCAGTTTCAGTTGTATGTGATCCCAGTTAACAGTTTAATATTTCACCAAAGTATCCACTGGAGACCCTTTGAGTTGATTAGCATTGACTTCAGGTCACAGAATGTTAGCTCTTTCCCCATTTATTTACATTTATTTATCTAGAAATGTCTGTCTCTTTCCAAATTCAAACAGTTCCACTCTTGAGAATAATTTTCTACCACCCACATATTTGCTAATGTATTGAGCAATGTTTCTCAACGTCTGTTTCGTGGACCATGAAAAGGTAGAAAGACTTCTGAGGCCAAATTCATTTAGGAAATGGCAAACTAAACAAAATGAGGCAAGTTTCTTCCTCCCTTCTTTTTTTTTTAAAAATTTTATTTATTTATTTTTGGCTGTGCTGGGTCTTTGTTGCTGCACAGGTCTCCAGTGGTAAGGAGTGAAGGTGATGCACCAGCTTCTCATTGCAGGGGCTTCTCTTGTTGCAGAGCATGGACTCTGGGGAACCTGGGCTCTGGGGCATGTAGGCTTCAGTAGTTGAGGCACATGTGCTCAGTGGCCGGGGGTCCTGGGCTCTAGGGCACAGACTCAATAGCTGGGGCACAGGAGCTTAGCTGCTCTGCCCACTGTGGGATCTTCCTGGATTAGGGTCCAAACTCATGTCTTCTGCACTGGCGGGCAGATTCTTTACCACTGTGCCACCAGGGAAGCCCCTTGCTCCCTTCTTTAAAAAGTTTCGCATGACTTTTAATATGTTCACATGTATAAGGAATCTTTAAGGGATAAGATGAAGATGGGAAGAGGTTTATAGAATTACCCAAAGTCAATACACTTTTTATTTTGAAGGAACATACTGAAGGCTGTGTGTTTATATGTTAGTTACTGTTCGTGTCTGACTCTTTGTAACCTCGTGGACTGTAGCTGTCCAGGCTTCTCTGTTCATGAAATTCTCTAGGCCAGATTACTGGAGTGGGTTGCCATTCCCTTCTCCATGGTATCTTCCTGACCCAGGGATTGAACCAGGGTCTCCTTCATTGCAGGCAAATTTTTTTTTACTGTCTGAGCCCTTAGGGAAGCCCATATTGAGGGCTAATGTTCCCCAAAATATATTTTGAGAAAAGCTGGCCAAATCATAGATGATTGGGCTGGAATACAATTCAGAAGTAATTTATCCCAATCTTGAGACTTTAAGTTATCTAAAGTCACACAAAAACCTAATGGCAGACTTAAAGCTCAGGTCTCCTAATGCTCAACATTGTCACTGTCAACTATTTCATACAACCAACACTTGAAAATAGAACTCTTAAAATTACATTTGTTGTGGCAAAGCAAAAGAATTAAGCCTGTAATTTTTAAGTTTAAATAAATATAAAACTGATGCCCTTCTAGTCCCTAACCTATGAGTCAAATTCTTGTAACTACCCATCTCATGAACATCTCATGTAATTTTTAAATCACATGTGTCCAAATATTTTCTGCACCCTGATTAAATTACAGTTCTGGCTCCTTTGTATACTGTTATTTTTCAAGTGTTACTAATGCACTTAATAAAATACTGATTGCATAGTAAAAATAGAAAAAAAAAACCCTGATGCTCTTTCTGTTATCTGAATAACACTCTCTAGACTTGTTGGCATTTCCTTTTTGATCAGAACTATGCCTGCTTTTTACGAGAGGAAAGTATTGCCGTTAGATTTTAGCATTGTCTGTCCACGCAGAAGGCAATTCAGGAATAGATGGGAACCAGAGGTCTACAAATGGGAGTCAGAAGAGTGGGGGAGTAGGAGATAGAGAAAGAGCCTTCCAAATGAATACTGCAGGAACAGCTGAGTCAAACCTGAGCTTAATTAAGGTTTCCTGTTTCTGAGCTGAAATTTGGAAATATTAGCATTCTACCTTCCCCTTGGGATTTGCCCCAGCTTTTTCACAGACAAGGGAGGCAATGTCAAGCAGCATTGCTCCCTGTCAGTCGTGGCGAGCCTGCATCTCCAGTCCTCCAGCTTTGTGTGCCTGCCAGCAAGTTGATAACTCCAAGAAGCTGATCTCATCTCAGGCACTTGAGAAAGAGTATGTGTCCTAGGACTGGGAAAATCTTTGTCAGCTCAGTCTATTGGGAAACATCACAGATAACCATGATAGTCTTCTCACATCATTTCCCTTCTGTCTTATTTTTCTGACCTGACAGAGGAAAACCCATAAAATTGAAAGATTAAATGGACCTTTGGAGAGGTCTAGGATCTAGTTCATGGGCTTAAAACCATCAGTCCGTGGACCATCTGAAAGCCTATGCATGAACTTCAAAGAATCTGAGAATCCTTGACGTGGTATACAAAATTTTCTGCCAAATTAATTTTTCAGGGCAACGAGTCTATAGCTTTGATCAGATTCTCAGATAACTTGATATCCCCCCGAAAGTTTAAGAGCCACCTATCTAGTCTAACCTTCCTAGCTTAGAGAGCAGAGGAAACTGAGTCTGCAAGATGGGGAATGCCTTTACTAACAAAATCATACAGTTTTTATGGGCAGTTAGGCTTGTAGGCTCTTTCAGTCCAATTTAAGTGAGTTAGGCTCTTTCAGTTCAATTCAAGTGAACCATCAAGCATTAGATGAAGGACTTAAAAACACAACATTTCTTAGTATGTGGGCATTAAAATTTTTAAGAGAATCTGGGTTCTACATGGGATTATCTATCCTCAGATGAGATTCTCAATAACTGTAAGATATCCATAAGTGAAATATGGCACAATGGTAAGGAATCTGCCTGCTAATGCAGGAGATGCATGAGATATAGCTTTGATCCCTGGGTGGGGAAGATCCCCTGGGGTAGGAAATGGCAATCCACTCCAATATTCTTATCTTGAGAATCCCATAGACAGAGGAGCCTGGTGGGATTGGAAAGAGTCATACACATCTGAGTAACTGAGCACAGCATAGCACAGTACATAGGTGGAAAGTGAAAAGATAGAGTTACTCCCTCTACTATGTTTTTGTTCATATTCTTTCCTGTACTCGTTTGTGAAGTGTCTATTTCTCCCTAGTTACTTAAAAATAATTATCATGTGAAATAAAAATTATTTCCCTGATAGCTCAGTTGGTAAAGAATACACATACAATGCAGGAGATCCCAGTTCAATTCCTGGGTTGGGAAGATCCCCTGGAGAAGAGATAGGCAACCCAGTCCACTATTCTTGGGATTTCCTTGTGGCTCAGCTGGTAAAAATTTGCCCGCAATGTGGGAGACCTGGGTTTGATCCTTGAGTTGGGAAGATCCCCTGGAGAAGGGAAGGCTACCCACTCCAGTATTTTGGCCTGGAGAATTCCATGGACTCAGTCCATGGGGTCACAAAGAGTCGAACACAACCAAGTGACTTTCAGTATCATTTTGTGTTGTGGTTTAGGTTCTGTACCAGTCTGAATCCAGCAGGAAATAATGTAAACACTACAGGCTTTTCAGCAGAGGGAATTTAATAAAGGGAATCAATCACATAGGTGATGAAAGAGCTCAGCCACCAAACAGAGGACGGGAGGCATCCAGAGATTAACAACACAGCATATTGTTCCCATTGTTGTGTCAGAAGATTGGTGGGGAGAAGTGATGTTTCCAGATCCTAAAGTTGGATCTAGGATCATGGTGGAGGCTGTCCAGTGGGAGATTCCACCACAGAGAAGACACAGCCATAGCTACTAATACCACCAAAGACAGGGGGCAGGAGAGAGAGGGATGGATGAGGTCTCTGTCTCTCTCCACCAGCACTCCATTCTTCTGCCAGGGCTTCCTATTGGCCAAACCTACCTGGAAGGCAGAGGGAAGGAGATCCTGTCCCTCAGTATACAGAACACGGTAGAAGATGGGGCTAAGATAGACCTGGGAGTGAAAAGGAATATAAAACTAACAGGAAAAGCTAGGTCATAAAGAGGCTAATGCCCTTAGGAAAATGCCACTTTGGAGATGAGCTCACATCCCTTATAACATTTAGCACACCTAGTTTACCTCTGATGTTAGAACAGAAAATTCTTTTTCTTCTT
>ML662442.1:12222775-12285256 GCA_007570785.1 Antilocapra americana
CACTTTGATCAAGAGGCTTTTTAGTTCCTCTTCACTTTGTGCCATAAGGGTGGTGTCATCTGCATATCTGAAGTTATTGATATTTCTCCGGGCAATCTTGATTCTAGCTTGTGCTTCTTCCAGCCCAGTGTTTCTCATGATGTACTCTGCATATAAGTTAAATAAGCAGGGTGACCATATACAGCCTTGACATACTCCTTTTCGTATTTGGAACCAGTCTGTTATTCCATGTCCGGTTCTAACTGTTGCTTCCTGACCTGCATACAGGTTTCTCAAGAGACAGGTCAAATGGCCCGGTATTCCCATATCTTTCAGAATTTTCCAGTTTTTGTGATCCACACAGTCAAAAGCTTTGGCATAGTCAATAAAGCAGAAATAGATGTTTTTCTGGAACTCTCTTGCTTTTTTGATGATCCAAAGGTTGTTGGCAATTTCATCTCTGGTTCCTCTGCCTTTTGTAAATCACCTATGGCTGATCAATGTTGAGGTTTGACAGAAGACAGTAAGATTCTGTAAAGCAGTTATCCTTTAATTAAAAAAATAAATTAAAAAGTAAGTGAAGCTTAGAATTTGCAGAAGGTATGAGTGATCTTGGCTGAAGTATTTGTGATTGTCACCATTAAGGATTTCTGTACCTAAATTTAGAATAAGAAAGATGGTAAACCAGGCCAACCTGTGCAAAATTCCTATTTTCCATGAAATGTTTCTGTGGCCTTGGCCATCAAAATCTGGAAACACAGGGCAGTAATTGGAAGTAGAATGAAGTTAGGATCTTTTTCTGTGGTCAGGAAAAGCATACCTGCATGGAGTTCCATGGAGCAAAGAGTCAGTCCTGCACCTTCTGATCTTCAGCTTCCCTGTCTATTGCTTTCCAATCTCACATCCACTCTTAGTCATCCTGGCAGAGAAGCTAGAATAGTAATTGCCAGAAATGGACTCTTGGCCATGAGATTCGACAGGGATAGAGGAGATGAGCTGGGAGTGTCTTATTTTTTTTTAATTTTCTTTACTTTATTGTGTTGGTTTTGCCATACATTGACATGAATCTGCCTTGGGTATACATATATTCCCCTTCCAGAAGCCCCCTCCCTCCTCCCTCCCGATTCCCTCTCTCTGGGTCATCCCAGTGCACCAGCCCCGAGCATCAACCCTGGGCTGGCGATTGATTTCACATATGATAATCAACATGTTTCAATGCCGTTCTCCCGTATCATCCCACCCTTGCCCTCTCCCAAGAGAACTGATCCAGGTGGACTGGTGGGCCTTCAGGGATGCACACTGACGTATCTGGAGCCTCTTGCTGAACTGTAATGAGCCCTGGACTGTAAGGCAGCTTTTCCAAAGATGGACCTGAGAAAACATCAGCCTTTCCCTGATGTCTGTGTGATAGGCTGGATGGTGGTGGAAAAGGGGCACATTCAGCTCATCAGTCAGGCTTGATTGCATTTCAGGTTGCTGACCCACGCATGGTAGCCACCCAGTGGCATTCATAGAGTCACTACCACCCAGGCTTCATCCCCCGTCTTGACTTGACTTCCTCTGCTACTTTACCTTCTGGTGCCATTTTTTCTTGTCTTGGCTCAATTCTTCTAAGATTTAGTTTCTCTGGCTCCTTTTTTTCAGTTCTTGACATTTGGCTCATTCTTTCTGGCAAATTTATTTTCAATGCCCTGTCCTTTGGGGATGGTAACGGTGAGGATAAGGTGAGAGGAGGATCCGAACAGGTCCCTGAGGGGGCTTCACTTATTATATTATGAAGATCTCACTGATATTCCAGTTAAAAAGAGTTGGTAGTAACAGCAGACTTGCATAACTGTTTATAAATGTCGTTGCTTTTGTTGTCTTTTGTAGTATTTGCTTCAATGCGAATATATGGAAAGCATTCATATTGCATTCAGTAGACTTGTTAACATCGCCCAGGGTGCATCTAGTTTCAGCATCTCTGCCACAGCGTATGTTGTATTACTGCTCATGGGTTGTTGACCAGCCATGTGCTTGCTAGCATCCCTGTGGATTTGAGATAGAGAACTGTCAAATTTTATTACTTATATCTTTTTGGACCTTACATGGGTGATATTAGATTTCTGAGATTCTTTTTTCTGAAAACTTTGGGGCTTTTAAAAGAATTTCCTAAGCTCAGCTCAGATGCTCTCTGTTTCAGTTCTTGCTGTGGATGACCTCCATGTGGACAACTTACACACTTTTACCTCTGCAGATCTGCTTTCCTTCTGAGTTTTTACTTTTCTGCTCTGGCATGCATGTTTGTTCTATAATGTTGCAGCAACAGAGAAGAATAAGACTGCCTTGGGCAATTTGGAATTACCACAGGGCCAAAACAAAGGGGTTTTTTGTTTTGTTGTTATGGCATGTTTAGGATTTCACTAGTTGGTCTAGTAATAAATTCTAAATATTTAAATATTTTAGAAGTCTAAATCTGTTTTCCATTTTATCTTTTCAAATTACTTTTACTTTAATCATATTATTCTAGATATGATCTTTAAAAAACTTTCCTGCTCTCAACACTTGCTTCTCCCTAGAAAAAAGAGCCAAGGATTTCATGTCAGTAATTTTTGTCTGTTGATTGATAGTTTGATTGCATTTTGAAGCTCATTTACTTCAAAGTATTACCACAGCTGGCAAATGTCTGCTAGGACTTTCTAATTAAAAAATTAAAAGGTTTTATTTTTCTGCTTAAACAATTTTAAGTATCAGATGAAGAGATAAAATGTAGACACCACCTCAAGGTTGCAATCAATTTGGTGCTTGAAGGATGGGGTTGAGGTGGATAAGGGGTTGAGGTGGATAAATGACAAAGGGCTTGGCCAGGGAATCTCCCAGAGTGCCCCCTACACCCTATGTGAGAGGAGGTCACTGATTCAGTGGAGGATGTTGGGAGCCTTTAATTTGTCACCAAATTCTTCCAGAACTGAGAACTACTTGGCTGTAAGTACCAAAAACCTGAAGTTAGAATTTTTTTCTCCAACATTAATTTTTCAGGTATACCATTTTTTTGGATCAAATTGTATAAACTCTTCCCCCAAAGATGTGTTGAAGTCCTAACCCCCTTTCCCTAGCAACTTCGACTACAAACTTATTTGGAAATAGGGTCTTTGCAAACATTATCAGGGCTTTCCTAGTAGCTCAGTTGGTAAAGAATCTGCCTGCAATGCCGGAAACCCTGGTTTGATTCCCAGGTTGGGAAGATTCCCTGAAGAAAGGATAGGCTACCCACTCCAGTATTCCTGGGCTTCCCTGATGGCTCAGCTGGTAAAGAATCTCCCTGCAATGTGGGAGACCTGGGTTCAATCCCTGGGTTGTGAAGATCCCCTGGAGAAGGGAAAGGCTACCCACTCCAGTATTCTGACCTGGAGAATTCCATGGACTGTATATAGTCCATGGGGTCACAAAGACTTGGACTCGACTGAGTGACTTCACTTTTTCATACATTATCAAGTTAAGATGATGTCATATTATTTTAGGATGTGCTCTAAATGGAAATTTGGGACTTAAAGTCACACAGTGGCAACCCACTCCAGTAATCTTGCCTGGAAAATTCCATAGACAGAGGAGCCTGCTGGGCTACAGTCCATGGTGTCACAAAGAGTCAGACATGACTGCCTAAACAACAACGACAAAGATACACAAGGGGAATACCACATAATGATGGAGTCAGAGATGGAAATGAGGAAATCTACAAGCCAAGGAATGCCAAGGATTGCTCAGTGTAATGGATATGCAGATTAGAAATAAAGCTTAACTCAAAATAAGGGAAGAAACCCCCTCACTCTTTCCCTTTCTCACTTACTTTGGAAAGTTATTAAGTATAAATTGTTTTTCTATATCTTCCAAATGTATGTGAATCTTTCCAAAAACTAAAAACACCCCCCCCCCCGACCCCTTTACCTTCAGGAATGTCCTTCTCAAGAACTTGAAGTGTGACCATTAAGGAAGATAATGTCCCTGCCTCCCAGTTTCTTGGGGAGTTTCACTTCTGCATGCCCCTCACTCCTGCCATAAAAACATGAGCTTAATTTTCCTTTCAGATTAAGCTAATTAACAAACAGAGATGGCCACTCCAGTACATCAGGTGAATCTCTAATGAAATGTGTGTGACAGGAGGAGTGGTTAAGTCCTTTTACTTGAGGACCAGTCATTGTTGATCTTGAGAACACGTATGGAATGGGTTGTATCTGCTTGGTTATGTTAAAGGTGAGATTTCTTTCTGGCTTTGCAATTTCTTTGTGGATTGCCTATAATGAGCATAACATTCTGGCTTAAGGCTTATTCAACAGTAGCACTGCTTCTTTCTCTTCTGATTTATAGAGATGTTTCTGGCTTGGGAGATTTTACCTTTAATTACATTTTCACTGGCAACCACTAGAAGCTAGGAAGAGGCAAGGAAGAGCTGTTTTCCAGATGCTCCTCTGAAGAGAGGAGCCCTAGGAAATGAATCCAGCCATCAAGGGCAGATTTGGCAGCTCCACTCCACAAAGTCTTCAGGTCTGAGACCTCTAGGCTTTTCTTCCACCGACTAGAGGGTGTGTTTTCTATGCTCATAGTCTAGAAGGAGATCTGACCACTGAAATTCCAACAGCAGAATAGGGCTAATACCAGTTGTTTCTTATTGAAAATTCCTGAAAAGCTGTCATAGGAACTTCTATGTCAGTCTTACTGGGTAGAGCTTAAGGATCACACAGACACCTCCAATTACTTGGAAACACTGTCTATTCTCTGTGGCCACGTGTATAATAAAAATAGGTTACTCTGGAAGAAAGGGAAATGTGGATATTAGGGGGGGTAGTTGTAGTTTCTGAATTGCTCTCTGCTTGAATACATTAGAAACTCTTTCTTACTTTCCTAACTTGAATTTACTACCTCTCACTTTTTCTCTCCCTAGGATGGTCAGAATCATAGTCTGTAATTTCTACTGGGTCTGATGTTACTTGGTTTAGGTAAAAGATATTTTCACATTCATGCCACCCTGCCTTTAGTTTGACATCCTGAAATGCACTCCCATGACTGGAAAACAAGGCCCATCTCAGGCAGGAAGTGTTCCACGAGCAGGGGGACACTGGAAATTCTTCTTTAATTATGGCACTGTTAGCATGAATGTGCTTTCCCAGAGAAAAAAAATGAATTCAAGAGAAATGAAATGTGAAACTCCTTAAATAATCCGTACATGACCTAACTTAAAAAAAGAAAAGCTATTACATTGCAGCATGTGGTACAGATTTTAAACTAAACTTTTGTCTTCCATAGGCCTGGGTATTCTAGAAAATAGGAAAAGATCTTTAAAATGATCTTAGCCTTATACAAGAATTTATAGACAAATTATAGAACATTTTAATCTTTAGCTTTTATTGTACTATAAAATTAAATTGATATGGTCTCTTAAAAGTCTAAATATAGTTTTTTTAAATTGAATATCAATTTTGAGAAATGGAGTAAGTGGCTGTGGTGGGATTTCTGGGTTTCTAAACTTGGTCCTTCAGTTTCATATTATATCTAAATCGTCAATGCAAATAAAGTTCCCATCTGTTTCACAAAACATCGAAAGACATTTAAATGACATTCGTGTCAATGCAAATAAAGTTCCCATCTGTTTCACAAAACATCGAAAGACATTTAAATGACATTCGTAAGCACATCTTTGAATGAAGAGGATTTCTCTTCTTCTTTTTTTTTAATGTGTTGGATCCTTGGTTGAGCTCTCCTCTCACTTTAGTATTTCTGTTTCTGCTTTGTTTCAGCAGTGTGTACAGCACATTCTTGTTTGCAGTAAAAAGTTGTCATATGGATTGTTTTGACTGTTTCCATGACATGCAAATGGACAAGGAACAAGGATTTTAAAAAATATTCTCCACCCTGAAGCAAACCATATTTATCTACACATCTAGCTAACCAGACCTCCTCTTAAACTTTATCACTTTTTCTTCATGAGATAGATTGGCAAAATGCCTGCTAGCCCTCTGACCTCCTGCTAAATATCACTGTGGACTTTTACCTGCTTAATAGCTTTTTAGCTATTAATAGTGCCTTGGACAAAGTCTACTCCAGGGCTGCCCATAGTCATTGGGCAGAATTTGGACTGGGTAGGGCTTTCAGATTTCTACACAGCAGAGTCTTCTACAGGATCTCTAAGGTCCACAGTGTCCATTTGGAGTAGCAGAAAGAGGAAAACTCCAGGGGCTAGTATCACAATGAGCGATCCTGTCACAAATGTCTGAAGGTCTGAACTAGTAGTGCAGATTTGGGGGTCACTAGTGTAGAGATGATTAGTTGAAAGTTTCTGAAAAGAGAAGTTCAAACAAAAAAACTTAAACTCTGGGGAGAAGGAAATGGGTCCAGAAAGGTCAATGGTGATAATGACGGAACACAGGGTCTCCAGCTGAGAGACCAGTTTCAGCATGTAGGAAAAGAGCCTGATTTTCAGGGGCTGAAGAAACAAGTGAACAGGAAAATGCACACAGGGATTCATATGGCTTCTTGGGCAGGTGAGTGGTGAAGCGGAGAAGCATGTGGGGAAAGCCACTGCAGTTACCCAGAAGCAGACAGTTTTTCCCCAGACTAAGAAAGTTCTTGATAGCCTTGTGTGCAGAAGCAGAGGAGAGATCACTCATGCAAGGGAAATGAACAAGGTCAAGGCTGTTTTGAGAAGGGGAAGATCCTGACAGTGCTGGCTAGAATCCCAGAATTATACCATTTTGGGCAACTGAATCGATTCCCCTGAGTCAGTTTCTTCATCAGTAAAATGATGAAACATAATAAAATAGACTGACTCTAATATATAGTGGTGTAAGAGACATGAAGAGATCTCAGATGTTGGCTAATGGCAACACAGTTGTTTTATAAGCAGAGGAACTAGACTCCGAGGAGTAGAATGACTTGCTTAAAGACTTGCAAGTAGTTAAGAGAACTAGAATCTGCACCCAGAATTTCTGATTCTTGGTTCTCTTCTCTTCTGTTGTAGTGTTGACAGATAGAAAAACTTACAAGATGAATATTGTCAATAAAGTTCTATGTTGGCTTAAACCGTGAAAGTTTAGGAAGGTGGAGAGGACAGCTGACTTGCCCCAGTTCCTATGGGAAAGATGTAGGGGATTTTAGCTTCCACAAATGCAGTGAGGCAACAGCATGAGCCACTGCTGAGAAGAGTGATGTGGGCATGTTCCTTACCATGCCAGGGATGCCCAGACAGATAGGGTCAGGCCATGCCAGAGGGCTCTGTCCAGTGGGTGTCTTCTCTGCCAAGAGGGTCACGAGGCAGTGGATGTGAAACCAAAGACTGGGGACGAGTGTATTGAGGAGGAGATTTACTTTGAAGAGTCTTAGAAGTAAAACCATAATATTTCAAAAAGCTGTTGTGGCAAAGAAGATAAGCTTGCAGCTTCACAGAGATCTATCTGGGACCTTGGAAGAGGAGATTAGGAACAAAGCAGATTTTGGCTAAAAATGAGGAAGAACCCAAGAATTTTAGGCACTAAAACATGGTATGGAGTTACTGCTCTGTGACACAGTACCTGTGGGAAGCATTATCAGGGCTTGTGTGGGAGGCCCCTTTTTGTTTTTTTCAATAACCTTTCTTTTAGAATAGCTTTAGACTTAACAAAAAGCTGCAGAAATAGTAGAGGATTCCCAGAAACCCCACTCATAGTTTCTAGAGACAACTTCAAAAGAGGAAAGATATATCCAGGACTGAAAGAGTGAAAACTGTCTTAGTGAGAAAAAGGGAAAAGCAGCCCTGCTGTTCACTAGGCTGGGAGGACAGACCCGGAGAAGTCAATCAAAAAATTAAGAGAAGACATGGTTTCTCCCAAGGGCCTGTAACAGCTGTCACGTGCTTTGTCATGCGCCTGTCTTTCAATGCCTGCCTTTTATGAATGATGCCCCCAGACTTGCTTTTTATGCACATCTCTTCCTGGGGATGGGTCTCTCTGATGCCTCAGTGGTAAAGAATCTGTCTGCTATTGCAGGAAAAGTGGGTTCAATCCCTGGACTGGGAAGATACCCTGGAGAAGGAAATGGCACCCCATGCTAGTATTCTTACCTGGAGAATTCCATGGACAATTCCAGAAGGGTCTAGAGGGCTAGAGTCTACAAGGTCACAAAGAGTCAGAAATGACTTAGTGAGTAAACAACAGCAACAATTCCTGGGGATATTTAATTGCTAAGCTGACCTTGCTTTTATCCATGACTTGCTTCCAGCATGTCATGGATGCTTCCATGACAGCAACCAGTCCTTAGTTACCCCTTTCCCCTAATCTTGTCTCAGAAATAGCAACCAACACAGAGCTGGTCCCTTAGATTCTGATCCCTTACTTCCCTTAGATTCTCTTTTCACAGAAGTCAAACTTTGGAAAAGTCTTCTCTCCTCCTGCCCCCTTGTTGAGCTTTGTTGTTGCTCCATGGTAGCTCAGGAGTGCCCTCCCTTGATTTATCTAGTCAATAAATCTGAGTTTGCCAGACCACGGCTTGCCCCTGGGGTCTTTGCCTGGTGAGACTTTAACAAATTGTACAATAGCAGGTCTGGAGGCATCTGCAGTACCTTTTAGAGACTTGAAGCTGACTTTGCATGTGAATGGACTGGAATGGCCTATTTGATGTGACTCTGGGGCAACAGATGAGTGATATAGCAAGCAGGCTTTTGGAATGGTGGAAGGGGGTGGTTTGGTCGGTAAAGATGGAGTAAATAGGCCCTGCGTTTCTAGTTTCGCATTTTTACTGCTTCTGTTTTGGTCAGTGGGCAATTAGTGGCCATAACCCCAGTGGCCACCTCTATCTCTGACTGAGCAAGTAGCATGCACTGGACAGCATGCTAAGTCCTTCCAGACATTATTTCTGGGGTATCCTCATAGCATTCCAGTTTTTAGATAGTGAGATTCTGAGACATTATTTCTCCCGGGTTGCAAATTGCAGAGTTAGTATTTGAACTCAGAGTTGTGTGACTCTATGTACCCTTAGCTACTGTTAAGCTATTTCTTTACAGATTTTCAGTAGCTCCCAGCATGGCAGGCTTCAACTGCGGGTTCCCCCTACCTCACCTCCCATCCTCTGTCAGAATTATAGTTCAGAAAATATTTTAAATTTTCTTAATTGCAGACTAGATTATCAGTATTCAGGGTCCCTGGATGCTCCATGCGGAGGTAGCATCGGCTTCTGCCTTGTGCTCTAATCTAGCTTTCGTTTCCATGATCTTCTTCCCTGACGACTCTGTACAGACCAGTGCCACCAAAGCAATTAACACCCCACGTTGACCTAGCGTCCCTCTCAAACTGAGGTGCGTACTTAACATTATTGCAAGTTTCAATGAACTCCAGTAACTTTTGTAAATCTTTTGCTTAATTAGGAGAAGCCAATTGCTGCTTCTCTGACTTTCAGGTTCATTTCCTAGAAGAACCTTGAACTACCCTCAATCTGGAAGAAGTTGTCTGGGACATGGTATAAAGTGATTTTCAGGGTAATTCTTGTGGTTGTGGCCCAGTGAAATGTTCTTTTAATGTTTGGGAGATACCCAAAGGCAACCAGAACTTTCTTCTCCTTAGCAATTCCTTCCTTCCTTAGGAATGCCTTGCGCTATTTCAATGGATCAGTCAGTAGTTCCACGAGGACCAGAGCACTCATGTGGGCCCTTCCCTACTCCCCTTTCCTAAAAAAACTTCAGGAGCAAGTGTTTGCCAGAAATGTGAGTGCTCACACGACTCCTGAGGATCCCGAGCATCTCCTCAGGTTTGGTTTCAGGTCACTTTGCTCTTTTTCAGTCTTTGCTTGTGACTGAGAGTCTCTTCACCTCTGTCCCTCCTCTGGAGTCAAGTGACAACTTAAGCACTGAAGAAATGATTCTCCATCTAGTAAGTAAGAGAAGTCAGAGGATGAGCAACTCTAGCAGCAAGTCTTGAGATGGGAGATGGGAAATATTTGACAGTCTTTACAAGGCAATCTTGGATACTGGCAGGACATTTCTCATGGACAGTATGCAATAGGGGCTCCCCTGGTGGCTCAAAAGTTAAAGAATCTGCCTGCAATGCAGGAGACCTGGGTTGAATCCCTGGGTTGGGAAGATCCCCTGGAGAAGGAAATGGCTACCCACTCCAGTATTCTTCCCTGGAAAATTCCACAGACAGAGGAATCTGGCGGGCAGCAGTCCATGGGGTCATAAAGAGTCAGACATGACTGAGTGACTTTCCTTTTTTTCATGCAATAGGAAAATGTGTTCTTTATTATAAATGTGTTTGGAACAATAAATGCTATATAGGGAAAAATCCTATTCTTTGCAGGAAGTTATACTCCCTGATCTTAAAGGTCTTTTCCCTTATCTAATTCATCTGATTAAATCAAGGCTTGTGACTTGTGAGGAAATATGTCTAGAGACTACAGCTTCAACAGAGGAAGGTCAAAAGATCAAATCTTACTTTAAAAGGTATTCCTTAGTAGGGACAGTAGAATCCATAAAATAACATGCAGAGGCAAGATATGAAATTAGAAAGATCTAAAATAAAATCCCTACCTTGTTTCTTTCTGTGTAATGTGAAATTTGCATAATCTCTCTGAAAATAAATAAAAATGAGGCAGCAGTAATCTCACAGGGCTTTCATTAATAAAAATGATTATGAAAATTTATTTTATAGCTAAAAGAATTTAAGTAAAAAGTATATATTAGAAAAAATGTGGTAATTATTATTATTATTATTATTATTTAGGCCCTATAAATGAGAAGGGGCCAAAGAAAAGGTGGATGAGAATAGGAAAATTAAGCTGTAGGATAAATAATTTCTTCAAAATTTAAGGTATGCTTAAATTCATGTTAAAATGAGATGAACAATAGTTTGAAGTAACAAAAGCCATTTTGGAGGGAACGAAAGCATAGCTGGTGACCCTTAGTTAGGATGTGGGAGCAGCCTGAGTCACCAAAGAGGAGCCCGGCCCCACACTTTGGCATAGGCAACCCTGGGAGGGATGAATGGGAACTTCACGAATGTACCTGGCTCTATAAACTCATGTTTCCCTTCGAAGATGATTTAAAAGTCTGGCAATCAGGAGCCTCTCTTTGGTTAATAGGAAGGCTTGCAGGAGTATTCTTAGAGTTCCATTATAGGAATTTAGTTCCATTTACAACTAGCTAGTTGTTGCTTAAAGCATTAGTCACTTGGTTTGACTCTTTGCAATCCTATGGACTGTAGCCTGCCAGGCTCCTTTGTCCATGGAATTTTCGAGGCAAGAATACTGGAGTGGGTAGCCATCGCCTTCTCCAGGGAATCTTCCTGACCCGGGGATCGAACTCAGGTTTCCCACATTGCAGGCAAATTCTTTACTGTCTAATTGGCCAGGGAAGCCCGAGTTGTTGCTGAACTGAGGGCAAATAAGGAAGGGTCTAATGACTCACCTGGTAGTAGCAATTATACTTTACCTTCTTCATAAAGATCCTCGCAAATTTTGCTCAGGTGATATTTGATCAGCATACAAACTGGCCTAAATTTGTAGGCTACGTCCTTGAGTCTATATCATTAAGATCCATTTTCTTTCTCTTTATGTTAAGACATAAATCTCCCTTCCCACAAAACACTTCTTAACTGTCTGCAGGCCCAGGTATTTGATCATTTGTCTCCAAATTATATTGAAAATACACCTAAAGTCTCACTATAGACTTTCCCCAGTTTCTGCTGTTCTCATGGATCTCTTTCCCTTCCTTTGGATCACTTAAGTTAGCATAGTTGCCAACTGCTGCATTTGGATTATTTTTTTCTCCCTGACTGTACTGTAAATGTAAATGCTGGGCTTATATCTCTTCCTTTTTTTTGTATTTCCCATGGCATAGATCTTTGGAGTTGCTTAATAAAAAATTGTTGATTGCCTGATTTTTGGCACAAATGTTAACATTATAGTATATTGAAGCAAAATAAATTTATTGAATTAACCCAAAAATAATATGCAAAGAAAGTATGAAAAATAGCAATGTTCCTTTTTACCTTACTTTGATTTTACTTGGATTTAATGGGATTGGTTTTTGACTAATCCAGCACAAAATTAATCTGATTTTTAAAGTCTTGGTAAGAAAAGACTCCACCATGATTCTTTTAAGTTTTCCCCTCAGATATGGTTTATTCTGGGGGGTGGGTCATAGTACAAGCTCCTGCTCTGTTCTTAGTTTTTTTATTTTTTTAAAAATTTTCTTTACTTTATTGTGTTGGTTTTGCCATACTGTTCTTAGTTTTTTTTAAAAAATTGTTACTTTATTCCAGTGAGTACCACTGATTGTTTTCAAGAAAGCAATTCATGATGACTGTGATACATCCACTAGATGGCAGGCGATCGTTAGAAAAAGAAGAGGGAGAACTTAAATTATTGTTTTTTGAGATTGGTATATTTCCACTGAGCTGTCTCAGTCAAGAGGCCTTGCCAATAACTCCTTAATTTCTATAAAGTTCTTCAGGACTAGCTTTCCAAAGATTTTAAAAGTGATTGCAAAACATTCCATGAAATATACCGGCCAGATATTTTTCCACCACCACATCTAACTCTACTCTGACCTTTTATTCCCCACCAATTTTCTTAAACCATAAATGATGTCCTGATCTGCCATGGGAATTAAATTAATTTATAATGAACAGAAATGCATTATTCAGAAAAGTGAAGAAATTATATAAGTTCTTGTGCAAGACCTTCAGGTTAAAGTTTATTTTGAATCATTACTTTTTGAGACAATAGAGTGAAATACAGTTTTGTCTCCAACTGTCTAAGGGATGTTCAGGATACCTTGGGAAACCTCGTCTCATGTTTGTCAGCATTTTGTTTGTCATGTTTGTGAAAGTTTGAGATGATCATGAACCCTGTCAGAGAACTCTCCATTCCACCCATGTGCTCACCTCCCAAAGAAGTCAGAAGTGTGTCGGTGTTTGTGCATCTTGACAGGCCTGGTAAAATTGCCTGCACCCTAGTTCTCTGTATTTTTCTTCTTTCTTGGCTACAGTTTTCATTTGTCAGTCTTCTAGGGATGTTAATAAAATTCAGAGAAAACTTTGAAAACTCTCCCTACACCTCTAAATTCAGTGACATGAATGTGAACATTTCAACCGTGCTGGATCCCACAGTTTCTTTACAGTCATGGAGTTCCCCATCACTGTGAATGACACTTGTGATGAATTAACTACTTCACCAATTAATTTACAGCATTCAGACTGTTCCTTAGACTCTATATGCGTTTTACCTATAAAGCTACTGAATAGATATTACTGTAAATAGGTTGATTACAAGGTTTATATTTGTTGTCACCAACATTAGCAACCATATCTGGTCTATTTAGCTGAAAGTGAAGGTCTGTAACAACAGCCAGATAAATGAGCCTTTTGAAATTTTAGAAAACTAATTTTGAAATTAAGAAAATTTGACATAATGACTAAACTCTCCTTTTCAGACAAATTTTTACTGTCATAAGAACAGAAGTGAATAACACATGCATTACACACCTCTGTCTTCCAGGGTTTTTTCCTGGCAGAATGTTGAGCAAGAAATGAGGAGTGAAGTGTCTGGGGCTGAAGATGCTACTTAGCCAAGGGCAGCACCTATATTTTTCCATGCTCTGCTGTTAGATATTTCTGATGGATATGAAGAGGCCAAAGCCTAGGATTATTCATTTGACCTTTCTCAATCCTGTCCACTATATTTTATGCATTTAATTTCTATTTTTCAGTGTATATTTAAGAATTTCCCCAAACTCAAAGGATATTTGTCTAGTAGAATAATGCTCTATGGTGACCTAGATGGGGGAGGAGATTAAAAAAAGAGGAGATATATGCATACATATAACTGATTCAATTTACTGTACTGCAGAAACTAATACAGCATTATAAAGCAACTATACACCAACAAAAATTGAAAAACAAACACAATTGCAACTATTACTGCATTTGTACACAGACATACTAAAGAGGCATTGTTCTGAAAGCAGACAAAGCTAGCCTTTGGCAAAATCTTGTTAATTTAGCCTAAAGAGTCAATGAGGAAATACGTTGAGTGAAAATTAATTAAGCAATTAGTTCTTTAGTAAGTATTTACTTAGTGTCCAAATATTACCAAAACAAAATAGTTTCTTGAAAGAAATAGAAGTCCATGGACTCAAAATTCTTGCAACAATTTCCACCCTGGTCTTCAAGACTTTTTGACTCCACAGGAAGGAATCTCACCATTAGATCAAGAAGGCAGAGTAGGAAGAGCCTGAGCTTATTTCCTCTAATGGGCAAATCACAACAACTTATAGAGCACCAATCTCTGACAACATGATGGAAAGCAGTTAAAGTTTCCCACAACTAAAGATTTATAAAAGGAGCCGCAGTGAAATGTAGTCGGGACACACACCCTCGGACTAGTAATGCACAAGCAGGAGAAAGGGACAGTCACTGAGGTTCCCCTGAGATTGAGGAGCCCAGTTTCCACACTGTGCTTTTCAGCCTGAACTTTAACTGTAAATGGACTAAATGTTTTAATCAAAAGACGTAGTATGGGCCTTCTCTGGTGATCCAGTGGTTAAGATTCATTGTTCCCACTGCAGGGGTATAATTTGATTCCTGGTCCTGGTTGAGGAAGATCCCACTTGCCACATGGAGTGGTCAAAAAATCAATAAATAAAAGATAGACATAGAATGGATGAAAAAATAAGACCCATATATATGATGCTACAAGAGATTCACTTCTGATCTAAAGACATGCACTGAAAGTGAGGAGATGGAAAAAGATAGTTCATGCAAATGAAATGAAAAGAAAGCTGGAGGACCGCCGCGAGGTTGGAGCGCCCGGCTGCATCATGGCCTACTGCCGGCAGGAAGGGAAGGATCGAATCGCATTTGTGACCAAAGAAGACCATGAGACTCCAAGCAACGCAGAGCTGGTGGCTGACGACCCCAATGACCCGTACGAGAAGCATGGACTGATCCTGCCAAACGGAGACATCAACTGGAACTGCCCATGCCTCGGGGGGATGGCCAGTGGCCCGTGCGGGGAACAGTTCAAGGCAGCCTTTTCCTGCTTCCACTACAGCAAGGAGGATGTCAAGGGGTCAGACTGTGTGGACCAGTTCTGGGCCATGCAGGAATGCATGCAGAAGTACCCAGACCTCTACCCCCAGGAGGAGGAGGAAGAGGAGGAGGAGAAGTCAGCAGATCCCTTACAGGAAGCAGCTGCCTCCGAGGCCAGCGCAACCAAAGAGGAGGAGGCGTCGAGCTAATGATGGCCGGGGCACTGGGCTCCAGCCGCCTTCAGAGCCCACACGATCCTCTGCAAAGAAGTGTCTTTTCCCTCCGTTGTTCTGTGCACTGTAATGTACAAAATAAGTTATTGTGCTGATTGGGGGTCTTGGCCCCTTGCTGCATACACACTGAAAAATGGGGTTGTGCGTCTGTGTGTCTCCCATGAACCTGTCGGTGAACGTAGCTGCCACTTTTGAGTTCTCAGACTGTCCTGAATTCTGCCACTTGGAAATAATGTGCTGAATAATCTCAGCAACCAGAGATCAGTATCTGGGAGTGACTCTTGTGAGTGATTGATTTGTTTTGATTCGTTATGTTCTTTTAGTAGATTTTATACCCAGTTGGAAAGTGAAATAGAAACAAACGCTTTCCCTCACAAATGCTGGGGTGGGGCCACTCCTCACCGCGGAGGTGAGACGATCGGACCTCGAGTGTTTGGGGGGCACTAGACTTCATTCCCGCTTCCCTCTGGTTTCCAGTTTTGCCTTGAGCTCCAGCTTTTCTGCGGTCAGAAAGCAGAGCTTTGGACCCTCTGAGTGAATCCCTTTGTAAGTGAAAAGAAAGGCTGATTTTTGATGTTATTATTCCAAAAGCTCTGCTCTGGGACCGTGTTCACACTGGTTCTGTTTCAGCCTGTTCAGATGCAGCGCTCCTGAGAGGTGGGGACCTAACGGTCACCAGAGTGGGAGGCAAGAGAGGAAACAGTGTCAATTAAAAGGAAAACGTGGTTTTTACCTGAAAAAAAAAAAAAAAAAGAAAGCTGGAAAGCAATACTTCCATCAGACAAAATAGATTTAAAAACAGACTGTAACAGACACAAAGAAGGACATTACATGATGATAAAAGAATAACCCAAGAAAAATATACAACAATTGTAAATATATCTGTGTCTAATATAGGAGGACATAAACACATAAAGCAAATATTAACTGACTGATAGAAAGGGAGAAATTGACAGTAACAAAGTAGGGGATTTAACAACCCACTTACAAAGGTGGAAAGATCATCCAGGCATAAAATCAATAAGGAAACATCATCCTTAAATGACATATTATACACACACACACATTTATATACATATGTTTTATATACATATAAATTGTGAACAGTAGAATACACATTTTTCAACTGCACATGGAACATACAACATATTCCAGGATAGATTACATTCTAGACCACAAAACAAGGCTCAATAAATGTAAGAAGATTGAAATGATATCAAACTTCTTTTCTGACCACAAAACTGTGAAACTAGAATCAGCTTCAAGAAGAAAAAACTGCAGAAAGAAAAAGGCTAAAAGCAAGAAAACATGTGGAATTTAAACAATATGCTATTAAACAGCCAATTGGTCTCTGAAGAAATCAAAGAGGGAATAAAAAATTACCTGGAGCAAATGAAGACAGAAACACAATGATCTGAAATCTATAAAATCAAACAAAAACACTTCTAAGAGGGAAGTTTATAGCAATACAGGCATATCTCAGAAAACAAGGAAAATCTCAAATAAACAACCTCACTTTAAACCTAAAAGAATAAGGAGAAGAATAAAGAAAACTCAAATTAGTAGAAGGAAAGAAGTAATAAAGATCAGAGCACAAGTAAATGAAAAAGAGACTTACAAATAAGTAGAAAAGATCAATGGAACTAAGCTGGTTCTTTGATAAGATAAACAAAATTGAAGAACTTTTAGCCAGGCTCAGAAAAAAATGTGGGCCCAATAAAAAAATCATAAATGAAAAAAAAAAGAGAAGTTTCAACTGACACTACAGAAGTACATTATAAGACATTATTACAAACAATTATCCTCTAATAAAATGAAAAACCTAGAAGAAATAAATTCCTAGAAATGTACAAACTCTTAAGATTGAACCAGGAAGAAAAAAATATGAGCAGACCAATTACCACTAATGAAACTGAGTCAATAATTTAAAAATCCTCCCAATAAATGGAAGTCCAAGACCAGATTACTTCACAGGTAAATTCTACCATACATTTAAGGAAGAATTAATATATATCCTTCTTGAGTTATTCCAGAAAATTCAGCTCAGTCCAGTCACTCATTTGTGTCCAACTCCTTGTGACCCCATGAACCACAGCACACCAGGTCTCCCTATCCATCACCAACTCTCAGAGTCCACCCAAACTCATGTCCATTGAGTTGGTGATGCCATCCAACCATCTCATCCTCTGTCGTCCCCTTCTCTTCCTGCCCTCAATCTTTCCCAGCATCAGGGTCTTTTCCAATGAGTCAGCTCTTCACATCAGGTAGCCAAAGTATTGAAGTTTCAGCTTCAACATCAGTCCTTCCAATGAACACCCAGGACTGATCTCCTTTAGGATGGACTGGTTGGATCTCGTTGCAGTCCAAGGGACTCCCAAGAGTCTTCTCCAACACCACAGTTCAAAAGCATTAATTCTTCTGCACTCAGCTTTCTTTATAGTCCAATTCTCACATCCATACATGACCACTGGAAAAACCATAGCCTTGACTAGCCAGACCTTAATTAAAGAGAAAGAAACACTTTTGAACTCATTCTACAAGGCCAGCAACATCTTGACACAAAAAGTAGACAAAGATACCACAAAAATACAGGTCAAAATGAATAGTGAATGCAAATACAAAAATGGCAAAATATTACCAAGCCAAAGTCAACAATAAATGAAAAAGATTATACACTATGATTAAGCGGGATATCCACCAATAAATCCATGTGATGCATCACATTAACAAATTCAAGAATAAAAATATGATCATCTCAATAGATGCAGAAAAAGCCCATGACAAAATTCGATATCCATTTATGATTAAGAAAACCTCTTCAATATGATCTTGCAAAAGAAGAAAAATGCTTGAAATATCACGTCTCCTGACTTCAGGCTGTATTACAAAGTGACAGTAATTGAACAGTATGGTACTGGCATAAAAACAGACACATAAATCAATGAATCAAAACAGAGAGACCAGAAATAAATTCATACTAACATGGTCAGTCAATCTATGGCAAAGGAGGTAAGAATATGCAAAAGGGAAAATAAAGCCTCTTCAATAAATGGTGTGGGGAAAACTCTACAGCTACATGCAAAATAATTTCTTTGCTATACCATATACAAAAATAAACTCAAAATTATTTAAATAATTAAATGTAAGACCTGAATCCACAAAATTCCCAGAACGAAACATGGGGGCTCTTTGACTTTGTTCTTAGCAATACTTTGTTTTGGATCTATCTCCCCAAGCAAGAGAAACAAAACCAAAAATAAACAAATGGGAGTACATCAAGCTGAAAAGTTTTTGAATGGTGAAGGAAACTATCAACAGAATGAAAAGTCAGCCTACTGAATGGAAGAAGAAACTTTCAAAAGATATATGATATAAAGGGTTAATATCCCAAATATATGAGGAACTCAGACAACTCAATATAAAAAACCAACCTGCTTAAAAATAATCAGAGGACTTGAATAGACATATTTCTAAAACATGTAAATGGCCAAAAGGTACATGAAAAAATGCTCGGTGTCACTAATCATCCAGGAAATGAAAACCAAAAGCACAATGAAATATCACCTCCTAGCTGTCAGATGGCTATAATTAAAAAAGACAACGAATGGCAAGAGTTGGTGAGGATGTGGGGAAAAGGGAACACTGCTACACACTTGGTGAAAGTGTAAATTGATGCACCCACTATGGAAAAATATATGGAAGTTCCTCGAGTATATAATTTAAAACAGAGCTACCCTATTAGGAAGCAATTCTACTTCTGGGGATTTGTCCAAAAAAAAAAAAGAAAAAGAAAAAGAAAAGCATGAGCCTTATATTTTTATATGTGCACCCCTATATTTTTGCAACATTATTTACAAAAGCTAAGGTATGGAAGCAATCTATGTTCCGATTGTTAGATAAATGGATAAAGAAATAGTGATATGTATATGTGTGTGTGTATTTATACAAAGATAAATGGAATATTACTCAGCCATAAAAGAATAAAATCTTGCCATTTGTGACAATATGGGTGCACCTAGAGGGTATTATGTTAAATGAAACAAATCAGACAGAGAAAACCATAAGATTTTCACTTATATACCATAAGATTTCACTTATATGTGGAAGCTAATAAACAAAACATGAACAAACAGAACAGAACAGAAAAAAATTTGTAGATACAAAAACCAAATGTGGTTGCCAGAGGTGAGGAGGATGCTGGGATCAGTGAAATAGGTGAGGAAGATTAAGAGGTACAGACTTCCAGTTATAAAATAAATGAGTCACACAGATGAAGTGTACAGTCAATATCTAACATCTTTGTCTGGTGACAGATGGTAGCTAGACTTATCATTGTGATCATTTTTGTAACATATAGAAATATTGAATCACTGTATTGTATACCAGGATCTGAAACAGTGTTGTAGGTCAATTACACTTTAATTAAAATTTTTGTGTTTTCTCCTAGAGATCCTCTGAATGGAATGCTTCTGTAATGGGTTGAATGATTGCCCCTCTCCCCAGTGGTACGTTCACATCCTACCCCTTGGAATCTGTGAATGTTACCTTAATCACTGATGTAAATAATTTAAGTATCTTGAACTGATAGCACACTGGGTTATTCCAGTGGGTCCTAAATTCAATGAGAGTTCCTTAAAAGTGATGGAAGATGGAAGCAGAGACTGGAGTGATGTGACCACAAGGCAAAGAAGCCAGCAACCAACAGAAAGTGTAAGAGGCAAGGAACGGAGTCTCCTGCAGAACATCCAGAGGGAGTATGACCCTACCAGTGCCTTGACTTCAGTTTTCTGGCCTCCAGAACCGTGAGAAAATGAACAAATTTTTTTGTTATAAGTCAAAAAAGAAAAAAAAAAAGATGCTCAATATCTCTAATTATCATGGAAAAGTAAATCAAAAGCACAAAGAGATGTCATTTCACATCTGCCAGAAATAAGTGTTGGTGAGGTTGTAGAGAAAAGGAAAACCTCAGGGACTCTTAGTGGAAATGTAAATTGGTACAACCACTATGAAAAATGTTATGGTAGTTTATCAAAATTTAAAAATAAAATTACCACATGATCCAGCAGTCCCTCTTCTGTGTATTTTTCTGAAGGAAACAAAAACATGTATTTGAAGAGCTATATGCCTTTCTATGTTCATTGCAGCATTATTTATGGTAGCTGAGATATAGAAGCAACCTAAGTGTCCACCAAAAGATAAATGAGTAAAGAAGATGCAGTATATATATATATATAACAGAATATTCCTCAGCTATAGAAAATAGTGAAATCTTGCATTTATGATAACGTGGATGGACCTTGAGGGTATTATGCTAAGGGAAAGAAGTCAGAGAAAGACAAATGCCATATGATTTCACTTTTATGTAGAAACTAAGGCAGAAAAAACCCAAACAGAAACAGATTCATAGATACAGAGAACAAACTGATGGTTGACAGAAGGGATGGGGGATGGGAGAATGTACAAAACTGATGAAGAGGATTATGAGCTATAACCTTCTAGTCATACAATAAATAAGCCATGGGGATGAAATATGCAACACAGGGAATATAGTCAATAGCATTGTAATTAATTACTGTATATAGTTCAGATGGTAGCTAGACTTGTTGTGGAGATCATTTCATAATGTACATAAACGTTGAACCACTATGCTGTACACCTGAAACCAATATTGTATGTATGCTTCAATAATAAAACAAGAGCTACAATCAATGTGAAACAGATGTACAACCCAATTTCAAAATGGAACAAAAGATAATCTCACCCTTTTTGGGCCAGAGAGCTGGCCCAATCTCTGTGTCTTTTAAAGATTTTCTATGACGTTAGGAAATGTTCAAAGTTCATTCTTTTATATTTAGCTATAAACTGGTACAGTCACTCTGCACCTCAGTACACACTGCAGCACTATTTACAATAGCTAGGACATGGAGACAAACTGAGTGTCCGTCCGTAGTGGGATGGATAAAGAAGATGCGGGACATACTGGAGTGGGTTGCCATTTCCTTCTCCAAGGGATCTTCCCGACCCAGGGATCAAACCAGGGTCTTCTGCATTGCAGGCGGATATTTTACCATCTGAGCCACCAGGGAAACCAATATACAATGGTATATTAGTCATAAAAAATGAAATAATGCCATTTTCAGCAACATGGAAGGACCTAGAGGTTGTCGTATTGAGTACAGACAAATATCATATGCTATTACCAATATGAAGAATCTTAATAAAAAGGGTACAGATGAACAAAACAGAAATGAAATTACAGATATAGAAAAGAAACTTATGGTTCCCAGAGGGTAAGGTGGAGGGATAAATTGGAAGATTGGGATTGACATATGTACACTACTATTATAAAACAGATAACTAATAAGGACCTACTGCATAGCATGGGAAACTCAATGCTCTATAATGACCTATATGGGAAAAGAATCTGAAAAAGAGTGGATATATGGGTATGTATAACAGATTCACTATGCTGTACACCTGAAACTAAGACAGCATTGTAAAATCACCTATAACCAATAAAAATTAAATTAAAAAAACAAAACTAAAGATTGCGTTATAGCCATCCTGTGTGCCTCATTCAATATGTGTAGTCCCAGCAGTCAGCTCAGCCCCTGTAACTGCTAAGTGAATGAATAGATGTGCTATGGGTCCTTGAAATGGATATTGTTTTGTTCATACTTTAATTTTTCTTTTAAAGTCTTATTATACCTTGCTTCCTTTATTTTATCTGTATTTTGGAAGTCAAATTTTATTTTAATTAACAGGTCTTCTAGAGGCTCTGAAACAAAATTTGAAATTCTTTTTGAAATAGTTATTTGGGTGATTTTTCAGTTTGGTTTTCTCCCTTAACTTCCTGGGATGATAATCACAACTTCCTAGAATGCCTAAGAATATAGTGACTGTATAATTGGTTGTTTCCAAATCAGGGCATTTTTAAGAATGAAAAGGCTTTTGGTTAATAATTATGCCAGACAATAGGTGAAAGTTGAAACTGTCCTTGGCAAACTGGAATGTGTGATCACTTTACTCAATAGCCTGTTTTTGGTTTGGTTTGCTCTTGCATTTTTTGCTCATATTTGGGGGTCAGTGCTTTTAGATAATCAGTTCCAATGTAGGTGAAGAGCTTGTAAAAGAACTTCTGACTTTTCTTGTTAGCACATCAGAAAGTCTTAGCACAGTGGGTGACTGAGTTTTTTGTTATTTTATTTTTAATGGCATTGTTGACGTAGAATTTACATATAAAATTGCATTTTTTAAGTGTACAACTTGGTAAGGTTTGACATGTTATACTCCTGTGAAACTATCATAGCAATATCAAGGTAATGTACATATCCATCACTCTCAAAAGGAACTCTGCTTCTTATCTCTTCCCCATTCCAACACTGCAACCACTGATCAGACAACCACTGATCTACTTTCTGTCACCACAGATTATTTTATGTTTCCTAGAATTTTGTATAAATGGAATCATATTATATCTTACTATTATTATTTTTTGATTTTGCTTCCTGGAATTTCTTCCACATTGTTGCACTCCTTTCTACATTGAGTCAAGTTTCATTGTATAGATATTTCACAATTTGTTTATCCATTCAGCTATTGATGGCTATTTATGCTGTTTCTTATTTTTAGTTATTACAAACAAGGTGCTGTGAACATTTGTGTATACATTCTTTTATGAAAAGATCCTCTTACTTCTCTGGGGTTAGTACCTGGGAGTGGAACAGTTGGGCTGTATGTAAGGTTTATGTTTAACTTTTAAAAGACTACTTTTTTCCAAAAGTAGTTGCACCAGTGCAATATTCCCATTAGCAGTGTAGGAGGGTTCTAGTTGCTCCACACTCTTGCCAGCATTTGGCATGGTTAGTCTTTTTGTTTTTTTTCAATTTAGTCATTGTAATAAAGGAGTAGTGATTTTAATTTCTGGTCATTTCCCTAGCAACTAATAATGCTGAACATCTTTTCATGTTCTTATTTATCATTCATATATCATCTTTGGTGATGTGTCTGCTCAAATTTTTTGTCGTTTATTAGATTGTTTTCTTAGGTCTTGATAGTTTTAAAAAATACATATTTGAAACCTTTCCAACCCAAGAATCAAACTTGCTTCTCTTAACATCTTCTGCATTGGCAGTGGAGCTCTTGACCACTAGCACCACTTGCGAAGCCCCTTTAATAAGATATGTAATATGAAAACATTTCTCCAAGTCTGTGGCTTTTTTGTTGTTTGCTTCACAATGCCTTTTGAGGAGCAGAAGTTTTAAATTTTGAAAAAGTCTAACACACCGATTTTTCTTCTTTGAATCATGTTTTTGTTACTATATGAAAGAATCTTTTCTTAACCCAAAGTGAGTTATTGATTTGTAAACAAGTGTGACCAGGGTGAATTTAAATGAAATAAAAACTGATATTTGACCATTGGGATATCTGGTTATCCCAATTTATATATAATATATATTGTATTATTTTATTTTCATATCAGTTGAACTTCTTGAAAATTTCAGGAGTAAGTAATACAGTTATTTCTATATTCAATATATAACTTGACTGATTCTAACTTATTTAAAACACAAACTGGATGAAAGTTCCTTAAGTATAACCATGAATGATCTTTTAGATTTTGAAAGCAAAACAAGTGGGAAATATCTTCATGATAGCCTTCTCTCCAGACTAATTAGTAACTTCTATAGCTCCAAGGAAGACTTTAAGTCTTTGTGACTTCCTGGAATTCATCTACTATTCTCCATTTCTTTTGGACATGAATTTGAGCAAACTCTGGGAGACAGTGAAGGTCACAGAAGCCTGGTATGCTGTAGTCCATGGGGTTGCAGAACTGGACACGACTTGGTGACGGAACAGCAGCAACAACATTCTTCGTTTCTTTATGTACTTCTTTAGTTCAAATAGGGGCTTCCCAAGTGGAGCTAGTGGTAAAGAACCCACCTGCCAACGCAGGAGACACTGAGAGATGTTGGTTCAATCCCTGGGTTGAGAAGGCCCCCTGGAGGAGGGCATGGCAACCCACTCCAGTACTCTTGCCTGGAGAATCCCCATGGACAGAGGAGCCTGGCAGGGTTGCAAAGAGTCAGACATGGCTGAAGTGACTTAGAACACATGCTTGCTAGTTCAAATAAACATCATCTTTTGCTGATCTATTGGAACAGTTGTCTAACCGATCCATCTTCTTTTAGTATGACACCCTCACCTTAGTGTCCACACAGATTACAGAAACATCCAAGATACAAAGATGATCATTTCATGTCCTTGTTTATAATTATCTCAAGAATACTCCTATATATTCAAAATAAAGTCCAAGGCCCTTAACTTGGACTATGACTAGAGTCATCATATATCTCAGTTTAAGCTATTATTGTTGCAATGTGCTTATTAACTGCAACTTCATTTCATTTCCAAAGTGTCGTGGTTTAGCTGATAATTTAAATGAATGCTCTTCTTCTGTGTGTGTAGTTGCTCAGTCATGCCTGACTCTTTGTGACCCTATGGACTGTAGCCCCCAAGCTTCTCTGTCCATGAGGATTCTCTAGGCAAGAATACTGAAGTGGGTTGCCATGCCCTCCTCCAGGGGATCTTCCCAATCCAGGGATCAAACCCAGGTCTCCCGCATTGCAGGCGTTCTTTAGCATCTGAGCCACTAGGGAAGTCCTAGGACCTCATTACTGTGAACCCTGATGATACTAAATTCTTTTCACTTTCCTTTATTCATTGTGATAGCATTCACCCCTGGCCTTTTAGGCACTGTCTTATTTGTACCTTACACTTTTTTGGCTGTCCAGTTCCTTTTTCTCCAGTTATCCTTCTGGTGTCAGACTGCATTGAACTTGTTCTATAAAGCCTTACTTGATACACCATATGTTTATTTTAGCCCTCCTCTTACTCCCTCACCACAGTATTTAATAGACTGCTGTAATAGTTTGTTCACTTGCCCATCTTCTACACTAAACAGTAAACTCTTTCAGGAGGATTTGCATCCTCCTTTTCTAATATATTCAGCACATAGAATGAGTAGCTGTTAAATATTTGCTGACTACATCCTCTGTATATTATGACCTTGAGGCAATAAAATGCACCCTTCCCTACTGGAATATTCTGTGGTGGCTCAGACAGTAAAGAATCTGCCTGAAATGCAGGAGACCCAGGTCTGATCCCCGAATTGGGAAGATCCCCAGAGAAGGAAATGGCAACCCACTCTAGTATTCTCACCTGGAGAATCCTATGGGCAGAGGAGCCTGGTGGGCTACAGTCCATGTAGTTGCAAAGCATTGGACACGACTGAGTGACTAACACTTTCCCTATAGAAAAGGCCTGGAAAACCCGATCTGGAACAGGAGAAACTAGAGCTCCCAGTATGGTATAAATAAATGGATTGCTCATGTAAAAATACAAAAACCTTCTGAGGATTGAGTAAATAAACTCTCTGATGGAAAATGTTCCAGTGTGAGATTTAATTGCTCTACATTTTCCCTGAGTTCTTGCCTTTCCTTGTGGATCTATCACTTTGATTCCTTCTGTACTTCTTGACACTCAAGGTTCAGTTTTTCTCTGTCATAAATGTGAAAAATCATTTCTTGCTTTTTATTATACTCAATTGAAAGCATATGCCTTGTTTCCTTAGCATCTGGAAAATATTCATTTTGGACAGTTTACATAATTTAAGGGCGAGTATCAACTTTAAGCTGAATCTTTTTGCATATTCAACTTTACTTGCTGAGGATCTTCCTTTTAGACATAGTTCCCATTATGAGATGAAACCCACAACAGAGCTGTGTATTGCTAGCAAAAGACACCTTGAAGCACCATTGGCTGATTCTAAATTTCTCAGTTCAAGATTTTGGTTCTCCTCTCCTTTGAAATCTGGGGTACCAGCTCATCAAGTGAGTCTCTTAGTACACATACTTGTGTGTATACATACAATATTCAGGATAGAAATTTTGATTGAATTTACCCATTTCACTTAAAAAATTTGACAGTCCTTATTATGCCATAATCATTACTTGCACAAACCAGATTGAAAGTAACTATTGCACATGCTCTTGGAGAAGGAAATGGCAACACACTCCAGTATTCTTGCCTGGAGAATTCCATGGACAGGGGAACCTGGTGGGCTATGGTCTGTTGGATTGCAAAGAGTCGGACGTGACTCACATAGCACATTGCACATGATCTAATATCCAGACTTAAATTCCCCTGGATATGTTTGTATGACCTGCGGAAACTGGTGGCATATTCTAGAACAGATCTTCAAGTGTGGTCTCTGGACCAGCCACAACAGCATCACCTGGGAACTTGTTAGAAATGCAAATTCTCTAGCTCCAGCCCATAAGTCCTGAGTCAGAATACTGGAGGTAGAACCCAGAAATCCATGTTTAAGCAAATCCTTCAGGTGAGTCTAAAATACTTTCAAATTTGAGAAACACTGCTTTAGGAGAATCATCTCCATCCCATAATAATTTATAAAGAGAGCTGATTTTAGTCAACTATCAAGTGCTTTGGTAATAGGTAGAAGATTAAATAGCAACTGGTAAAACTTAACATCTTCCAGCAAGTTTCTCTGTGCCCATTAAACATTTTTCCATTGCCTGTAGATTTGGCAGGAGTGAAGCTGAAGGAGGCAGATTACAATCTCTGAACCAGTGAATAAAGTTCTTCTATAGTCAACTTGGGTTGAGGCCAGGAAAAAATAGGAAAAAGAGAAAAAAAAAAAACTCTCACAAAATATGGGAAAAAACTACAAGTGAATAGAGGCTGAGTGTTTCTTAAAATAGAGTGTAAAGGAGGCTCTGGTCACAGAGAAAGCCCTTGGTCAACACATGCTCCAAGCTGTGAGTATTAATTCTATCTATACCTTCAATTTATGTGGCTTTCATTTGAAGCTGGATCTGCCTCATAGGTGCCCAGTGTTCCAGAAAGTGAAGATCAAAAGAATTCACAGGAAGCCACTTCTCAGGATTTCAGAAATGTACAGACCAGAGTTGAAATGCTTCTTTTGTCTTGCCTTTTTTTTTTTTTTGGTATGAATGAGATATGTAGGTTTTTCAACCCAACACTTACCTTTGAGTTGTCAATATTCCTAAACATACTGCTTTCCACAATCATTGCATAACACTTGAATTATAAATAATCCAGGAGAAAGATTCAGCACTGCTTTGCTTTGCCAAGAACTTTTGATTGATGATTACTGATGTGTATTTCACACAGAAATCAACTGAAGTCTTATCCTGGTTGAGCAGTTGCCTTCGGACAGAAACTGCAGGAACAGCAGGAGGCAACTGGAAATGTGCTGGGGTGTCCTGACATGGCCACAGTGACCTGGCAGGAGAAGGGGAAATGCACATTTTTTTCCATCCACTGCCTATAGTGTCCTGCCATATGCCATCTGGGACATAGAATCATTTTGGCTTCTAAAGCTGGTTTTCATCTGGAAACCAAGTTTTCTTTCATCCAACTACTTCTGTTAGGATTTGTGTGAGGAGTCATCTGCGATCCTACTTCACTGACCTGAAAAAACTTAGGTTCATTCTAATGTGTGTTGTTACCATCTACTTTTTTTCCCCCAAATCAAATCTTGGTATTACATTTGGGAATTAAAAAAATGTTATCTTGTTCTAGGAACAAATCTTTATAAGCACTACATATGAAAAAGGCATCTGGGTAGTTGTTTTTCAAATGGTGCCCTTCAAGGTCGTATGCCTAGCAATGGGTCATCTCTGACACATAATTCTGGGCTTCCAGGGGCTTCTTAGGCTGACAGCACAGCATTTCATTAGGGTGTGTATCATTTGCTTCCTGGAGGGGTCTGAGACATCAGATCCAAATCTATCCATCCATTATTTTTTGTTTGTTTCTAGATTTCAAATTGCTTTTTAAAAGTCAAGCAATTCTGGCACAATAGAAAAGAATGATTAAACAGATAGTTCCAAATAAATCAGTTGTCAAGTGGGACAAATAAGCATGGGTCCCTGGGATGCGTACCTTCCTCTGAACTTTGTTTTGGTGCCATCTTCTTTGATGACTACATCTTGTGATGGGATGCATCTTGGATTAAGAGGCAGGAGGCTTTTTTGCCAGTCCTGTTCCTGTGATTGACAGGTTGTATTGAATGAAATTGAGTGAGACCATTTCCTCTCTGTGCTTCAGTTTCCTCATTTAGTTGGGGCTCTTTTTAAAACCCTTCAGTTGAAAGAGTCTAGGAATCTTACTAGCACTACTGAATGGTTGTAATAATGAGTTACATTTCCACCTTGCTCTGTCCTACATTTGAGCTCCTCCTTGCCTTCAACAGAAGAACCTGACAGAAGCAAAGGCGGATTGTAGCTTAGAGAGGAGGGAGCAACTTGTTAGTATGTTATTAACAAGCAGTGTCAGTTCCTGCCTGCCCTGGAACCACCTTGACCTTACTGTCAAAAGGTATTTTTTTCTAGTGTCATCACTGTGAAGTTCTTGAAATCAGGAGATCCAAACCAGATAGTTATCAAGAGCTCCATTCCTTAAAAATAGAAGTAGAGCCACAGATGTAGAAAACAAAGTTATGGTTACCAGGGGGTTCTGGAGGTGGGGAGGGATAAATTGAGAGATTGAAATTAGCATATACAAGGTGCTATGTACAAAACAGAAAACTAGTACAGAACTAATGTGCTAGCTCAAATTCCTACAGCTCATCTCTAATTCTTGGAGATGTCCCAGTTTTCTACTCTGGAACTAGAAGACCTTGACCTTCTAGTCAGCTACTGTAGGCTTCCTACTTTTCTCTCTACAACAGATATGGGATTCTGGTCTCCACATCCCCAGTCACTATCTGACATCTGACTTCAGATGAGCCTCAATGGACCATGATTCTTTCACCCACCGGAGTCAAAAAAATAGATGCATCTTGCAGACTTCTGTTATTGCTTCTCTCCATTATGGTTACCCTTGGGATTTAGACATCATTCTTAACTCAAGATTTACAAGTCCTTTGTTTGCAATTCAGATTACTACAGGTAATTCAGTTACCCTGGACTCTGAGCTCAACTGGGCCCCTCGACACATCCTTCAGCTTAGCTTTTCCTATGGATTGCCATTTAAATCTTACATTTTCTGCCAGGTGAAGCATAAGGAACTGTCATTTGAAAAACAAGAGAAGAAGCTCTTATATTACTAACATTTTTGGATTGTGCAGTGGCATCACTGAAGGCTTTTCATTGTTTGATAGAAATTTCCCCTGGAAATCTGAGAATATAAGCATTCTAGAAGCAAAACGTTTTAGAAATGAAATTGACCACTTCAACAGAAATGGTTACACATTTTTCTAGTCTTTAATAGGTAATAAGTGCATAGCAAATTGCCGTGCCAGAGCTAGTGGGGAAGTTAATTCATTGCCTGTTTGTAACACATGGAGTCATTCCTGAGTGGCCTCAATTCATTTGTCCAAAAATAACTCCGAAGATGAATTGCATCCTAGATTTACTGTCTACAATTTTGTAGCTTGTAAATGCTATGGTGGGAAGCAGACACTAATTTAATAATTTAGATTTGGGAATAGTTGAGTGGAACTAAAGGTATTTGACCTTTCCTTGGTGAACTCAAATTTTGAGGGAGAGTATTTATGAGTTTGACCAGGGAAAGCGTTTGAGTTCATTAGCGGTCACAGCTGCTCACTATAAAGGTGGCAAGTTTACTATATTGAAATACTGCTGCCTAACAGCTTATTTGTCAGGTCAAAGACATGAGACAAGGTTGCAAGATATTTTTGAGGGTCTGCAGATTCTCGGAGAAATTATTCTTATTCCCAATGGCATTTTAAAAAAGTTTTGTTGATATTTGAGGTAAATATTAAGCATCATCACTTGTGATTGCTTAGAGCTTACACTTGTTGCCAAGGCAACCCCATCCATCACGTGGTGTGCTGTGCTTAGTCGTCTCGGACTCTTTGTGACCCTATGGACTGTAGCCCGTCAGGCTCCTCTGTCCATGGGATTCTCCAGGTAAGAATATTAGAGTGGGTTGCCATGCCCCCCTCCAGGGGATCTTTCCAACCCAGAGATCGAACCCAGGTCTCCCACATTGCAGGTGGATTCTTTACCATCTGAGCCACCAGGAAAGCCCAAGAATACTGGAGTGGGTAGCTTATCCCTTCTCTGAGGGAACTTCTTGACCCAGGACTAGAACCGGGGTCTCCTGCATTGTAGGAGGATTTTTTACCAGCTGAGCTACCTGGGAGGCCCCCTTTTGATGTACATATATTTACAGATAGAATGTTCCAGACCAAGGAGGTTTGCTAGACTTTAGAATTTGGTACCCAGTAGAATTGATTTCAGGGACTTACAAAGGTTAAAGTTGCAAATGTCCTTTGAGATAATTTAAACCAGCTTCTTCTTTTAAAGTTGAGGGAATTAAAGCTCAAGAGGTTAAAGAAGTTGATCAAGGTCACATATCTTTGTAGCAGAAGAAATGGTTGTTAAATCCAGGACTCTGCATTCCCAGTTTTTTCCTTCTACCATGTATTGAAAGTGTTAGAACTAAATTAGAAATTCAAGAGTTAAAAACACTGCTTTCTCAGGTGTTTTTATGTGGCTTTCTGGTGATGAAGCTGAGAAATGTAACATTTAAAAGGGATTTTACCCCGTTGCCTTTCAGTTTATTAGCCTTCCCTGAGATGTTTCTACAGCAATCTGTTTTCTGTGTTCCCAGTTTAGTACTTTGACATCCTTTTAATTTTATGCATAATTAAAATAGGTGTTTCCTTTGGCTTTAGGGGTTGGCTTTTGTTTTCTGTCAGCTTATCAGAGATCAAATAAATGCAATCAAATGAATTATGCAAAATTTCTGTGAAGTGAGGGCTACCTTTCCACATGCTAAAAAAATGTGCTTTTGCCCTTTTATCTGGTGGTGGTATGTATTTAATTATGTGTAAATTGTGCTGCTGGGAGAAACTTGGACTGAATACAATCCCCTTCTGAAAGGCCTGTTGGTGACAAGGATCCTGGGACTGAAGGCCCAGCCAGAGGCCTGGGGAGGGTGGGCAGGCCAGCACGGAGCTGACACCAGACCCCTGGAGGGCAGTGCTCACCTAGAGTCAGCCTCCTCATCCCTGTACAAGGCTAATGCAATAAGTAGTACTCACTGCTTTGTACATCCCACTCCTCCTGGAGTTTTAGACGCGCAAGGATGAGTGGCTGTGCTTATCCTTTGGTTGGCTGGCACTGCTTTTTTTGAGCCTCGGTGTCCTGGACTCCTTTTGCAGTTCTAATCTTTGTAATGTAGAGAAAAAGACACAAGTGCAAGATCGGCAGATCTGGGATCTAGTTTTAGCATGCCCTTAAGCTTCTGGTTTCAGTTTCCTCACCTGAAAGTTAAGTAGTTCTAACATTTCCTCTCTAAAAATCTATGGACCAGTGGTTCTTCTTTTATGCCTCATTTCCTTAGGCCCTACTTAATACTCAATTTCACCCCAGGGTCTACCTCTGGTTTTTAAAGAAGTATCAGGAAGTCCTCTTTGTAGATAAGTCTTCCGCGCTAGCCTGGCTACCAGGTCAGGCCTCTTTTCTAGGAAAGCTTCTTGCAGAATCAGTCTTCCAAATTAGCCACTGAGGTCTATCAAAATAACTTGTTAGCAGAAATGCTTAGTGATGCTTGTTCTGGGTAGAATTGCCTCCTTCCCCCAATTAGTATATTGAAGTCTTAACCCCAGTACCTCAAAATGTGACCTTATTTGGAAATAGAGCTGTTGTATATGTAATTACTTAATAGGATAAAGTCATGCCAGAATAGAGTGGACTCTGACTCCACTCTACTAATAACAGGACAGGTTTCCTTAAAAGAATGAAATTTGAACAGACTTGCAGAGAAGATCCCCTGGAGAAGAAAATGGCAACCCACTCCATTGTTCTTGTCTGGAGAGTTCCATGGACAGAGGAGCCTGGCAGGCTACAGTCCACGGGGTCGCCAAGAGTCAGACAGGACTGAGTGACTCACACTTTCCCTTTCACTTTCATGCCTAGAGGGAGAATGCCATGTGAAGGAGTTATGTGGCCATATGACAAGAAACTACCAGAAGTCAAGAGAGAAAAATTCTTCTTAGAGCCTTCAGAAGGAGTACGGACGTGTTCATATTTTGATCTCGGACTTCCAGCCTCAGAACTGTGAGACAGTATGTTTATGTTATCTAAGCTACCCAGTTTGTGGTACTTTATTACAGCAGCTCTAGCAGACTCTCGTAACTCCAATGGTTGGGAGATGTGTTCAGTGTGGCTTTTCCTGGATGGCTAGGAAGGCATAATGACTTGGTCCTCCCTCCTAAAATGCACTATATTCCATCAAGGTCAATATTACTAGGTTGTTCAAAATAACAGCAAATTTTGTATAACTTAAGCTATTATAAATCTGATAGGAAGAATGCACCCATTTGGTGTGAGTGGCTCAGTTGTGTCTGACTCTTTGTGACCCCGTGGGTTGTAGCCCACAAGGCTCCCTGTCCATGGAATTCTCCAGGCCAGGATCCTGGAGTGGGTAGTCATTTCCTTCTCCAGGGGAACTTCCTGACCCAGGGATTGAACCCAGGTCTCTTGCATTACAGGCATGTTCTCTACTGTTTGAAGAACCCATTCATGAGTAAGATAATTTATCCTTCTTTATTATTTGATAATGCTATGCTCCTCAAACTTAAACTAGCCACAGGAGTAAATGAAGTATGCTGACAGTTCAGTGATTCAAAACTATCTTCAACTTTAATTAATATTTGAAATGCAGGAACTCTCATTTGTCAAATTAATAAAAGTTTGATATTAAACTGTTCCTAATAAAACAGATCAGTTTACAGTTCTAGATTTTGATTGCAGCAATGAAGAGAGGAAATAACTGTAGTCACTAGTGTTTACTAAAACCTGTCATCTAGGCCTCTCTAAGTATACCCCACAGCCAACATATATTGAGAAAACTAGAACAGAAGTTGTATGTCAGGGAGTGGAGATGGGAATGTGTGTAGAAAAACCTCCACACACATTTTTTGTCAGCATCTGTGTCTCACTGGAATCTTAACACATTAAAAAGAGTCAATCTCCATATACTCCCTAGTTCCTAAATGGTGGAATATTTCTTTTATATCAATATATACTGCCCAGAGAAATCCAGGAATTTTTGGTATTTTGGCAACTATTGATAAATTCTGACTTTAGTTTGCCTTGTTTAGTGTTGTGTGAACTCTCTGAAGCAGAAATTCACTCTCGTCATGTTGTCCGTTACCAATTTCTGTACCATTTGGGCCCTATGTATATCACTGAATTTTGGTCAATTCCCTGATAACTTTAGTCTGGGAGACTAAATTTGACTTCAAAGCAGATTCCAGTCCAGGGCTAAGCATGGTCAGTATTATCTTTTTATTGATTCCTCAACTTTGCTTTTGAGATATATTTTAAATAAGTTCCTTTACTTTACAAGTCGGGAATAGAAGCGGCTTCCCGAGCGGTTCTGCCTGCCAAAGCAGAAGGAGATGTGGGTTCGATCCCTGGATTGGGAGATCCCCTAGGGGAGGGCATGGCCACCCACTTCAGTATTCTCGCGATGAGCTTGCCATGGAAAATCCCATGAACAGAGGAGCCTGGTGTGTTGCAGTCCACGCGGTCACAAAGCTTCAGACACGACTGAGCATGCGCGCGCACACACACAGGAAACGTTAGATTAGTATTATCTCATTCTGGTGCTAAAAAGGAAAGATACACTTTTCAAAAACATTTCTGGCAAACTACAATGAAATTATTAGAAGTAATGAGGAAAATAATGCATCATGCCTCCTTGCTAAAACAAACTGGGCGGTTTAAAAATGTATGACTTTAGCCCAAGACAGGCTATAGATCATATACTGCTTATTTGATGTTAAGTTTTATTATTTTTTCCATCCTAACTAGGCTTAGCTCTAAGTTTCCTAGCAGTAAAGTCAAGTGAAAATATCATGATTATGAGCTTCCATTTTTTAACAGAAGGAAGCATGCTGTTTCATCAAGAGAGGATTAACTAACAGACTTTGGTTTATTGGAAAGGTCCTGGCTTCTTGATGACATACGCTAGGCTGGCAGAAATCTTGGTGCAAGTTTTACAGAAGGCTGTATTCTAAGCAAAGGAGACTCTATAGACATTGTTATACAAACTAGGCAGAGAAGTTTGCCATGTATAAAATAAGTCAATGGGAATAAATTTCTTTTGAGAAAGCAGTGTAGCCCATTTAGGGTCTGTTTCTAGCTCATAGAACTGTTGGCTCTTGTGCTTCTATGGGGCATGGACTCTCAGTCAGTATCACTTGAAATTGACAACTGATTGTAAGTCACCAATTGAAAATTGGAAGTCCCTTTAATTGCTCATTATTATATTCTATGAACACAGCTAACATGAAATGTATTTGTTACCTATAGGTGTGTGTAATAAATTACCTCAAAATCTCATAGCTTAAAATAACAAACTCATATTATCTTTCAGCTTTGTTGGGTCAAAAATCTGAGTGCAACTCAGGGTCTTTCCCAACATCTACACTCACGATGTTGGCTGGCGGAGGATCCAATTCCAAGCTCACTCATGTGGCTGTTAGCAGGATTCAGTTCCTTGCTGGTTGATGGCTAAAGACCTCCCTCAGTTCCTTTCCAAATGGAGTTCTTCACAGGGCAGCTTATAACACGGCAACTGAGTGAGCACTTGGGAAAGAGAAAATGGCATAGAAAAAGCATCTTTCTATAACTTAAGCTTGAAAGTCACATTTTTCAAGTCACATCGCTTGTGTCACATTTGCTAAATTGAGTCACTAGGTCCAGCTACATATAAGGAGAGGGGTTTACACAAAGGTGTGAATATCAGGAGGTGCGCATCATTAGGAGCCACACTGGGGGCTTCCTAGATGGTGCCAGCAGTGAAGAATCCAGATGTGGGTTTGATCCCTGGGTCAAGAAGATCCCCTGGAGCAGGTCATGGCAACCCATTCCAGTGTTCTTACTTGAAGAATTCCATGGGAAAAGGAGTGTAGTGGGCTACGGTCCATAGGGTCGCACAGAGTCAGATGTGACCGAAGTGACTTAGCACACACCACCACGTGGGTGAGAGATCTTGTTGCATTAACTCTGGCTGTTTTAATTACATAATTTGAACTACTGTGTTATTAGTTTTTTTGTTTAAAAGATAGGTTTATATTACAGGAAATATTATAACTTCTGAATGAGTTTCCTTTAGTAGTGGTTTACTTACTCAGTGGCATCTGACTCTTGCAATCCCATGGACCATAGCCCACCAGGCTTCTCGGTCCATGGGATTCTCTAGGCAAGAATATTGGAGTGGGTTGCCATTTCCTTCTCCAGGGGATATTCTGATATTGTGTACAGTACTCTACCAATTTCATCATAGAAATATTAATGATGTAAAAAACTCTAAAAGGGGAATTAATAAAGTAATTTCCCAAGTGAGAGAGGTGTCATTCAGAAGGGTAAATGGATTTTTTTTTTTTGAAAAGTCCATTCATAAAACTTTTATTCCACTTACATGAACTTAATACACGTGTTCTTAACAATTATGCTTGGATTGTTCATGAAAATCTCATAAGACATTAAACAAAGCTAGCCATCATCTCAAGTTATTTCCCTGTTAACTATTTTTTACAGCACATGCATGTTAGGCAAGTATCAAAAAAAAAAAATCACAAAAGCAAAAAAAAAAACCTAAAAAAGTTAAATACATGGGTTTTTGTTTTACTGCTGTGCTTGATATACATGAAGTAATGAATATCAAGCAATTCATTTTTACTGCATCTTTACTTGTACATTTGTTCTTAGGTTGCCTAAAACATTTAAATACAAATAAAATGAGTGTAGCAAAAATAATGAAAGCAAACAGCAGGTAACTTTACAAATAATGGAATGTGAACCGTTTCTGCCCTTATCCAGAGTTAATTGGGTCACAACTAAAGGAACACTTCTGTAGCTGCAGTCAACAGTGTGCACACTGAGTCAAGTATTCCACAGATAACACATGGTTTAACATGCAATATCCATGGGACATCCATTTCTACTACAGCTTTTTAAGTGCTCCAAACCTAAAAAGTACCCACAACTACACCTGTGACTGGAACCAATTATCCCTTTTATTCCCCACCAGGACATACCAATATGCAGGCAGTTTTCTTTGCTTAGACATGGAAGCAGTTTTAACACTGGCCCTTGTGAAGCCACAATGTACCAAAAGTACTATGCCAAACATTTATAACTTGTATAAAAATTCCACATCCCCATATTGGCCACCTCAAGATGAAAACAGATAACTCCCTAAATGTTAACTGGCTCTACTCCCCTAATATTAAACATAAAAACCACATGGGAAATATAGAAATTCAAATAGAAGTAACATAAACCTGTCATAAATCGTAAACAAAAAACTATTTGTGGGACAGCATGGATGACAAATGGTCTACTGTGTAAATTTTAGAATGAGGCAGACAAAAGTTGGAAGGCCGGTTAATTTTCCCCTCCTTCTCCTGCTTCAGCTTCGTCTCCTTGGGTATCTGATGTCCACAATGTCAAGTTATCTCTCAGTAACTGCATTATTAGCGTGCTGTCTTTGTATGACTCTTCACTTAATGTATCAAGTTCAGCAATGGCTTCATCAAATGCTGTCTTTGCCAGAGAGCAGGCTTTCTCAGGGGAGTTCAGAATCTCATAATAGAACACAGAGAAGTTAAGGGCCAGACCCAGTCTGATAGGATGTGTTGGTTGCATTTCCTTTTTGCTGATTTCAAAAGCTTCTTGGTATGCTTGCTGTGACTGATCCACAATCCCTTTCTTGTCATCACCAGCCGCAACCTCAGCCAAGTAGCGGTAGTAGTCTCCTTTCATTTTCAAATAGAAGACTTTGCTCTCTGCTTGTGAAGCACTGGGGATCAAGAACTTTTCCAAAAGAGACAGTGCATCATTACAGATCTCTCTGAGCTCGGTCTCTATTTTCTCTCTGTATTCTCGAGCCATCTGCTGTTTTTTCTCAGCACCTTCCGTCTTTTGCTCAATACTGGAGACGACCCTCCAAGATGACCTACGGGCTCCTACAACATTTTTATAAGCCACTGAGAGAAGATTCCTCTCCTCATTGGATAATTCAGCTCCTTGCTCAGTTACAGACTTCATGCAGGCTTCCATGTCATCATATCGCTCAGCCTGCTCGGCCAGTTTGGCCTTCTGTACCAGCTCGTTTTCATCCATGACTGGATGTTCTGGCGGGCGCTTCCGGGCCGCCCCGACCCGCAGCCCCTCGCCGCCGCCCGTGTGGGGGAGGAGGGCTGTGCCGCCGCAGCGCGGGGCGCGGAGGCTGCCGGGTAAATGGATTTTTGTAGTAGAGCTGGAAATATGACTTTATTGATTATTTTTAAGGCCATAATTTACGAAGATTTTTTTCTTGTTTGGTCAAAATCTTCTGCATAAGTCTAGGAAAGGTGCTCAAATTGTTTTTTTTTTTTTTTGACAATATTTTGGTCATCAACTTCTCAGTCATGTCTGACTCTCCAGGCCAGAATACTGGAATGGGTAGCATTTCCCTTCTCCAGGGTATCTTCCCAACCCAGGGATCCAATCCAGGTCTCTCATGTTGCAGGCAGATTCTTTACTAGCTGAGCCACAAAGGAAGCCCAAGATACTGGAGTGGGTAGCCTATCTCTTCTCCAGGGCATCTTCCTGACCTAGGAATTGAACTTGGGTCTCCTGCATTGCAGGTGGATTCTTTACCAACTGAGCTATTAGGGAAGCCAATGTATAATCAACAATATATATATATATATATATATATATATGAAAAAACTAAAAATTAGAATTTTTTTTTATTGTGTTATTTGCAATTCCTTCAGTCTTTCCTAATGATACTATCTCTGGAGTTGACTTGCAGAAGACTGGGGATATTTCTGCTGTGAAAATATAAGGATAACCAAGTATATGGATCTACTGAAGCTTGGTTCTATTTGGAAATGACTTAAAAAATTTTATGATCTTTTTTTCCCCGCTGGCATGATTCTTTGCTTTGCTCAGAATATAATCTTCTGTGCTCTTTTCCTACTCAGTACAGAAGCAGAATAGAGGTCAAAGTTTGAAGATGGATGGAAAAAAAGGAAGGAAGTAGAAGAGAAGGATGAAAAAATTCAGGACACATGCTGATTTCTAGCTATGAACTTGAGATTTAATTGCTCTGGAAAAGCCACTGCATTTAAGTTGGTGAGCTGGATGAGGGGTGAATCTCTGCCCACTTTCACACAAATCAAGCTAACGAATATGTACTATGTTGGTTAGGTCAGTTGTAAAAATGGGGCAGAATAGACTGGAGACAAGGAATTGTTTGTCAGAAGCTGATTTTATAGGAATTTTGACTACCATAATGGCTAAGTCAACAGTGCATGTAGAAACTATCATATTTATGCTTCACATGGTAAAAAGCAGTACCATATGGCACAAAAATTATGAAAGAAAATATTGAAACTTTATAGTCTCCCAGAGGTCATTTTCAGAGATACTAAACATTTTTTTTGGTTGGTGTTCTCATTTTAAATTATGTTTGTATGAAAAATAACTTCAGTCCCCTTGAGTGTGGATGATCTCTTACCTGCTAATGGGCCATCCCACCTCCAGACTCTGTCAGGTTCTTCCAACCCTACACCTGCAGTCCTAATAAAAAAAAATCCAACTAACTACTTGACATCTCAACTTAGATATAGACACCTCACATATTGCAAGTCCGAAACAAAGACTTTGGATTCCTATTTCTCTCACCTGTTGCTCCCCAAGGCTTCCCATCCAAGTATATGGCATCACCATGCACCACCAGGTTAGACATTATATAGGATTCTTACATTTCTTTCATGACCCTGTCATAGTCAATCTATCTCCACATTCTATCCAGGATACCTGTTATTACATCCAAACTGAACTGTCTCCAATTACATCCATTGCTTCCAGCTAGTCTGAGTTATCATCCTTCTTACTAAATGGCTATGAGGGACTCCTAAATATTTTCCTGTTTCCATGTTTTCCTTCCAAATCTCAACTTCCACATTAAGAGGACTCTTATAGTGTATATATCAAGTTACATCACTTCCCTTTTTAAAACCTTCTAGTGATTCCCCATATTGCATAGGTTCAATTTGGCTTTCGTTACCATGGCTCCAAGCCCTGCGTGGCTTGGCTTCCTTTTTCTGCTACCATTTCACTCCACCATTCACTGTGCTTCATCACACTGGTCTTGTTTTTATATAGAACATACCAGCTTTTTCCTTCCTGATGGCCTTTGCCCTTCCTGTCACTTTTTTTTAGCTTTCACCTCTGACTGTGGTGTTGCTTTTCCAGAGCTTCACTCTACTAGCTCCTTCTGGTCATTTAGATTTCAGCTCTGATGCAATTTTCCTAGAGTTATCTTAACGTGACCATCCAACTTATGCAACAGTCCTGTGTGCTTTCTATCCTGTTTTCCTATTTTATATTCTTCACAGAGCTTATCATTATCTGAGAGTATTATTTTTGCTTATTTATTTATGGTCTGCCTCCATTCACTGGACAATAAACTCTGAGAAGTAACATCTCCCTGGACCTTTTCACTGTGCAATTCCAGCCCCTAGAACAGAGCTGGACTGTGGAAACTGTTCCAAGCATGCTTTAAATTGAATAGCATCTGTATTTTAGCCACATTGGTCTAGGTATTGGCTCCTAAACATGACATAGTATATCATCCTTTCGTTTTTAAAAACATTTACTTTGGTTTAATACCATATGCTTTCCCTCTCTACTTTTGAAAATTGTTCACATCTATCCAACACCTATTCAAATACCACCTTTCCCAACCACTCTAACACACAATTAGGGCCCTTCTCTGAAGCTGTATAACTATTGTTAAATTCATCAACTCTTTTTATTATTCATATGTCACATTGAAGTCTAGATTATCTTTTTTATGTGTGTCTGTCTTGTGTCCTCAGCAGGACTGAAAGTCCTCTGAATTCAGGATCTAAAGACATTCTATATACTTTTTACTATTATAATGAACTATTGTTGTTGTTTAGTCTCTAAGTCATATCTGATTCTTTTGAGACCCCATGGACTGTAACCTGTTAGGCTCCTCTGTCCATGGGATTTCCCAGGCAAGAATATTGGAGTGGGTTGCCGTTTCCTTTGCTAGGGGATCTTCTGGACCCAGGGATCAAAACTGCGTTTCCTGCTTGGCAGATGGGTTCATTACCACCAAACCACCTGGGAAGCCCTATTATAAAGAATATTTACTGATTAATTAATTTTCATTCTTATATCTAGGCATAGTTTTATGAATCAATTTATACATTTAAAAATATTCTCGCTCTTGGTGACTGCTAACACTTTCATTTAAAATGACACTATTTTAAGGATGTATCTGAGAAACAAATTTCTGAGTAAGTGGTACCAACTCAAGACTTTAACAAATGAACTTTTGGTTTCTGCTATTTCTATTAGATGTCACTTTAGAGAATTGAGGTAGATACAGTAAAACTTAGAGGTATAACGCTTGCAGAACAACTCAGCAATACATAGATAGGCAAGAAACTTGAGAGATACACTTTGTAAAGAAGTAATCCTTATTAGAACTTAGACTTTGTTTCATGGGAAAATAAAATCCTCAGTCTTATAGAGAGGTCAGTGTCAACAGAAATGCTATCTTTGACCAAGCAAAGTTCATTCTTACCATTCAAGAACTTTCCAGGTAATATATTCTATTCTTTACACTTCCTCAATCTACCATCAAATTCTAGGTACCACTTTCCCCCAAATTGTCTAGGACTTGATCTATAATTACTTTTTTGTCCATATTTAACATCTAACTGAACTGCCTCTTCTTTCAACCTGCAGATATGCTAACCACGTGGATAAGTCTTGGCCCTAGTTCTCCATTTGATTACCATCCTATCTTGTCTTCCCTTCATATCAGCTTATGAGAATGACTATTTCACACTCACTACTCCGTTCTCACATTCAAACCTTATCCTACTAAGTCACTGAGATTTCATCATCTCCCCCATTTAAATGGTATTATAACAAACAAATGGATGAATGGTTTAAAGCAAAATTTCTCATACATTTGATTCCATCTCCATATAGTCATATTATGTAAAAATCACCACAGACTGAGCAAAGGCTGAGTCATTGCTCTTGAGGGAAATACAGGGATGGGTTTCTGTGAGTGTCTGTCATATTTTCATCACTTGCTCAATATATAATGTTAGTTTTTTGTGTTTCTAAAGACACCTTATTTATGTATGTTGTTGATTTATTAAAAATCTTAATTTCGAAAGTACCATCTCATCACTTTCATGTTACTCTAGTCCTTGGAAGCATGCCACCAGATCCGGTTCACACACAAGGAGAGGGGATTACAGAAGATGTGGGCACCGGGGAATGGAGATCATTGGAAATTACTTTAGAAGTTATCTTTCTCCAAATCCTTTGCCCCTTTTGTTCTGCTATAAAATATTTATTGAGCTACTGTTTTGTACTAGGTGCCATGGAATGTACTCTTGACAAGTATAATCAAATCTTATTAATGACTAAACTGACCCAAGGAAATTCTTATAAATATAGACTCTTAGATCTCACTTCCAGATAACTTGATGCACTAAATCTAGATAAATGTCTGGGAATGTGTACTTTAAGATAAAGCAACTTTGGTAATTCTGATAACTTATCAGGCTGGAGTCCAATTCTCTAGTATTCTTTCTCTTTGGAACTCACAGTCTATTTGAGAAGACAGATAGATAAGCCAGTAAGTATAGTTGAGTTAGATAAATGCCATGTTAGGGACATGCATGGATAATTTGAAGTATAGAATAACACTTAAATGGAGAATTAGCAGATAGAAAAGAGCCAGGAGCTGCGTCTCAGAGGTTCTGTTTATGAGCAAGTCTTTTGCAAGTAAGATTAGCAGAGAATTAAGGAAAGAGAAATGGGCCTCAGGCAGAAGGAACAATAAGAAGAAAACTAGAGATCTGAGTGACTGTGACAAGGAATTTATGGTCCTTGGGTTCTGGATGCATGTTTGCAGGTTGGAAAAGGGAGTATTGGCACATTCAGGGAGTAGGTGCATTCAAGAGTGCCAGAGATGGAGCCTTCACAGTATGGCGCTGTGAAGACAGGAAATGCAAACTGACTTTGAAGAAGGAGACTGGCTGTAATCTGGATTGACAAAGAGAAGGAGAAAAAAAAGGACAATGATTCTACCATACTAAAATTAGCAAACACTGGCTATTTATACACAGAACTGGAGAAACTCAAACAATGTTTTCCTTTGATAGGCACCAACTGGAAGGTAAACTTCATTTTTAGTGGAAGAAAGATCTTCTGGGAAGTCACATATAATTGGAAGGTTTCTTTTTATCCTAGAAAAGTGGATGGATCCAATGAATTCTATAATGAAATTATGTAGGTTTTATAGTATACATTGTATTGATTGCTTAGAAATACGATTGAAACAGGCATGAGAATGAATGAAAACCTTTGCTTTCTATTTCCTCATTTCTCCTGAAGGGGAAAAGTATCAATTATTAGTGGGTAGAAGCCTGCCATTTGATATGACTACCCTATTGCCATGAGCCTCTGGGGAAAGTATTGTGGAGACCTGGGCCACCTTCACACCCACCAGGGGGTTTTCCTCAGTAGTGGAGAGGATTCAAGATGCTGAACTACATCCAGGAAGACACAAATTACGAACATTTCTGAAAACACTTTTCTCTGAAATATGTTGAAACCATCTCTAATGGGTCCCAACTGCAAACATTTAGCTTTGTTTGGACAGAGCTTGGATTCCCCAATTAATCATAATAAAAGACCATGTTAATAAAATATATGAAATGGTTCCATAAATAATTGATGACAAATTCTATTCCAGGTGGTTGAGGAGGTAAGCAGTAACATTATCATTTACAGTCTCTTTAGAGGTTTTGTTCTTACTCAAAGTTGCCGGTTCTTATGATTCCATGTTATTTAATGTCTTCTAAATCAATGATGATGTGCTGTGGTTGGTATTCAATGTACAAACCTAAAAGAGAGATCTCAAACTATCACACATAAAAAATGACTCCTGTTATTTCAGCCTTCCCTTGTAGATCCAGTTGTATGTGTGTTTTAAACAGTCCAGAGAACATTTTCTTCATTTTCTTTTCCTAAGACTGTGGTTTCTGGTGCAAAGAGCAAGGCAGAACTGAATGAAATTTGTGCTGCCTGAGGGTCTTCAAAGGAGTTTTCCAAATGACTCATGAATCAATAACTGATAGACTCAGCCATGCAGGGCATTTGTTTATTGCCTCTGATGGTTTGAATCCCTTTTCTTATAAACAAATTCCTCTTGAATAATAAAAGATATAAAATAAAACCTCATGGTAGTACCCCAGAAGCTGGTACTCCCTTGGCAGTTAAGCTCTGTTCAGTTAAGATTTATGGAGACCTGCTGGTTGTAATTAATTAAAAACACTCCAAAGTCTAGCTTTAAATAAAAAACCAAGACCAGAAAGCACATTCTCAGAGTATTTACTTATTTATTACTGTGGTTATGGGGAGATTTCAAACAAATAAATCTAATATAGTCTTAGAGAAGGAAAGAGTCCTAGTGGTTTAAATAAGTATTTAAAATATTTGGCTTGATAAATCTGCCTTTGCTCTAAGGATAAATTCTGAACCCTTTTGATTAATCTTTGAAGATGGAAAATGTATTTCTTCTTAACATATATCTATCTTCATTGACTTGGGCTGTGATAACAAGAGTGGGACGCATATCCCTACCCCTACTTTTTCTTTTTAAAGAAAATCATTTCTTTTTTTGTTAAATAGTATTTAAATATATACATCCCCACTTCAGAAAACTCAGAAAAACACAATAAAAAAACAGCTTAAATTACTCTCACATTCCAACTCCCTCAACAATGATTGTATATTCCATGCAGTTTGGCACCTATTCTTCTTGAGTTATATGTGTTATTTTATGTTATCATAACTTATGGATTTCTATATTGTCTTCCATCTTATCTAACTCTGAGCTATTGTTGTCCTTACTGACAGCTTGAAAACCAAGGGGCCCTCCACTAATCGCTGTGGCCTTGCCTGAATGTTATGGTTTCTTTCTTATGTGCCCTTTCTTTCTCTCCATTTCTTTTGATCTTCCTCTAACTAACTGTGTTATTTTAGGTGATTTATTTACCCCCTCTGGGTATCAGTTTAAAAAATATTTATAAATAAAAGTTGCAGGACTTGGACTATGACAAACAGCTTATATTACTTTCTCCATGATTTGCTTGCACCAACGCTTATTTATAATGGTTGCCACTTAACTGAATGTCTCTTTGGTGTGGGAGACCCATATTCTTAGAGCTGAGATACTCGGGCAATGGACAGATGCGCTATGGAGAAATTACAATAGTCACCAATGGAATAAACATGAAGTCATTCATTTTGAACGCGTCATAATGGTTTACAAACCTTTAAAAAAGTCTAAATAGGTTTAATGCACATTTATCATGATTTTCCCAAGGAGTAATCTCATTTCTACCAAAGCACTTTGTTGTCTGTATCGCTTTACCTTAAGGATTGTATTTTTTTTTTAAAATTCTTGTTAGAATATCTTTTAACTTGTAAAGATTAATCTGAATGTGTCTAATAATGGTTATTGGATTAAACGCTCCTCTCACACAACCACAAAAAGCTAAACAAGCTCAAGACAATGACAGCAGTTTTTTCAGTAACCACTTGTCAGGCTGCAATGTCACCCTCTCTAGGGACCCACCATGGGTGTGCAGAGGTCAGAGTGAACCTTTTTTCAGAAGTGTCAAAAACTTCTGATATCAAAAACTCAGCATCTGTGCAGAGATGCAGAATTGAATCTCGCACACAGAGATTTGGGTGAAGTAGAAAAGAATAGCTTTATTGCTTTGCCAGGCAAAGGGGACAGGCTTGGGGGACAGAATGGGTTCACGTCCCAGAAATGGTGTTTTTTCCTCCAGGGAAGATTTGCTGTGGAGTTTTACAGCAATGGTTCCAGGGTGGAGTTGTTGATAATATTAGGGTGTGTGCAAGCTCTTCTAATCTGGTTTCAGGCAATCCTTTTTTAAAAAAAATTAATTTATTTTTTATTGAAGGATAACTGCTTTACAGAATTTTGCTGTTTGCTGTCAAACTTCAATATGAATCAGCCATAGGTATACATACATCCTCTCCTCCTTGAACCTCCCTCCCATCTCCCTCCCTACCCCATCCCTCTAGGTTCATACAGAGCCCCCGTTTGAGTTTCCTGTGGTCTCAGGCAGTCTTCTTGATGAGCTTCTTTGGTTCTTTTAGTCTGGCTTCAGGTGGTCTTCTCTGGTATGAAGAATGCTGACATCTTCCGTGTGTTGGGTTTTAGTTATAAGAAGAGCTTACAGACGTTGTTATGTGTTTCCCCTGAGAAGGACTCAGGACCCCTGCTCCAAGCTGTGCTAGTGTTTCTTCACTGTTTCTCCCTTGACTGTGCACCCCTTTCATTCCTGGATTAGCAGCTGTTCAAATCTGCCCTTTGAAGAAGATCACGGAGGCTGGAGTCTGCTTCCTACAAGAAACAAGGGACACAGAAAAACTTCTATGCCACAGGGTCCTGCTTGGTATCACGCAGTCCTGACAGAGACAAGAACCTTGAGTTCATTTTGATTCAACTTTCAATGTCAGGGTTAAGATGACATAAGAACACAGGACCTTCAAGGCTCCATAGATTATGGACACTAAGAAGATGAGCTCAATTGACTTTGCTTCAAGAAATTTAAGTAGCTTCACAAGCCAAATTCATGATGTCAACACATTTAATTAATTAAAGAGTTGAGAAGAAAGGCAGACAAAGGGGAAAATGATATAAGGATGCGCACTTCCTCACCTCTCCTCCCCCATACCTTTGACTTTCATCTTAAACTAAGCAAATCAAATAGATGATGCTAAAAGTAGTCACTGCTGATATGGCTAAGTTACAACTGGCATATGGTCTTTCTGTCTTAGTAAACATAATATATTGCTTAATCCAGGAGCGACCCTAAAAGTCAGCAGCAGGATAGTTGCCTGATTGGCAAAAGTTCCAAATGATTGAGATGGTCTCTGTGAAAAATGTCAATCCTTTCCCTGGGGAGAGTCTGTGATGCAGTTGTGTGGGCAACAGCAGGCTTGGATCGAGCCAGCAGGGGGTCAGGAGAGAGCCAGACAGATGTCAGGGTCTGAGTTAAGCCAGTGATTTGGGAGTCAGGAAATGAAGACCTAGGAGTCAGCAGTTTAATGTGGCCAAGAGCAAGGTGGAGGTCAGGAAACCAGGATGTCAGACAGAGTCAGGAAGAAGCAGTTAGATCTGGGAGTGAAAAATGGAGGAATGAAGGGTTCAGAAGTTCAGAGCGCTTGCAGATCTGCTATAGCACAAGCAAATAAAACACAGGTAAGAGCTGGACCAGCAAATGTATAAGATCACTTTTGTATTTGTATACTTTGCCTAGCAGGTTTGGGCTTGGTGTATGCCACCAGGTAATTTGAGAAGACCCTGATGCTGGGAAAGATTGAAGGAGGGGGGAGAAGGGGATGACAGAGGATGAGATGGTCGGATGGCATCACTGACTCAAAGGACATGAGTTTGGGTAAACTCTGGGAGTTAGTGATGGACAGGGAGCCTGGTGTGCTGCAGTCCATGGGGTCACAGAGTCGGACATGACTGAGTGACTGAACTGAACTGAATTGAACTCCAGGGACTCGAGTCATATGATTTATTGCAAATTCTTTCACCATCTTCTGATCCCTAAACTTTCCTTCTTCACCTCTTGATGCAGATTCCGTTGTTTGCATTTCATAGGTCTTTTGAACACATAGGTTTGTTCATTTTGTGATGATTCACAGTTTGTGTCATTATATGGTGTGTATCAATAACATGTTTCATTAAAAATGCTTATATATACATATACATACATGTAACTGGGAAACAGCAAAAAATATTTGGTGGTTTGAAAATGAAATATGATATAGGGAACAGCACTTTTAAATGGATTCTTGATAAAGTCAGAAGTCACATTTGAACAATTCTTTAAACTTGGTTGTACTTAACTGAGTTTGGCATATAATAATTTCTTTCTTTTTTTATTTTTTAAGCACAGGCATGTGCTGCTTTCTTTGTCAAGGTAATGGGATTACAGTTGGCCTACATAATCTCAAACAGTAAAACCTTCAGGCCCATGAATGAACACTTAAGCTGCTACAATATAAATACCCAGAATGGCAAACATATACTTCTCTTTAAATAATTGTTGCAATTTTAAATTCTTTTGTTTGGCATTATATAGTTACCATTTCCCAAATTATGGGAGATTCTGGGTTGCTGATAGGTGTTAAGGTACAAAAAGCTTCCATTGCAGCTTAGCTTAGGAAGCAAATAACCAGAATTTTTTTTTTTTTTTAAATCCTGAACTTCTCAGAGATTTTCACGTCTAATGTGCTTTGGATTTCTTTAGAAGTAAGTGGAGATTTGCATGTTTTTTGAAATAGAACCATATTCTCATGAAACAAGTCAGGACATACTGATGTAGCATTTTAGGGTCCACAGGTTATGTTGAAAGAGAAGATTTAGTTGGTTAACTGATATTGGTATTCTACAAAGTAAGAGATTATTATAGTCTCCATAATTCTTAAGCCACTGTTACTACTTTACATGGAAGCTAGGATTCAGTGATTTACTTGTGTGTGATTCAGTCCAATAGACACTAAATCCTTGGAAATTCTCATGTATATAATTTGTGCTCCAGCTTCTGCACTTGGTAAAGTTAGGCTTAACTGTAAGTACTTGAAAGAAGTTTGGAGAGTTTTTAATGAAATTATATGAAAGATAGGCATTTTGATGAAGTTTTAATTACTCTAGTTGACCAAGGAGTATGGAATTTGGGAAGATATACAAGTGGTAAATCAGAATTCTTCCAGCCCTAGATTTTACAAGGTACTGACAGTGTTCAGTAAGAACACAAATTTTTATTCTCAAAGACATCTTCCCCACCTTTCATTCACTGAAAATACTAGAAACATTCACAAGTGATGAGCCTCACAAGCTGTTTCCTTGCCCTCTGTCTAATCTTTTCTAAAATACTAGTCTAAATTAGATGTCAGAAAACATTTACTGTAAAGCTCAGAAAGTAAATATTTTAGATTTTACAAGTCTTACAGTTTGGGTATGGGCTTCCCTGGTGGCTTAGATGATAAAAAATCTGCCTGCAGTGCAGGATACCTGGGTTTGATCCCTGGGTCAGGAAGATCCCCTGGAGGAGGGCATGGCAAGCCACTCCTGTGTTCCTGACTGGAGAACCCCAGGAATAGAGGAGCCTGGTGGGCTGCAGTCCATGGGGTCACAAAGAGTCGGACACAACTGAGCAACTAAGCACACACATAGAGTCTTGGTATCTATTGCAACTACTCAGCTCTCCCATTGTAGATCAAAAGCAGCTGTAGATAATGAAGAATGTGTGTGGCTATGTTCCAGTATATTTTATTTAGAAGAATGGGCAGAGTGGGCTAGGTTTGAGCCTTGGGCAGTTTGCTGATTTCTGGTCAAAATCATGTCACTGTATTACTTAAAATCTCTTAATGGTTTCCAATTGCAACAGAATGATATTCATTGTATCTAGCCTGGTACACATCATGCTTTATAATCGGGTCTCAGTCTATCATTCTACCATCATTTTTAATTACTTGCATGCCAAACAGTCCTCTAGTACATTGTGCTTATTACTTCTTGGGTGGTTTACACCAACAGAGGCTTTGCTCTTCAGCAGCTCTGGTATCCTGTCCTTCCATCTAAAACAACATCTTTGCTACAGCTGACACTGACCTAGGATCATGTCTTTGATTCTACAGGCAGTGCTATGAAGTTTCAGGACAAACAATCAGAGATGCCTGTATCTAACCAGTTGAGTTATCATCAGAAAGCAGACATGTTGAGACATTTCCATTTATGCAGATTATGTAAAATATGCAGACTGATAAATATATTTTATTTTGATGGAAATATACTATGGTGGTAGATACACAAACCTACATATGTGGTAAAATTATGCAAAATACACATACAATTCAATTATATACACATACAAAGAGTCCAAGCAAAACTGGAAGAATCTGAATAAGACTGGTGGATTTTTTTCAATGTCAATAATCTGGTTATTATGTTACGCTACAATTTGTGAGCTGCTACCATTAGAGGGAGCTGGGTAAAGGGTACATGAGATCTCTCCTATTTTATTACAGCTGTAAATGAGTTTATAATGATCTCAATGCAAATTTCAGTTTTAAAAAAGATTTATACAGGTCTTAGTCCCTTTACATAAACATTTCCCTTTTGTAACTATGAATCGCTTTCATTTCAAACAATAACTTTTCTTGTGTTAATTTATATTTGATATTGTTGCATTAGTCCTTCTACTTCTAGCTTTTTCTCCTGTCTGTATTTTCAAATCTCTCTACTTTACCCTCCACATCCATCATTCTCTTTTAGCTCTTCTTTTGGTCCCTTTCTTTTCTATCCTGGAAGAGTTTTGACATTGCTTCTCCAAAGTCTACAGCATAGACTTGACTTTCTATGGTGTTAATTCTTTACTGTTGATTCTGATTATTTTATGCTTACATTTTTTCTTCCTTAGACATCTTTTGTCTAAGTTCTTGATATTTTGAATATACATTTTAAATTCTAAGTTATTAAACATATTCATTAAATTTATTAATAAATTCAAAATAGCAACAGTTTATTAAATCTATAGTGGATGGAAAAGGAGTGGGGTGACATAACACATAGATATTACTATCTGTTATTTCATTAGGAAACATTTTCAGTTCTGAACATGATAGAAATGACAATATAGTTAAGGGAGATTCAATGTAAGAGTGAGATAATTTAAAAAAATGTTAATAGAGTCACAGAATAGGTAAAATATTTTTTTGGTTTAAGACATCTTAACTTTTGAGTGTTCATTCATTTATTCTATGAATATTTATTGGTGGCCTACAATGTGCTAGGCACTGTGTGAAATTCTGGAATATATGGATGTTAAAGATGTTATGAATAAATACCTTTGATTAATATCGCAAGAGTTAGACCATTAAACATTTGGAACATCTGCCACAGCCTATCCCTCTGACTCTATTTTGGGTGAGTGTATTTTGTGTGTGTGTGTGTGGTAATGCTTGGGATTGGGCATTAAAGTATTATCTCGTGTGGAAAAACACTTAACGAGGATGTTGTTGTTATTTCAGAGAAGTAGTTCTCAGAGTTCCATGTGATTTGATGCTTTTTGTCAGTCGGCTTCTCAATGTTAATGTCTCTAACAGACTGAAATAATCTGTTATCCCTAGAATACTCACCAAATTTAATTCAAATTAATTCTGAAATGAAAGATGACACATTTAATCCAATAAATACACTGGTGATCATTTGAAAATACATTTTAAAAAGTGACTTTGCCAACCAGATGGTGTCCCCACACAAAGAGCTAGATCTTGAAGAAATACTCTTTACAAAGTAAATTTACTCTGTTGGGGTTGGCTCCCAGCAGGAGTGGATCATCTTCCTTATTCTTTGACCAATAATGGTTCTTGACAGTGCACTTGACCCCACCCAAAGTGGAGGTCCCTGTACAGGGTCAATGATGGTGACTAGGAAAACAGTTCTGGGTGTGGTCTGCCTCTGTCCTGAGGGCCTACTCTCCAGGCAGCCTCCCACTGATGCCACTCAAGTGATAGACTGTTTCCGGCATTCTGGGTTCAGATCTGCAGACCAGCTCTCACTCCTTGGGGAGTGGGCAAGTGCCCTATTGCCTGGACTGTTTTTCTTTCTTGTGTTCTGTGTCAATGTGCTTTGGAGTGGGAGGACCTCGTACTAAATTGAAAGCATGCGAGGAAAAGAGGGAAGGAGGCCACTTGTGCTGTGTTGATTCTGAGTCACATAGGCTCACCTAACCTAGGCAAAAGGAGTCTTCAGGGTGGCTTAGTGTGCAGGACTGCAGACTCAGAGCAATAAAGTGTTTACTTGATATCCTTGCCTTCTGGGTATGCATATTTCTCAGAATCTTGCAGGGAGAGAAGACAGTTTAAGGACAGGATTTTGAATTAATTTACCATGACTGAGCCACATTTTTTTTTTTTATTTTTGTAAGCATATATTTGTGTCACTTGTTGACATAACTTGCATGTGCTTTGAAAGAACATAAACTTGCACGTGTATTTGAGTAAAGAACTAAATTTTGTTTATTTTCATTTTGTGAAATGATGTACACATGGCTAAAAAATCAAACAAACAAAATATATGTCTAGGTAAAAGCGACTATTAGACCCTTAACCCACTGTTTCATTCAACAGAGACAATTCCTTCCAGAAATTTTTCCTGTATATACATCAATGAATAACTTAAAAGCATGTTAAAATATTTAAATAGATCATTTTAAAACACATATGAACATGAGAATAAATGATTTTATTATTTGCTTTTCTAAGTTAAACAATGTCTTAAGGATTGTTTCATAGCAACACATAGAGATCTACCTTATTCTTTTAATGACTATACCATTTTCACTGCAGGGATGTAGAGTAATTTTTTCAATGAGAGATTTATTATTTCAAAGATAATAAATGTCACATTGAATGGATAGTGCTGGGTTGAAGATATTTCTTCCAAGGTTAAGACATAATTCAAACTTCCTTCCTTTCTTTCTTTCCTTTGGAAAAAAAATTCAACTCTATATATGTTATTGGAAAGATGAGTTTTGGTGATTCTAATGTTAATTTAACATCAGCTAGAATAATAACAATGAAAAGAATCATAATAACCAAAATTGTGGCTGGACAATATTCTAGGGTATTAATTATATCTCAAATATATCCTCTTTTCACAGTGCCTGATAATGCTTTATTTTGCAGTCCATGTCTCTAGACAATAGTCACCTGCATCAGAAGTATCCAAATGACTAGGAAATTTATAGAAAAATCCCAGTGCTTGAAATGTCAATTAGGTTGGAAGATGCAGAGGCTCTTGGAATTCTCAGAAACTTGGACTGGAAAAGAGGAAAAGAAAGGCAAAGGAATTACTCACAGAGAGGAAGGAAAGTGGAAAAAGCTCAGAAAGGGTAGGAGTGTTCGCTGGGAGCTGAGGAATGGGGACTCTGCTCTGGGTGAACATCCTGTTCCCAGAGACCCTCTCCCGTTCTCAAGCCTCTTCTCCTTACTCCTTGAGCTAATCATCCATGAGCAGTCTTGGAAAGAAAAGCTGTTCTTGGCAGTTTGGGGATCTCTGACACCCCAGGGAGTGGGAAAGGTGGTAACTGCAATATCAATCATAATGCAGATGTACAGATTCTATGTGTGAGTGCTTCCCAGGCATTATCTCAACGACCATAGGGGATTGATGTATGGATATATACCCTACAAGGGGCCCTAGTTGTCTAGACTATGATGTCTAAGGATTTTCTGAGAAAGATAAATAAGGAAGATATAATAAAGTCATTCAGGTAAAGCAATACAATTCACTACAATGAAACTGGCTTTGGATGGGAGATGGAGCTCAGTGTAGAGGAGGAAACACAGTTAGTTTAAGTGGCCAGGTAATAGTGAAGAGGCAGGCAGTTTGTCTTGAAATGGAATTTATATTTGTGAACCTGATGTAAAGAGTAATTTTTTCCCCTGAAAGCTGGTGTCTGTAACAAAGACCTCAAGAAGAAAAGATCATAATGTCCTTCATTACTACATTTTGGACTTGTAGTTTGTTACTTATTTCCTTCCTAGACTGGAACATCTTTTGGATAGTGATTTGTGCATATGAATGAACTACCTGAAGCATCACAGAGAACTCAGATGGGAGTTGTGACTGTTGATTGTTTAGCATTCACCATCTCTGCTTCCTTCTGTCAATAGCCCCAACTTGCATCTGGGTACCTACCCTTAACCCTCAATCCAACCCTCAGCTAATTACTTTTTTATATTTCTGTAGCAACAAGGAATGGTTCAGCCATGCATATGTGACCTAAGCCATTCCAATAAAAATATATTACAGTTTTTCTAGAAATAAAGAGTATTAGTGCTCGTTTCATCTCTATTTCTTTTATCAAGCCATGCCCGAGGTAGGACCTCCCCTGGACTTTCCAGTTATGCAAAACAAAAGTTTATCTTTTTTACCTCGTTTGTGATTGGGTTTTATATCATTTGCAACCAAAAGAATTCTAATCAATAAATAAAGATGGAAAAAGAAATGGTAAAGTATATTTTTAAGACTTCCTTGGCAGTCCAGTGGTTAATACTCTGTGCTTTCACTGCAGGGGGCATGGGTTCAATCCTTGGTTGGGAACAAAAGATCACACATCCTGTGTGGTGTGGCCAAAATAAACACATAAATAAATAAGTAGGATAATTCTATCTTATCCATTGGGCAGGAGAGCAGAAATGATCAGTGATGAATGCAGGCTATTTCTTTTTTGGGAGAACTCTAAAAGTATCAAAATATGTAACAGTAGTATTAAAAATTAGTATGAAATTACTTTTAACCATTACAAATGATTAACTCTCAGTTTTCTTATGAATAAATAGCAAGTAGGATACACTACTATTAGTACTGTGCTAAACTCAAGATAAATTCCTGAAAAATAGCATGGCAATTTCATAATCTTTGAGTTCAGTTCAGCTCAGTTCAGTCATTCAGTCGTATCCGACTCTTTGTGACTTTACAGACCCCATGGACAGTAGCATACCAGGATTCCCTGTCCATCACCAACTCCCAGAATTTACTCAGACTTATGTCTGTGGAGTCAGTGATGCCATCTAACCATCTCATCCTCTGTCATCCCCTTCTCCTCCCACCTTCAAACTTTCCTAGCATCAGGGTCTTTCCCATGAGTCAGCTCTTTATATCAGCTGGCCAAAGTATTGGAGTTTCAGCTTTAGCATCAGTCCTTCTAATGAATATTTAGGACTGATTTCCTTTTGGATGGACTGGTTGGATCTCCTTGCAGTCCAAGGGACTCTCAAGAGTGTTCTCCAACACCACAGTTCAAAAGCATCAGTTCTTCAGCACTCAGCTTTCTTCACAGTCCAACTCTCACATCCATACACGACTACTGGAAAAACCATATCTTTGACTAGATGGAACTTTGTTGGCAAAGTGATGTCTCTGCTTTTTAATACGCTCTGAAAATTTGTCGTAGCTTTTCTTCCAAGGAACAAGCATCTTTTAATTTCATGGCTACAGTCACCATCTGCAGTGATTTTGGAGCCCAAGAAAATAAAGTCTTTCACTGTTTCCACTGTTTCCCCATCTATTTCCCATGAAGTGATGGGACCAGATGCCATAATCTTAGTTTTCTGAATGTTGAACTTTAAGCCAACATTTTCACTCTCCTCTTTCACTTTCATCAAGAGGCTCTTTAGTTCCTCTTCACTTTCTGCCATGAGGGTGGTGTCATCTGCATATCTGAGGTTATTGATATTTCTCCTGGCAATCTGTGAGTAGCATGAGTTATAAACCACTCCTTAGAACAACTTACCATTCTTAGTTTCAGTGTAATATTTATGTTCTGTGAATTATTTAAAGAACTATATAGAGATGGAGACAAAAGTGGAGGGTAGAAGAATGTGAGTTCAGTGCTTCTTATGAAAACACCAAACTCATAACTAACTGCTGATTATCCATTGTCAAAAAATTCTGGAACCTACCAAAAAGATAACCTACATCAAAAGATAAAGAAAAAGCTACAGTGAAACAGTAGATGGGGCGATTGCAAGAAAATAAAATTGTATACCTGCTGGGTGGGCAAACTAGAACATAATTATACCACAGAAGTTCTTCCAGAGGAGTGGGTATTCGAAGCCTCATGTCAGGCTAACTAACCTGAGTGTCTGGCAATGAGAAGAGGATCCCTCAGAGAATCTGGCTTTAAAGGCCAGTGAGGATCACAGGAAGTCCACAGGTCTTGTGTGCACTAAGATACAGGGTAAAAAGCCGTGACCTCATAAGAGAGTGGACAAGACTATCTGATAGTACTGGGGGGTCACTTGCTGAGACAGGGGGAAGTTGTGGTGCATTGCAGGGTCAAAGACATTTTTGGTATCAGTTCTGAGGAGTATGCACTGGTGTGAGCCCTGCTGGAGATTGTCATTTTCTTACCAATATTTGGCCCCAACAACAGTCTGTAGGCACCAGTGCTGGGATGCCTCAGGCCAAACAACCAATAGGAGGCAAAATAATCTCACACAGGGTGCTTTAATTCTTCTGAGACCATTACCCTCTGGATATGCCCCTTATCATGGCCTTGTGCTCCAGAGGGACAAGACCCGCTCCAGCTAACAAAGGGCAGGCCCTTCCCAGCAGGAAGTCTACACAAGTCTCTAAGATTCATAAATCAGGGGGTAGACAGCCTAAGCAAGAAAAAGTGTAACCATGCAGCCCGCAGAATGGAAACTAGCACCACAGAAAATTAGATGAAATGACAGAGGAATATGCCCCAGATGAAAGAACAAAATAAAGTCCCAGAAGAACAGCTAAATGAAGTGAAGATAGATTTCTTATTAAAGAATTCAGAGTAATGATAGTAAAGATGATCTAAGATCTTGGAAAAAGAATGAAGGCATAGATCAATATGATACAAGAAATATCTAAGAAAGACCAAGAAGAACTAAAGGATAAACAAAAAGAGATGAGCAATGCAATAACTGAAACGACAAATACACTAGAGGGAATCAACAGCAGGGTAACTGAGACAGAAAAACAGATAAGTGAGCTGAAAGACAGAATGGTGGAAATCATGGCCATAAATAAAGAAAAAAGAATGAAAAGAAATAAAGACAGTTTAAGAGACCTCTGGGACACACCAGCATTTGCATTATAGGAATACCAAAAGAAGAGAGAAGTGATAATAGCTGCAACTTCCCTGGTGATTTAGATGGTAAAGCCTCTGCCTACAATGCGGGAGACCTGGCTTTGATCCCTGGGTCCGGAAGCTTCCCTGGAGAAGGAAATGGCCACCCACTCCAGTACCCTTGCCTGGAAAATCCCATGGGTGGAGGAGCCTGGTAGGCTATAGTCCGTGGGATCGTGAAGAGTCAGATACAACTGAGCGACTTCACTTGCACTTTTTCACTTTCTCTAACATGGAAAGGAAATAGTCATCCAAGTCCAGGAAGCACAGAGACTCCCAGGCAGGGTAAATCCAAGGAGCAACACACCAAGACACAAAGTAATCAAACTGACAAATATTAAAGACAAAGAGTAATATTAAAAGCAACAAGGGAAAAACAACATAACATACAAGGGAAGTTCCAAAAGGTTTTCCAGCAGATTTCTTAGCAGAAACTCTGCAGACCAGAAAGAAGTGGCATAATATATTTAAGGTGATGAAAGCATAAAACCTACAATCATGAATACTCTCCTCAGCAAGGCTCTCATTCAGATTCAGCAGAGAAATCAAATGCTTTAGAGACAAGCAAAAGCTAAGATTTCAGCACCACCAAATCAATTTTGCAACAAGTGTTTTTCTGTGTGGAAAAGAAAAGGCCACAGTGAGAAACAAAAAAGTTACAAATGGAAAAGTTGACCCATAAAGGCAAACATATGATATAGACAGGGAATAATTTATACACGAATATGATATTAAGTCCAGTAATTGTGAGAAGATGAGAGAACAAATGGAGAATATTGGAAATTCATTTGAAATCAAAATACCAGGAACTTAAAGCAATCTTATTTATATATAGACTGCTTTATCAAAACCTCACGGTAACTGCAAACTGAAAATCTACACTAGATATACACACACAAAAGAAAAAGAAATCCAGTACAACACAAAATTTAGTCACAAGTGAAGAGAACAAAAGAGAAGGGAAAGGAAGAACACCTACAAAAACAAATCCAAATCAAGAAAATGACAGTAAGGGCATACATTTTGATAATTACCTTAAATGTATTAAATGCTCCAACCAAAATATATAGACTGGCTGAATGGATAAAAAAAAAAGCCCTGTGGATAGTCTGTCTTCAAGAGAACCACTTCAGATCTAGGGACACATACAGACAGACAGTGAGGACATGGAAAAAGGTATTCTATGCAGATGGAAATCAAAAGAAAACTGGAGTAGCAAAACTCATATCAGACAAAATAGATTTTAAAACAAAGGCTGTTACAGGAGACAAGGAAAGACAATATATAATGATTGAGGGATAAATTCAAGAGGAAGATAAAACAACTGTAAGTATTTATACACCCAACATAGGAGCATCTCAAAATATAAGACAAGTTTTTACAGCCATAAAAGGATAAATCTACAGTAACACAAGAGTACTGGATGAATTTTACACCTCTCTTTCATCGGTGAACAGATCATCCAGACAGTAAATTAATAAGAAAACATAAGCCTTAAATGACTCATTAAAACAGATGGACCTAATTGATGTATCTTCAGGACATTCCATCCAAACACAGAAGAATATACTTTTTTTCTCAAGTGCACATAGAACACTCCCCAGGACAGGTCATATCTTGGGTCACAAAACAAGCCTCAGAAAATATAAGAAAAGTGAAATCACATCAAGAACATTTTCTGACCACAACACTATGAGATTAGAAATCAGCTACAGGAAAAAACTGTAAAGAACACAAACATGTGGAGACTAAACGATTTGCTACCGAACAACCAATGGGTCACTGAATAAGTCAAAGAGAAGATTAAAAGTTACCTAGAGACAATTACAATGAAAACATGACAACCCAAACTTATAGGATGAAGCAAAAGCAGTTCTAAATAGCAATACAATCTTACCTTAGGATACAAGAAAAATCTTAAATAAACAACCTAATATTATACCTACAGCAGTTAGAGAAAGAAGAACAGAATCCAAAGTCGATATAAGGAAAGAAGTCATAAAAATCAGACAGAAATAAGTGAAATAGAGATGAAGAATACAATAGCAGAGGTCAATGAAACTAAAACCTGAATCTTTGAAAAGATAAACAAAATTGATAAACTTTACCCAGACTCATCAAGTAAAAAAGGGATAGGGGTCAGTCAAATTAATAAAATTAGAAATTACAAAGAAGAAATTATGATGGATATCACAGAAATACAAAGCATCGTAAGAGACTACTACAAGCAATTATATGTCAATATAATGGACAGCCTAGAAGAAACTGGACAAATTCTTAGAAAGGTACAATCTCTGAAGACTGAACCAGGAAGAAATAGAAAATATAAGCAATCCCAAGTACTAAAATTGAAACTATCATTTAAAAACTTGCAACAAGCAGAAGTCCAGGGCCAGAAGACTTGAGAGATGAATTCTAGAGTTAACACCTCTCCTTCCAAAATGCTTCTAAAAAATTGCAAAGGGACACTCCAAAACTCATTCTATGAGGTCACCATCACCCTGATACCAATATAAGACAAAGATATCACATAAAAAATAAATTACAGGCCAACATCACTGATGAACATAGACTCAAAAATCCTCAGCAAAATACTAACAAACTGAATCCTATAATACATTAAAGCGATCATACAACATGATCAAGTGGAATTTATCCCAGGGATGCAAGGATTTTTCAATATCTGCAAATAAGTCAGTGTGATACTCCACATGAACAAATTGAAAAATGAAAACCATGATCATCCTAACTGATGTATAAAAAGTTTCAGAAAAAATTCAACATCCATTTATGATAAAACATCCAGAATGTGGGCACAGAGAAAACATACCTCAGTATGATAAAGGTCATATATGACAATTAGAAAGAATAAGTAATTTTGTGAAGAAAAATGGACAACACAGTTAATTTTTTTCCAAAATATTCTTCTTTATATTGTCTTTTATTCATGTTATTCAAAGATAGTGATTGTAATTTTTAACAATTTTATTTTAATGACTTTTTTTGCCTCAATTAGAATCATACTTTGAAATTGGTAAATTCTTAAAATGATTATTTCTCTCCTTGGAAAATTTAACAGATGCTAGAACATCATATCTAGAGAAGCATGATGAATAGAAAAATATAATCAAGAAAAACTGAGAATTATGGTCATGATAACTATTTTGTATATAGGCAAAAATATTATTAAATTTACATAAGTACTCTGCTTGGAGAATAGAATCTTAAACTTCTTAACTTTTCTTGATGATTTGGAGTAGTTAAATAAGGAATTGTCATTAATAACATAAGACAGTCCAGCCTATATTTGTCATTGGAAAAAAGGAAAAATGAACATGTTTTAATTATTATGGATGCATCTTACTAAATGATATATTTTTTATAAATTACATGAGTAAACATTTTTCCTCACAGTAATCTCTAAGTATATTTTATTTTCTAAACAAAGAAGATATTTAATTTTTAGCATAAAAACCAGAAAGAAGTAAAACCTGCCAGAAAGCACTAAAGATATCTCATTTTACATCCCTATAGTCCTGATTTTTCCATTATCCATATTTTAGTGAACTTATCTTTACAGTAGACATTCACTTATCTAGAATCTAAGTATCCACCCCTGCCCCTAACTTGCTTTATAAGAGAATTGGAGCTAATCCATGGTCAAGCAAGGTGTACAGCAGTAAACTGAGGGTGGGGAATTCAAGGTCCATTTCACCTAGGGAAGATAGCTGGCCTGATTTTGGATATATGGAAAGAAGATCTGAAAGTGGTGAGACCAACTGTCTAAGAGACCAAGGTGCAGGTCTGTGCCGCTGTTATACCCACTGTTAGCATGTAGTGTCATCCAGGCATTTTCTGTCAGTGTAAGTGAGGGTGAAAGTAATATAGCCCAAGTGTACCCAACAGCAGCAAGTGTTGGGAACTCAGTGATGTAGAGATGGGGGTAAGGGCGGGGGATCTGGTTATTGTGAGGACCAGCACATGGTCGTTCGTATGAGGACGGCAGGCTCCTTGAAAGCAAGGGGGCAGCTTTCAGTTGTCTCTGTCATTTCCCTAACATACTTTTCAGTGCATCGTAGGTACTCAGTATATTTCTGGTAAATGGGAAAAAAAGGCAGAGACCTAAGTACACAGTGTACATGTGATGGAATTAAGTTATTCAGAAACTGGGTGTGAAGGAAGAACTTGGAATATAAGGTACAAAGAAGAAAATTGGTTTCTTGTCAATGGGAAAATGAAAGCAACAAGACACAAGCGGTGCCATTAATTCATTCAACTGCTATGTATTTACTGAACATTCAGTCTGTGGTCTGTGTTGTACTAGTATTTACAGAGAGGTGAACAATACAGATAAGGTTTCCCTGCATTGATTCTAAATTTCTGGCTTGGGAAAGATTGTCCCAATGCTAAGAGGGAGATCTACATTAGGCAATGGCACCCCACTCCAGTACTTTTGCCTGGAGAATCCTATAGATGGAGGAACCTGGTAGGCTGCAGTCCATGGGGTGACTGAGTTGGACATGACTGAGCGACTTCACTTTTATGCATTGGAGAAGGAAATGGCAACCCACTCCAGTGTTCTTGCCTGGAGAATCCCAAGGACGGGGGAGCCTGATGGGCTGCCGTCTATGGAGTCGTACAGAGTCAGACATGACTGATGTGACTTAGCAACAGCAATACTCCAACTGGAGGTTTGTCCTCACCATTTTGACAGATCATCCTTATTCAGGTCACTGGTGATTTATAATTGGTCAATGGTTAATTCTAATCTCTCATCTCACCCTCCTATTAGAAGTGTTGGACAAAGTTGGTGATTCTTTTGTTGACTGATTTTGCTGACTTTGGAAACTTTAAGGGAATGACTACCAACCTCTGCTTGCCTAGATTCAATTTTTAAAAGAAGGACATATTTATTTGTAATGTAGTCTGAGCATGTTGTTAATCAGAAATTATTTCCTGAAACAGTCTCTAATGGTGTCAATGAAATTTACACTCATAGAACTCACTGATATGAGTAAGGCATGTTATTAACACTTCCAAATGTACAAGCTGGGTTTAGAAAAGGCAGAGGAATCAGAGATCAAATTGCCAACATCCATTGGATCATAGAATAAGCAAGGGAATTCCAGAAAAGAAAAATCTCTGTCTGCTTCATTGATGATACCAAAGCCTTTGATTGTGTGGATCACAACAAACTGGAAAATTCTTAAAGAGACAGAATTACCAGACCACCTTACCTGTCTTCTGAGAAACCTGTATGCAGGTGAAGAAACAACAGTGAGAACTGGACACAGAATAACAGGCTGGTTCAAAATTTGGAAAGGAGTACATCAAGGCTGTATATTTTCACCCTGCTTTTTTAACTTATATGCAGAGTACATCATGCGAAATGCAGGGCTGGATGACTCACAAGCTGGAAACAAGATTGCTGGGAGAAATATCAGCAACCTCAGATATGCAGATGATACCACTAAAGGCCTAAAGCCAAGAAGAACTAAAGAGACTCTTGATGAGGGTGAGAGAGGAGACTGAAAAAGCTAGCTTAAAACTCAACATTCACAAAACAAAGATCATAGCCTCTGGTCCCATCACTTCATGGCAGATGGATGGGGGAAAAGTGGAAACAATGGCAGATTTTATTTTCTTGGGCTCCAAAATCAATGTAGACAGTGACCGCAGCCACAAAATTAAAAGACTGTTGCTCTTTGGAAGGAAAGCTATGACATACCTAGAGAGTATATTAAAAAGCAGAGACATCACTGCCAACAAAGGTCTGTCTAGTCAATGCTCGAACTACTGCACAATTGCACTCATCTCACATGCTAGTAAAGTAATGCTCAAAATTCTCCAAACCAGGCTTCAGCAGTAGGTGAACCATGAACTTCCAGATGTTCAAGCTGGTTTTAGAAAAGGCAGAGGAACCAGGGATCCAACTGCCAACATCTGCTGGATCACTGAAAAAGCAAGAGAGTTCCAGAAGAACCTCTATTTCTGCTTTATTGACTATGCCAAAGCCTTTGACTGTGTGGATCGCAATAAACTGTGGAAAATTCTGCAAGAGATGAAATATCAGACCACCTGACCTGCCTCTTGAGAAATCTGTATGCAGGTCAGGAAGCAACAGTTAGAACTGGACATGGAATAACAGACTGGTTCCAAATAGGAAAAGGAGTATGTCAAGGCTGTATATTGTCACTCTGCTTATTTATTTATTTATTTTTTTAAATTGTTTTTGCCATACATTGTCATAATATCACCATGGGTTTACATATGCTTCCCCTCCGGAACCCCCCTCCCTCTTCCCTCCCCCCCC
>ML662442.1:12295387-12394159 GCA_007570785.1 Antilocapra americana
CGCCCTTTGTTCTGTGCCACCCGGCCGGCCGCCTCTCTGCCGACTCCACACCTCTCCTTGTTCTGCGTGGGCCTGGCAGGGGGGCTCTTCCTGGGGAAGGCTACTTCTCAGTCTATCTCCGGTTAGCCCCCTGGGTTGGGTCGCTCAGGCTGCTCCGTTCCCTGAGCGCGCGGCCCTCCCCTCCCTGAGCAGTCCGCTTTGGCTAGTGGGGGGTGGGGCGTCCGGCCGCCGCTTCCCTGTGCCTTCCAGCCAGAAATGTAGCTTGCAGGGCTTAAGTATTAATCTGCTTTTACTCCCAGCTATCTTGCTCTCCAAGATTCACCGCAAATCCGCCCGAGAGAATGCTCCCTGGTATTCGGAAACCTTTCTCCTCTTTTTTTTTTCCTCTTTATTCCAGACTCCCCTTCCGGGACGGATCCCCACCCCCAACTCTGTCTCTCCCTTTACTTTTTTCTCTCTCTTTTTTCTTTTGTCCTACCTCCTCTAGTCGGCAATGGGCCGTCCCTTCAGATGCCCGATGTCCTCTGCCAGCATTTAGATCCTGTTTTATGGAGTTTGCGTGGTCTTTAAAAGTTCTTTTGGTGTATTTATTGGGGAGAGAGTGGTTTCCCCGTCCTATTCCTCCGCCATCTTAGTTCCCCCCTCACTCTGCTTATTTAACTTCTATGCAGAGTACATCATGAGAAATGCTGGGCTGGAAGAAGCACAAGCTGATATCAAGATTGCTGGGAGAAATATCAATAACCTCAGATAGGCATATGATACCACCCTTACGGCAGAAAGTGAAGAGGAACTAAAAAGCCTCTTGATGAAAGTGAAAGAGGAGAGTGAAAAAGTTGGCTTAAAGCTCAACATTCAGAAAACTAAGATCATGGCATCTGGTCTCATGACTTCATGGCAAATAGATGGGGAAACAGTGGAAACAGTGAAAGAGTTAAGGTTTTTGAGCTCCAAAATCACTGCAGATGGTGATTGCAGCCATTAAATCAAAAGACACTTAGTCCTTGGAAGGAAAGTTATGACCAACCTAGATAGCATATTGAAAAGCAGAGACATTACTTTGGCAACAAAGATTTGTCTAGTCAAGGCTATGGTTTTTCCAGTAGTCATGTATGGCTGTGAGAGTTGGATGGTGAAGAAAGCTGAGCACTGAAGAACTGATGCTTTTGAACTATGGTGTTGGAGAAGACTCTTGAGAGTCCCTTGGACTTCAAGGAGATCCAACCAATCCATCCTAAAGGGGATCAGTTCTGGGTGTTCATTGGAAGGACTGATGTTGAAGCTGAAACTCCAATACTTGGCCACCTCATGCAAAAATTTGACTCATTGGAAAAGACCTTGATGCTGGGAAGGATTGGGGGCAGGAGGAGAAGGGGATGATAGCAAATGAGATGGCTGGATGGCATCACTGACTTGATGGACATGAGTTTGGGTAGACTCTGAGAGTTGGTGATGGACAGGTAGGCCTGGTGTGCTGCGATTCATGGGGTGGCAAAGAGTCGGACACGACTGAGCAATTGAACTGAACTGTATGGATGTGAGAGTTGGACCATCAAGAAGGCTGAGCACCGAAGAACTGATGCTTTTGAGTTGGTGTAGGAGAAGACGCTTGAGAGTCCTTTGGACGGTAGGGAGACCAAACCAGTCAATGGCAAAGGAAATCAACCCTGAATATTCATTGGAAGAACTGATGCTGAAGCTGAAACTCCAATATCTTGGCTACCTGATGTAAGGAGTTGCCTCATTGGAAAAGATTCTGATCCTGGGAAAGATTGAGGGCAGGAAGAGAAGTGGAAGACAGAGGATGAGATGGTTAGATGGCATCACTAACTCAATGGACATGAGTTGAGTGAACTCCAGGAGATAGTGTAGGACAGGGAAGCCCAACATGCTGCAGTACATGGGGTCATAAAGAGTGGGACATGACTTAATGGCTGAACAACAACAACAGTATTCAGAAGAGGTATGAGGAAAGCCAGGAAGATTTAGAGCTGCTGATGGAATCTCTCAGTCTATGTTTCTTTCTTCACATTTAGATCAGTTTGTTTTCCTATTAATGATATTAAAATTTCTTAATACTTTCAACCAGTGCTTAACTTAGCTGTTGTGATTTATTATTTTTCTTCTACTTTGCATTTTTCCTTCAGATTTTGTTTCCTTACTTGCTAATGTATTCGAGTTTTACAACTTGCATGACATTGTTTTCTCTAGTCATTCTATAAACCCCTTTGCATGACCAAAATTAGTCCTGAGGTCTAGTCTTGCCCCTGAAAAAAGTAAGTTGATGATGCTTTCCAAAATGTGGCAGAATCACTTTAGTCCTGTGTGAGTTAAAAGGACCTACATTAACAGTGTAGTTAAAATGTTGGTTTTTTTTTACCCTTTAAGGGTTTACTTAAAAAAAAAAAAAGCAACAACTAGAAGCACATCTCTTTTTTTCCCCATTTGATGTTTCCACTGTTAAAAAGACAGAGTAAATGCCTCTCAGGCTTAAAAAGGGCCATCCTTTTTCAGCAATGTCTGGAGTGTAGGAGTGAAACTGTGAGTGAGGTTGCATTGACTTATTTCATCAATTAACATTTTTGTGCATGTTTCTCAAGTGCTGGCTTCTTTTGTGAGTTGGATCTGGGGAACATAGAGCTCTGCATCTGAAGTCCCCAGCCCTGTCCTTTCTGCTGGATTTTTTCCCTGAGAACACCACCGGGGAAGTGTGTGGACTAGTTTGGACTGTGTAGACCCTGATCACCATGGCAGAAGCTTGAAGAATACCAAGATCAAACTATGAATGTAATTCATATGTGTTACCTCTGTAGAAATATCTGACTTGTACTTCAGGTTGAAGTACATTATTGATTCCATAGAATTTGATTTATTTTATTGGAGAAAAATTTTACAGTGTAGACATGATAGAGTGTGACATGGAAGCAAATGTGAAGGCAAAGCCTGAAGAAGGATTCCAGGGCGAGATAGGGACACTGGCAGACTGGGAAAATGAGATCACATTTTTATGTGGGGAGATTCCTCAAAACAAAACAAATGACAATAGAGCAAAGTAATGGAAGACATGAGCTGTTTTCTAAATTTTGCCCAGGGCAGACTCAGCCTGACTCACACTCAGCCTTTTGACTTCTAAAGCATGTCCTTTGACCCGTGATCACTCACTTAAGACATAAAGCAGCTGGGTCTTGTGGTCAAACGTTTGGTGACCTGGGAATTTTGAATGATAAACAGCTAAACTGAGTTTACCGTAAAATAAACAAGATGCATCTTAATTTAGCCTGGAAATATTTAACTGAATAGAGCTCTCTGACTAGGCTTGATAAGGTCTTGGGAAATTGGTGTCAGTCCAGTAGAGAAAAGTACTACAAGGTTGGGTCATTCCTCACTGTAGTTTTATATAACACAAGGAGCCCAGCCTGGAGCTCTGTGATGACCTAGAGGGAGTGGGATGGGAGGGGGAGGGAGGCTCTAGAAGGGGGATATATATATATATATATATATATATATATAAATTGTGATTGATTCTTGTTGTTGTATGGTGGAAACCAACATAACACTGTAAGGCAATAACCCTTCAATTAAAAAAAAGGACTGTGGTAGTTGGTTTTCATAATTAGAAAATTTTATAAAAGATGAATTTATTGGGATGACAAAATTGAATGATTTATGAGACAATGATAATTTATGAGACAGGGCTTCCCTAGTGGCTCAGATGGTAAAGAATCTGATTGCAATGCAGGAGACCCAGGTTCATTCCCTGGGTTGGGAAGATCCCCTGTAGAAGGGAACCCACGCCAGTATTCCTGTCTGAAAAATCCCATGAATGGGGGAGACTAGTGGTCTATAGTCCATGGGATCACAAAGAGTTGGACACTACTGAGTTACTAACACTTTCACTTTCTTCATGAGACCATGTAGAAATGGTCCACATGCAATGCCAGTAGTTACATATATGTGCAAAAATGCTGTAAGAGCAAATGAACAAAATCTTAATATACAATATATAATTTTATTCTTTCTGGGATAAATATGAAGATCAGGGTTTCTAAAACCCCATCCTGGCATTGAGTCTAATGTGTACAACAAAAATTCTTCTGGTTGTGACAAAGATCCAACAAAGTATTGATTGTAATTTATGTATTTTTTTCCTATAATGCAAGAAAATAAAAATTCTTTGACGTATGAGGTGGTTAAGCTTCTCTTATTTGCCTGAAATATTATTGTTTCATTTCTGTATCCTCTCCCCTTGCATCTAATTATTTAACAATTTTTGGCAGTTCTTTTACATGCTCTTTCACACACATTCCTTTTCTTACATCTCCACTGCTGTTGCCTGTTTCAGCCAGTTGCTCTTTAATTTACATTTCTTCTGAGGATTGTTGCAACTGCATCTCCCTGCATCCAAGCCCTCCTCATGTTTCATATCTTAGTTAAAATATGACATTTTCATTTGCTTTATATTTGTTATTCTGGTAGGTATGAAGTGGTATCTCACTGTGGTTTTAAATTGTGTTTGTTGAGTGAGTAGTGAGTTTGAACACTCTTTTTGTGTTTATTGGACATTTAGATATCTTGCTTGTGAAATGCCTTTCAAATAAATCTCTTGCCAATTTTTCTATTAGATTATCTTATTTTAATTAATTTATAAATGCTTTTTGTATATTAGGGTAATAAACTCTTTGTGAATTGTATGTTTGGTGAGGGTTTTCTACTAATCTGTGGCTTTCTCTTTTACTCTCTTTATGGTGTCTTGATAAGAAAAGTTTACTAATTTAAATATTTCACAATTAATCAATCTTTTCCTTCACAATTATGACATTTTAAGTATTATTTAGGAAATAATTGCTGACACCAAAGTCATAAAATAAGCTCATATGCTATATCTTAGAAACTTTATTTTTTTCACATTTAGATGCACAATCCATCAGGAATAGATCATTAAGAGTGTGAAGTACATGTTAATTATCATATGTGAAATCAATCGCCAGCCCAGGTTTGATGCTCGGGGCTGGTGCACCGGGATGACCCAGGGAGAGGGAATCGGGAGGGAGGAGGGGGGGGGTTCTGGAGGGGAAACATATGTATACCCATGGCGGATTCATGTCAATGTATGGCAAAACCAACACATAAAGTAAAGTAAAAAAAAAAAAAAAAGAGTGTGAAGTAGGAGTTAAATTTCACTTTTCCCCCTGTGGATGTCAGATTGCCACTATACCATTTACTAAATAAAGGCTTTATGTACTGCTCTGTAGTGCCACCTTTATCATAAACCATGTTTCCATATATGTGGGGGTCTTTTTTATGACTCTTTGTTCTAGTCCATTGGTCTACTTACCAAAACTTTGTCAAATCCATGCTGTGCCTGCTGATTTTCTTGGAGAGAAAAAGTATTTTTCCGGATTCATCTCAGGAAAACACAAGGGTAGCAAAATATATTAACAGTTTATATAATTATATATGCTGTTTATTGAGGTATAATTTATACATAGTAAAATTCACTTTTAGCTGTATAGTCCTATGACTTTTGACAAATGTATACAGGTATACATACACTAGAAAACTCAAGGGATAGAAGATTTCCAACACCCCTGAAATTAACTCAGGCCCCTCGTAGCCAGCAATATCCCCCACTCATCTGTTGGCAAGCTCTGATCTATTTTCTGTTCCTATAGCATTCATTCTGTTAGTTTCTTTGCAGAGCAGATATGTTTAACTTGGATGAACCCCACTTCATCAATTTTTCTTTATAGTTCATGCTTTTGGTCTTGTGTCTAAGCAATCTTTCCTGATATCACAAAATTTTTCTGCTTTTGTTTTACATTTCAGTCTATTTCTGTTTTGAATTTTTTGTAGAGATGTACATTTCAGTCTATGTTCTGTTTTGAATTTTTTGTAGAGATGTGAAATGTGAGTCAAAATTTTATGTTTTTTTTTTTTTTGCATGTGGACATTCAATTGTTAAAGTACCAGTTATCGAAAGACTTTCTTTCCTCCATTGAAATGCCTTTGCCCATGTATCAAAACTCAGTTGATTATATATGTAGGTTTTTCCTATATCTATTTACCTTTTAATGTTCATTTTAAATTCAGCTTGTAAATTTGTATTAAAATATCCTTCCAGGATTTGATTGAAATTGCATGAAATGTATGGTCAGTTTAAAGATAATTGACATCTACACAATATGGAATTCAAACTATGAATATAGTATATCTCTTCATTTTCATTTAGATCTTTAAAATTTTATCAGCATTTTGTAGTTTTCAGCACATAGGTCTTGCATGTATTCTTTTTAAGATTTATACCTAAATAATTCATGCTTTTTGATGCTATTATATAATTTTTAAAAAGTTTAATTTCTAGTTGTTCTTTCCTAGCATATAGAAATACAGATGAATTTTTGTATACTTGTCTTATACCTTGTATACCTTTCTAGATTCACATCATTTTTAACAGTTTTGTAGATTTAGGGAGATTTTATCTGTAAATAATTGCTTTAGTTTGAAAAGTTGTCCCCTAAAAATTCACATGTTGTAATCATAACTCCCAAGTGTTAGTTGCTCAGTCGTGTCTCACTCTTTAGTGACCCCATGGACTATAGCTCGTCAGGTTCCTCTGTCCATGGGACTCTCCAGGCAAGAATATGTAGTGGGTAGCCATTCCCTTCTTCAGGGGATCTTCCCAGCCCAAGGATTGAACCTGGGTCTCCTGCATTTGCAGGCAGATTCTTTGTTGTCTGAGCCACCGGGGAAGCCCCATAACTCCCAAAGGTGATGATAATAGGAACTGAAGCTTTAGGGGAAGTGATTAAGTTATGAGGGTAGCATCCCCTCGAGTGGGATTAGTGGTCTTATAAAAGAGACTCTAGAGAGCTCTCCAGCCCCTTTCACCTTGGAAGGATACAGAAAGTCTTTACCTGGAAGAGGGCACTCACTTATCCATGCCAGCACTCTCATCTTGAATTCCAGCCCTCAGAACTATGGAAAAAAACGTTATAATTTTTTCTAGCCAGGAATTTGGTCTAAAATCCACAGAGCAAATGGACTAAAATAATAATAATGTGGCCTATGAGTAAAAATGGTTTTATTTTTTCCTTAACTTTACTGGATTTTTATTTCTTTTTCTTTTCTTATTTGCACTGGCTAGTGCATCCAGTATGATGTTAAATATCATTGGTGAGAACAGATATACTTGTCTTGTTCTTGATATGAGGAGGAAATAATTGTCTTTAACCACTGATTGTGATGTTGCAGTAGCTATTTTTGTAGATGTTTCTTATCATATTAAGAAGCTTTCATTCTGTACTTAGCTTACTGAGAGTTTTTTTTTTAATCAGGAAAATCTGTTGGATTTTGTTATATTTTTTTTTTCTGCAGCAACTGAGCTGACCATACAATCTTTCTTCTTAATCTGTTGATATTGTGAATGATATTGTCTGATTGGATTTTCTTTTTGAATGTTAAATCACTCTTGCAGTGCCTAGATAAATCTTACTGATCATGAAGTTTGTTCATTTTTAAAATATTGCTGGATTTGCTTTGCTTCCATTTTATTGAGACTTTTTATGTATGTTAATGGAGAGACAGCCCTCTCTAATTTTGTTTACATATATATGTATATATTTTTCTAGCATTGTTTTCAGGGTAATGCTGTCTTCATAAAATGAGTTGAGAAATGTTCTCTCCTCCTCTGTAATCTGGGAAATTTTTTTTTTTAAGTCATAGGTATTCTTCCTTAAATGTTTGATAGCATTTACCAATGAAGTTATTCGGACCAGGAATTTTCTTTGTTTGCAGGTGTTTATGTATGAATTCAAATTCTTTAGTACATATGCAACAAATCAGACTAGTGAGTACTTTTGGAGTAAACTTGGGGAAGTTGGTATCTTTCAAGGCATTTGCCCATTTTATCTAAGTTGTTTGTGGGCATAGAGTGTTTTTCTCTTTCATTCATGACATTTGTTATTTATCTTTGCTCTATTTAACCTGGTCATTCTGGTGAGAAATTTATAAATTTTATTGATTTTTTCCTTAGAAATCAGTTTTTGGTCTCATTGATATTTTCCCTATAATGCTCTTTTTGTTATTTTCTTTGTATGATTGCTCTTGGTTAAATTTTTTCTTTAAATGTTTTTTTTAATAGTGGAAGCTTGGATAGCAACTGGATGCTGTTTTAGCAGCATCTCACAAATTTTGATATGTTGTACTTACATTTTCATTCAATAGAAAGTAGTCTCTAGCTTTCTCTGGAGTCTCCTTTCTGACTTATGGGTTATTCAGAAGTTTTTTGTTTGATTTTCATGTATTCAGGGATCTTACACATATATTTGTTTTTGGTATCTAATTTAACTTCATTATAGGAGTTAATGTAGAGAAACTGGGTTTGGGTTTTATAGTTGCTGTAGTTATCTTCAGGATGTCAACTTATTCTAATGCTGTCCTATGCTTAGAAGGAAGATCTGGTGCCTGAAGGTTTACTTCCATCTTTGCCTTCAACCCTTAGCTTGTAGCTGTCCTTTCTGTCTGCCCCATGGTCCCGTGCTTCCCCAGATGGTGGGCTGGTGTGGCTTACTACCCAAAGTTTCTTCTTCTGTCTTTTCAGGAAACAGGGTCTGTTCTGCTGAAGGTGACAGCGTTTACTATACCTCCACCTGAAGTCTGAGCCTTTTGAAAGAAGCGGCTAATACAGGAGCAGGGCTCCCTGCCTTCCAACACTGGTGGCTCGTCCTCTCGCCTAGAGGGAATCTTTCTGCTCTGCCTCCAGTATTTCTTGGGAGTCTCAGTTGAACATCTGCTAAATAAAGCCTGAAAGTGTGTGGGGACTTCCCTGTGTGTGCAGCGCTCTCTGCTCTCCAAGAAGTGCACACGAATGCTATTTTTTTTTTTTACCCACTTGAATGGAAACCTCATTTTCCTCCCTTGTTCTGCCACAGGTGGGACCATGTTTTTTCCCATTCTCCTTGGTGAGGGCTCCCCATCTTGGGATTTCACATTGATGGGCTGTCCTGCAATGCCAACTCTCTGATGTGTTCAAGCAAAGTGATTTTGTAGCTTCACATTGTTAGGTAACAAGTGACACTCTTTTTTTTTTAATGGGTTTTTGCACTCTAGGTAGAAGGAAAACAAGAAATTATGTGTTGATGCTTAATCAGAATAAATTGTTACTCTTCTTGAGGTAAATATGACAAATTCGTCTGTATCAGAGATCTAAGTTAGCACTTTGAACATAAATGTTAACATCACAGTGTTTTCTAGAGTACTGTACAACAATAATCAAAGTTCACAATGATGTCACTAAAGTATCAACTGACCCCAGGTTGCCATTACAATCATCAGAAAATGTTAAATTAAATATATTTTTAGGAATGTATTCACTTGAGGAATAGTCTTTGAACAATAAGAGCCTGGGTATAGCATCTGGGCTTCCCAGGTGGCACAGTAGTAAAGAATCCACCTGCCCATGGAAGAGGTGCAAGAGACACAGTTTGATCCCTGAGTCAGGACGACCCCTTGGAGAAGGAAATGGCAACTCACTCCAGTATTCTTGCCTGGAAAATTCCATGGACAGAGAAGCCTGGTGGGCTATAGTCCTTGGGATCACAGAGTCAGACATGACTGAAGAGTACACACAGATATAGTATCCATGACCATAGTCTATTAATTTTTCACTAACTGAATTTGAAAATATAAAATTTTATTTTGTTTTCAGGTATTTTAGGCAATAAATACTTAAAATGTTCAGACAGCTGGAGATGCTGCCTAGTTTTGTGTAATGTCTGCACGCTCTTTTATCTGCAGTTGATACACCTTCGCTTCACACTACATGTTAATTATACTATTGCACACCTCAAGGATAGGAGCAGTCTACCAGTACACATGAAACAAAAATTTTGAATTTTTATCTATCTTTAAGGTAAAACTGTCTTTGAATGGATGTCAAGTTTAGCAAACTAGATAAGATACTAATGGATAATATTACAAATTATCCAGTTACATTTTATTTTACTCTTAACATTTACATCTCTTGTCTTTATAGAAATTATAAGAAACCCGAATTACATCTTGTGGAGCAGAGACAATGTTTAATTTTACGATGCACACAGTGTCCAGAAAATCACAGAATGAAGCAACACGTTGTTGGAACTCATCAAACATAAATAACTACACTTCATTTGGCAAATGGTGATAGTTGAACATATAAGTAAAATTAAGAGTAGTGTAGTACATTCTGTACCTTAGGAATTCTCATAGCTATTGAATACTATAGAGGAAAATCCTTGACATTTATTTATCTTGAAAGATCATATTCAACATCTGTTTTTTCCGTGTGTGTATGCAGAACACACTTTAAATGATTACATCAGTTGCCTTTTCAAAAATGTGAGATGATTAATCTTTTTCTTATTGTGAAATGAGTCCTAGAATGAATTTCAAGCCTGATTCAGGGGAAAAATCCTTGGCCACTGTGGTTCAATTTTGAATTCTGCAGGGTGGAATATGCTTGTAATACTGTCAGCTTTGACTCCTTGATATTGTCAGGCTAGGGAGACATTAAGCTACTTAGGGAAATCAGAGAGAAAAGGCAGTGAGGTGGGACACAAGACTGGCTTTTCTCCTTTCTTTTGCGTTTCTCCTTTCTTGACTTTTGCTTCTGGGACTAAGCTGAGAGCAAGACTCATTTGGATGTCCAACTGGGATATGAAGCTAGGGAGAATAATCTGACCTAGGATATAAATAAATGCATGGTTTTTAATTTAATGAATAATTTTTCACTTTATCTTTATATAAAGTTAAATGATTCTGATTGGCTAGTACTGACAGCCAATATAGTGTTGCTCATGAAGCAGTTAACCTGTAAAACCTTGGCATCACTGCTCCCAGGGGAAGGTTCCCTGTGGCTACACAGAAAGGGTTGTAGTGGTAGGCAATGACCGGAATCTAGTTTCAGTTTACTCTTCGTAACTGATTTCTCACACCACAAGTATATTTTATAATTCTATCACTGAAACTCAATAAGGGGTGCTGATTGTGTAAGGGGTCATGGATGCTGAAGTAAAGAGGACAGTGATAAAGAGAGAGTGGCAGAGGAAACTAGGACTGTTCACAAAGTTACCACGAAAAGCAGAGTTTAGCACGGAGTAGCTTACACTTAAGGAGATTATTACTGGATGCCGATTCGGTATTTAAAGTGAAGGCTGAGAATTTGTGACGCACATCAAGGACTGTGCAGAGAATAATCAAGGCAGTGAAAGCCAAGGCCTGATCAGCGCAGGCCACGGGGAGAGGACAAAGCGGCCCGAAGGAGGAGTTCCATGTGGCCTGGGAGAGAAATCTAGCTGGACTAGAACAGAAATCTCACCCTTCACACTGCTTCCCCAGAAAGGGGAGTTTGATGTGGGTAAGAGCCTCCTGTATACTATGTCAATTAGAATTGACACTGAGTCTTGGACTCCGTGAACCTGATTGATCAATGTAGTTAAAAGCACATAGTTATTTATTTATTTTTAACTAGAGGATTATTGCTTTATAAAACTGTGTTGGTTTCTCTCATACATAAACATGAATCAGTCATAGGTATACATGTTTCCTCTTTCTTTTAAGCCTCCCTCCCACCCCAAAAGCACCTATATAGATTGATGTTAAGTGGCATCTCTTTGAGGTTACTGTTTTAAAAACACTTCTGTTTGAGTGTTCTATGTACTAAATACATAGCCTATTGCCTCAAAGTATTGAGGCATCCCCCCAAACTATTTTGGGGATGATCAAATGAGATAATCAAAACCCTTCGTTTCAAAGCTAGACTGTTTGGTGTACCTGCCTCAATTATAGAAGAAACAGAACTAGTCAAGTTCATACAGCTCCTAGGAGGCTGAGGTGGATTAAAGCCCAGGTTTCTTAACTTCCTATCTCACTGTGTTTGCTATAACATTCTATAAATACAGCAATAACATGCTAGAACTCTTTACAAAAGCTTGTTAAAAATTTAAGGTAAATTGAGTTGTTATTCCTCAGGAATACACATTAACAAATGTGTTTAAGCTACAGTTACTCAGGAATATTTGTGAACTAATGTGTTTACATTCCCCAAAGTATCTTTGTAGGAAATGAAGATTTGTTCTTCAAATGTATGCTTTGTTCTTTGGGTGGATACTCTAGCTTCTGAGAACTGTGTTAGTCAGGGGTAGTTTCAGCTGTGTGTGTCATAGGTTACAAAATAGCAGTCTTGAACATAAGAAAATCAAATCCAGAGGCAGTTGGCTGTCTGTAGCTGCTGTCCTGTCACAGCTCCACCACATCTTGAGTTCTGAAACACAGACTCATTTCAGCTATCCCTATTGTGTTTCTCATCCTCATGGTCCAAGAGGGCTGCAAGAGCTCTTGCCATCAAGACAGCACAATGACAGATAGATATTTATGTAACCATCCATTTTCTAAATAAAAAGTAACAGATGCTTTTTATTTTATTGTTTTAATACTTTTATCATTCTGAAAATAAGAAGGCAACTGTTCCCAGGCATGTGGTCTTATTGCCATCCTAAATTTTGCTTCTGCCTTCCTATTTGGATAGGGAGAGTTGTTACATGGAAATGCTTTGATCCTTCTGAGGCTTGTTTGTGATGCTTTGTTAGGCAGAACCAGTACAGCCCTTGGTCTAGGGCCAGTTTTGCTCCATTTCTGAGGAGTTACAAAGTTTTCCACTCTGCCTGGTGACAGCACAGATCGCTTCAGACCTGGCGTGAGTTTTAGGGATTGTTCTCTCTGCTGCTTTTGGATGGCAATTTACCCACTCTGGGTAGTTTCCACTCACATGCACACACACACACACACACACACACACACACACACACACACACACTCATGCTGATCAGCACTCATCTCAGCCCTTGAGGACTTTGTGTAGCTGTCTCCTCTCCCACGCTCTGCCTTTAACTGCTAGTTCCCTGGGCCTGGCGAGTGTCTGCTCTGCCTTCTCACTCTTGACACCTGCTGGACTCTGCCTGGGTCCCTCTACCTGCTCTGTGGCCTGGAAACTCTCTCCAGATAGCAAGATGGGGCAGACGTGGGCACCACCTCACTCTTCTCTCGGGGTTCACTGTCGTGTGCAGCCTAAAGTCCAGTGTCTGAAACTGGATTTTGTGCATTTTGTCCAGGTTTTCAGCAGTTTCAAATGGGAGGCTAACTTTAATCCCTTCTTGGTCAGAAGCAGAGGTACTCCTAGTGTCTTCTTCACTGGTTTCCCTTTCAGTTCTTCTCTTCCCTGGTTGCCACACAGGCTGCAGCTCATCCTAGGCTGAGTTGAGAGGAATGCAAGTGAGGTAAAGGGCTGAGGGTCTGCCCCGGGGCACAGCTATAATCCTTCCAGGGCTTCTTCTTACTCCCCATCTCATCTCATAGGTGCTTTAGCTGCGGTGTCTCTAGCCAGAAGCTCCTTGACATGGGGAGCCTGCCTCTTTCTTTCTGAGGCTTCCAACTTCCCTTAGCTTCTGGCGTTTGGTGCTCCACCCTCACGGACTCCCCTAGGGACCAGCTTACCCTTCCAACTGGCCTTTTTGGGACAGTGTCCATTTCCAAAAAACCAATATGTTCCAGCCAGTGCCTCACTAGACTTTTCAGGAGGGTGTGGCACACCAGACTCTGTGACGGAAACTCTTGAGGTCACAGGTTAAGTTTTTTGAGTGATTCTGAGTCCCTTCCTCACTTGGTTTACAGAAAGGGAAAACTAAGAGGAAAAAGGGAAAAACCATAACACACTAACAACTTTCTTTAAGCAAGATAGTACTACCAAACTCTTCATCAGCATTTATGCGTCTCCTTGATATGGGTGTTTATCTACATTTGGGGAATGCCATTAGCTGCAATAGATGGTCTGGCTCATTTTTCTAGAAAGTGTGGGCCTTTAATATCCTTTATTTTCAGTTTTGGGTTTTTCATGGAAGTTGAAGAAAGAAAGAGTTCAAATTTAGCCTCTTATTCTATGTATGATGTATTCTATTAACTCAATAATAAAATAACATAGTTTCTGTTTTTCTGTTTTTAATGTCCATTGACCTTCTTTCCGTGTTTCTTCAAGTATATTAATATGTCATGGGAAGAAAAACTATAGACATTCTGAATTCAGTTTAGTCCATTTCTCAGTAGGTAATTTCCAGAACTTCAGAAAACAGAGTGTCGTCCCCACAGCTATTTCTTCTTCTGTCACAGTCACACACAATGCTCACATATGCACACATTTACTATATGGAACTGAAGTGTTTGCCAGAAAAAAAATCAAATGGAGCTTGTCTAGAGACGCCTCCACTACAGAGGTGTCTGTTGGCCTCACATGGTCAAACTGCCTTTTCCTTCTTATAGAATTCTTTCAAAACCCAGTTCCATGGTGAATTTGTTCCTTGTCCTATACTCTACCCTCTTTGTGGCATCCTGGATACAACCTGCTTGCACAGCTCTTTGCTTTTCTATATGTTGTTCCCACTGGGAAACCCCTTTCATTCTTTAGCAAATTCCTGCTCATCTTCTGAGATGTGGCTTGGGCTTCTGGGAGGCCATCTCTGACCACTGTCCACACTGAATTGCGTTTCTGTTTGATGTTCTCCTAGGTACTGCCTCTGTATGGCACTTAGCAGGCTGCCTTGTTGCCATCATCTGTGTATTTATCATACTGTGAGCTCCTTGAGCACAAAATGTGTCTTCCTTAATTTGTGTTCCCAGTGCTTGGCTGGCCATCTAAACAGTGGTGAAAGCTAACATTTCTTAAGTACTTGCTTTATCTCAAATGTCTTCTGAACATTCTACCTAATAATTCTATTAAGTAAATGCATGACTGCTAAGTCACTTTAGTTGTGTTCAACTCTGTGTGACCCTATGGACTGCAGCCTGCCAGGTTCCTCTGTCCATGGGATTCTCTAGGCAAAAATCCTGGAGTGGGTTGCCATGCCTTCCTCCAGGGGATCTTCTCCGCCCAGGGATCAAACTCACATCTCATTGGCAAGTGAGTTCTTTACCACTAGCACCACCTGGGAAACCCTCTATAAATTAAGTACTACTATTCTATTTTATAGATGGGAATACCAGGCACAGAGTAATTAGGTAGGTGGTGGAGCCCAGTTAAACGTAGGTAGTCTGAACTTAAAGACAACACTTAACTCATTTGCTGCCCCTATAAAGAAAATAATTAACAAATGTGGGTCAGCTCAGCTCAGTCACTCAGTCGTGTCCAACTCTTTGTGACCACATGAATCTCAGCACACCAGGCCTCCCTGTCCATCACCAACTCCCAGAGTTTACCCAAACTTATGTCCATCGAGTCGGTGATGCCGTCCAGCCATTTCATCCCCTGTTGTCCCCTTCTCCTCCTGCCCCCAGTCCTTCCCAGCATCAGGGTCTTTTCCAATGAGTCAACTCTTCACATGAGGTGGCCAAAGTATTGGAGTTTCACCTTCAACATCAGTCCTTCCAATGAACACCCAGGACTGATCTCCTTTAGGATGGACTGGTTGGATATTCTTGCAGTCCAAGGGACTCTCAAGAGTCTTTTCCAACACCACAGTTCAAAAGCATCAATTCTTTGGCACTCATCTTTCTTCACCATCCAACTCTCACATCCATACATGACTACTGGAAAAACCACAGCCTTGACTAGATGGACTTTTGTTGGCAAAGTAATGTCTCTGTTTTTTAATATGCTGTCTAGGTTGGTCATAACTTTCCTTCCAAGGAGTAAGTGTCTTTTAATTTCATGGCTGCAGTCACCATCTGCAGTGATTTTGGAGCCCAGGAAAATAAAGTCTGACACTGTTTCCACTGTTTCCCCATCTGTTTCCCATGAAGTGATGGGACCAGATGCCCCGATCTTAGTTCTGAATGTTGAGCTTTAAGCCAACTTTTTCACTCTCCTCTTTCACTTTCATCAAGAGGCTTTTTAGTTTTCACTTTCTGCGTAAGGGTGGTGTCATCTACATATTTGAGGTTATTGATATTTCTCCCAGCAATCTTGATTCCATCTTGTGCTTCTTCCAGTCTAGCGTTTTTCATGATGTACTCTGCATATAAATTAAATAAGCAGGGTGACAATATACAGCTTTGATGTACTCCTTTAACTATTTGGAACCAGTCTGTTGTTCCATGTCCAGTTCTAACTGTTGCTTCCTGACCTGCATACAGGTTTCTCCATACAGGTCAGATGGTCTGGTATCCCAATCTCTTTCAGAATTTTCCACAATTTATTGTGATCCATATAGTCAAAGGTTTTGAAATAGTCAATAAAGCAGAAATAGATGTTTTTCTGGAGCTCTCTTACTTTTTTGATGATCCAAAGGATGTTGGCAATTTGATCTCTGCTTCCTCTGCCTTTTCTAAAACCAGCTTGAACATCTGGAAGTTCATGGCTCACGTATTGCTGAAGCCTGACTTGGAGAATTTAACGCATTACTTTACTAGCACATGAGATGAGTGCAGTTGTGCAGTAGTTTGAGCATTCTTTGGCATTGCCTTTCTTTGGGATTGGAATAAAAACTGACCTTTTCCAGTCCTGTGGCCACAGCTGAGTTTTCCAAATTTGCTGGCATATAGAGTGCAGCACTTTCACAGCATCATTTCTCAGGATTTGAAATAGATCAGCTGGAATTCCATCACCTCCACTAGCTTAGTTTATAGTGATGCTTTCTAAGGCCCACTTGACTTTACATTCCAGGATGTCTGGCTCTAGGTGAGTGACCACACCATCATGATTATCTGGGTCGTGAAGATCTTTTTTGTATAGTTCTTCTGTGTATTCTTGACACCTTTTCTTAATATCTTCTGCTTCTGTTAGGTCCATACCATTTCTGTCCTTTACCAAGCCCATGTTTGCATGAATTTTTCCCTTGGTATCTCTAATTTTCTTGAAGAGATCGCTAGTCTTTCCTGTTCTTTTGTTTTTCCTCTATTTGAATTGATTGCTAAGGAAGGCTTTCTTATCTCTCCTTGCTATTCTTTGGAACTCTGCATTCAAATGGGAATATCTTTCCTTTTCTCCTTTGCTTTTCCCTTCTCTTCCTTTCATAGCTATTTGTAAGGCCTCCTCAGAAAGCCATTTTGCTTTTTGGCATTTCTTTTCCATTGGGATAGTCTTAATCCCTGTCTCCTGTACAATGTCACAAACCTCTGTCCATAGTTCATCAGGCACTTTATCAGATCTAGTCCCTTAAATCTATTTCTCACTTCCACTGTATAATCATAAGGGATTTGATTTAGGTCCTACCTGAATGGTCTAGTGGTTTTGCCTACTTTCTTCAATTTAAGTCTGAATTAGAAGTGGTCAAACAGGAGAAGGCAAGAGTGAACGTCAACATTCTAGGAATCAGCGAACTAAGATGGACTGGAACGGGTGAATTTAACTCAGATGACCGTTATATCAACTACTGTGGGCAGGAATCCCTCAGAAGAAATGGAATAGCCATCATGGCCAACAAAAGAGTCTGAAATGCAGTACTTGAATGCAGTCTCAAAAATGACATTATGATCTCTGTTCATTTCCAAGGCAAACCATTCAATATCACGGTAATCCAAGCCTATGCCCCAGCCAGTAATGCTGAAGAAGCTGAAGTTGAACAGTTCTATGAAGACCTGCAAGACCTTTTAGAACTAACACCCAAAATAGATGTCCTTTTCATTATAGGGGACTGGAATGCGAAAGTGGGAAGTCAGGATACACCTGGAGTAACAGGCAAATTTGGTCTTGGTGTACAGAATGAAGCAGGGCAAAAGCTCATAGAATTTTGCCAAGCCAACGCACTGGTGATAGCAATGAAATCAGATTGAGTATATTCTTTGCAGCCAAAGATGGAGAAGCTCTATTCAGTCAGCAAAAACAAGACTGGGAGCTGACTGTGGCTCAGATCATGAACTCCTTGCTGCCAAATTCAGACAAATGTGGGTACTTAATAATTTAATATGGAACTAATGAACAGTTCCTTAACTCTTCAATTCTTATTTGCTTAACAGAGTAGAGTCTTTCTAGACCTGTATATAATGTTTAGTGATGCTTTAACCCAAAGTGGGGTTGTCTGGAAACCCAAAATGGTTTCCTGTGTTCTGGAGCATATTGGATGTAAACCCCTCCCTTGAGCTCCTGAGCTGGATGCATCTCAGGTCCAGCTTGTCTTGCCCTCTCTAGATTAGAGGCTTTCTGCTAGATCTTCCAAACAGCCAAGTGGTAGCTACTGCAGTCCTGAATAATCAGCATTTTCCAGGTCTCAATACCTCCTCAGGACTGAATTTACTGTTCTGTCAAAATCAGCACCCTTGCTAATGGAATATGTCTTCAACTCCAATAACCATAAACAGTTCCAGCTAAGTGTGAAGGCAGAAAAATGTTATCGCTATCAACAAAATTATTATCATATCCTGGTGCTTTGTTAAAATGCCATTCCTGGGTGAGAAATGAGAGCTATTTTTCTGATGTCACACATTGAAAACTGGTCAAGGGTCATCAACATTCTTTTGAAAGTGTTTTTTTAAATCATAGAACAAATATGATCAGGCCAGTGTGGTAGGCACAATTACGGCTTTACCAAAATAGTCACATTGTAATTCCTAAAAGTGTGAATGTATTACCTTATTTGGCAAAGGGACTTTGCAGATGTGATTAAATAAAGGGATTTTCAGGGAAGAGATAATCTTCTATTGTCTGAGTGAGTACAGTCTAACCATATTGATCCTTTCCTTGGTATGGGCAGAAATTGTAAAAGGTAAGGAAATGGATTCTCTCTTAGAGCCTCCAAGAAGGAATATAGCTTCAGAGACACCCTGATTTTAGCCCAGTGAAACCTACATTGGATTGTCAGTTCAATTCAGTTAGATAACACGTTTGTGTTGTTTTAAGTTTGTGGCAATTTGTTACAGCAGCTGTAGAAAACGAATACAGCCAATGTTTCTACAGCTGTGTTGCTCTGGACTAGCTGGTTCATAATCAAGTTGTCCTTCAGAGAAAGGAAAACTATCAGAGACAGAGGGACAGAGAGCATTACATAGTGATAAAGAGGTCGATTCTCCAAGAAGATATTACAGTCCTTAAAGTGAATGCATCTAATACCAGAGCATCAAATTATGTAAAACAAAAACTGATAGGACTGTAGAGAAATAGATGGATCTTCTATTAGTAATCATAAATGGAGACTTCAATACCCCTCTATCATAAATAGATCTAGCAGACAGAAAAGCAGTAAGGACATAGTTGAACTCAATACCATCAATTGATTGGAGGCAATTGATGTATATAGATTGCTTCATCCAACAAAAGCAGAATACACATTCTTCATAAGATCACATGGAACACTTACTAAGACAGATAACATTCTGGGCCATAAAACCTACTTTAACAAATGTAAAAGAGTGGAAATCATACAAAGTATGTCCTCAGACCATGATGAAACTAAACAAAATAAACAACAAAAGGTTGAAGATTCAACCATGCACTTCTAAATAACACATGTCAAAGGAAAAGAAACTTGAGAAAATAAAAATATTTTGAACTAAATGAAAATGAAATTACAACTTATCAAAATTTGTATGGTGTAGTGAAAACAGTGCTAAATGGAATTTTATAGCCCTAAATAATTAAGGTGTTAAAAGGGCAGATCTTGAGGTCTTGCCACAGACCCACTGAGTTGGATCTCTGGGTGTAGGGTGGAGCTTGGGGACCTGCAGTTTAAATAACAAGCATAGGTGATTTTTCATGCATCCTAAAATTTGGGAGTTCCTGGGTTTTTTTTTCCAAAAAATGATTTATTTATTTATTACTTTATGGCTTTGCTGGGTCTTTGTTGCTATGTGTGGGATTTCTCTAGTTGCAGAGAGCAGGTTCTACTCTTCATGGTAGTTCATGGGCTTCTCATTGATGTGCCTTCTCTTGCTGCAGAACACGGACTCTAGGTCCATGGGCTTCAGTGGTGGTGGTGTGTGGGCTCAGTAGTTGTGGCACACAGGCTTAGAAGGACCCTTGCATTGGCAGGTGGATTCTTAACCACTGGACTACCAGGGAAGCTCTCTTGATTAATTCTTCTTTTTTCTAATTTGTTAATCACGAAAATGAAGAAAAATCCATTAATATTAAAGTTTTGAGAAGAGTCTAAGTCATCTGAGTATAAATGGAGATACTTCTCCACCTTCCCCTGCCCATAAACCTACCCCCATAACACGCTACACACGTTTCCTGCCAACTAAAAACTCTTAGGATACCTTAAGCCAGATTCTGTAACTTCTTAGCCATTTTTAGACATTATTAGAACAGTCTCGTCTTAGTAAAAACTTTAATCAACTCTCTGCTTAAAAGATCTTTTCCTAAACCTAGTTCAGGCTAGAATGGGACTATGGAGGGGGAGAGCTGGAGCAGGTACAGAAGAAAAGGCAAATGATTTGATTTGATTCTGATTTGAAGAGTTTGGGTGCTCTCCTGGGTTTGATGCTGTTGAATTTATTGCCCAGGTGTTTGGCTTAGATGGGGGATGGTTCCAATGTGCACCTCCTAGCAGCACCCTCAGGCACTGGTGATTCCTAGTGAGGTCTGTTCATATCTTCTGGATTACTGTGGCTGATGGTGCCCTGGGTTTCTTTCTTTGCTCCCTCCCTGTACCACTGTGGTTCCTAAGGGATCCATCTTCTGAGACCAGTATCTGGACCTGTTGACAGGTTGGAGAGGACTCTTGAGAGTCCCTTGGACTGAAAGGAGATCCAACCAGTCCATCCTAAAGGAAATCAATCCTGAATATTCATTGGAAGGACTGATGCTGGAGCTGAGGCTTCAATACTATGGCCACCTGATGTGAAGAGCTGACTCATTAGAAAAGACCCTGATGCTGGGAAAGATTGAGGGCAGGAGGAGAAGAAGACGACAGAGGATGAGATGGTTGGATGGCATCACCGACTCAATGGACATGAGTTTGAGCAGGCTCCGGGAGTTGGTGATGGACAGGGAGGCCTGGTGTGCTGCAGTTCATGGGGTTGCAAAGAGTCAGACACGACTGAGTGACTGAACTGAACTTAACTGACAGGTGGGGATCCCTTGAACTTATCTCTTTGAAAGAGAAACCCCCAATTCCTCTAACATTTTATCTTCTCTTTGTTTTTCCAAGACTTTTGGCCAAGCATTCAACTGGGGTTGCTGTCTTCTTTCTTTTCACTTTGGACAAAGGATATGCTTGGCTTCCCTTAGTCACAGGGCAGAAAAAATGGTCTCCAAATACACAGGCCTTCCCTCTCCTCAGTCCCACTGCCCACCTGACCTCCATCAGCCTCATTTGTCTTCTTATATTTCATGTATATGTGTGAGAAGTAGGGGTTCATTGTAAAGTCATCTTTCTGAATTAGTGTACCTTAGTAAGCCCTCTAGGAAGATCACAGGCTTACAGATCCTAGAATATGTGGTAGCCAGGCCTTACTCTTCTTAACTGTGGGCCTAGACCAGGATTGTAGGAAAATAAGAAAAGTTTCCCTCAATATCTTCTTATGTTCCCTACTGGGAGATTGATATGCATTTCTGAGTTGAGAAATAGCAATTGTCACCAAACTTCTTCCAAATATTAACAGCGTTAATCATTATAAATGAGCTTGCCTTTTCAAAACCAGAGACTGTAAATCATAATTGGAACTTAGCCAAGTACACGTTAAGATAACTTCAAAAAGCAATCTTTTAAAAAATCTCTTTCATTTTGTTTAAAAATATTTTATTGGAGCATAGTTAATTTACAATATTGTATTAGTTTCTGCTGTACAACAGTGACTCAGTTACACATATACATGTTTCCACTCCATTTTATCTTCTTTTCCCATATAGGTCATTACAGAGTACTGAGTAGAGTTCCCTGGGCTGCAGAGTAGGTCCTTATTAGTTATCTAGTTTCTATATAGCAACATGTATTTGTCAAGCCCAGTCTTCCCATTTTCCATTCACTCTCCCTCCCCTCTCCCATTTAATCATGTTTGTTTTCTACATTTGTGACTCTAGTTTTGTTTTGTATAATAGCCAGGACATGGAAGCAACCTAAATGTCTGTCAACAGAGGAATAGGTAAAGAAGATGTGGTACATATATGCATTCTTTACTCAGCTTTAAAGAAAAGAATGAAATAATGCCTATTTGTAGCAATATAGATGGACCTAGAGATTGTCATACGAAGTGAAGTAAGTCAGACACAGACAAATACGACATTGCCTATATGTAGAATCTAAAAAAAATCTGTACAAATGAACTTGTTTACAAAAAGCTGTCTTAAATTGAAGGCTTCCCTGTGGCTCAGATGGTAAGGAATCTGCCTGCAATGCAGGAGACCTGCATTCGATCCCTGGTTTGGGAAAATCCCCTGGAGAAGGGAATGTCAACCCACTCCAGTATTCTTGCCTGGAAGATTCCAACGACAGAAGAACCTGGCAGGCTATTGTCCGCACGGTCACAAAAGAGTTGGACATGACTGAGTGGCTAACACTTTCACTTTCATCTTAAAGTAAGGCCAGCGTGTCTGTCTTGCCCAATGCTTCCCAAGCTGATCATTTTGTGTGGCACTAGCTGTTCGGCTTTTGGAATATGAGTACTGTGTGGCTAAAACTCTTTGCGCTTGGCAAACCAGCCAGCTATTACAGGCCCGCAGAGGAGCAGAGCATGGCGGGTGGGCGTATTGTAAAGCTTGGGTTAATTCTAAGAAATGTCTTGATGCAATAAAAGCAGCCATGATTCTGGGCTGTGCATTGGGCTCTTTCATCCAGTCAAAACTCTTTGTAAGCCAAAGCATTCTTTCTGCTTGTTGTCATTTAATTTTATTCTAGCAGCACTTTCTATTATGATTTTTCTCTCTTTTAGCTACTGAAATGGGGAAAGAAAAACTGAGCTCTAAACTTTTTTCATATTTATTTGAAAACATCAGTGAATTAAAAATTTATAGAATTATAAATCTTAAGGCTTAAATCAAATGGGAATGGTTGAGACTGAGGTAAAAATGAAGTAATTTAAACATGTATGGGAACACCACAAAAATATTTTTCAGTGAGCACACAAGCTTCTAAGTTTACAAATGTCACAACTTATTTTAAAATATTTGACATTTAATAAAGTCCAAGCTCATTGTAACCAGTATTTTTCCCCCTTTATTTATTTTTAAACCATATGCAGTTTTTAAAGGAAAATCTAATTCACGTGTTTTGAACTCATTTGGCTATGTCATCAAAACTTTGTTTTGTAAGAATTACGTGCATCCAAGTAGTGTATTTTAAAATAAGTTTTTTTTTTATTATGTCTCTTTTTCCCTTGTTAAATGAAACCATATTTTCCCTCTGGTAGATAAACTCCAACACAAAGAGATTTGTTTTATTGATAATTCTATAACTATAGATTCCACATTATTTTATTATATTAAAAAATATAAATTTCCTTTTATTATAGAACTAGTCAATTTTGCTTACTGTCTGCATTTACAGAGCATTTCACTAATGGTAATAATAGCTAGGACCTGGCAACTGTGAATATGATCATAAGGATTCACAGAATTATTTTGTAAATTATGAACTGAAAGTCTCAAGCTGAATCCTACTTTTGACACATGGAAATAGGATCAAACTAATTAAGTGTGTACTATATCTTAGGCAGTTGGCTCAAAACTTTACATGTACTTTTAAAACATTCTATTTTTAGATTCTTCTGAGATGGGCATTTCATAAAAAAACCAAGATTCAGTCTTGTCAGGTAATTTTCCAAGGCCATGAACAGAGTAAGTGGTGAAATCAGAATCTGGATTATTGTACTTAACTAACATTGATTCTTTGTTGCAAAAAATAATTCACAGCTCCTTCAATTATTATAGCTAATAAAAATGTATTATCAATTTTATTAGAAAGTAAATCAGTGTGACAGCATATTAAAAAGCAGAGGCATTACTTTACTGACAAAGGTCCATCTAGTCAAAGCTATGGTTTTTCCAGTAGTGATGTATGGATGTGAAATCTGGACTAGAAAAAAGCTGAGCACCAAAGAACTGATGCTTTTGAATTGTGGTGCTGGAGAAGACTCTTGAGAGTCCTTTGGACTTCAAGGAGATCAAACCAGTCAGTCCTAAAGGGAATCAGTCCTGAATATTCATTGGAAGGACTGATGATGAAGCTGAAGCTCCAGTACTTTGGCCACCTGATGAGAGGAAGTGATTCATTGGAAAAGACCCTGATGCTGGGAAAGATTGAAGGCAGGAGGAGAAGGGAACGACAGAGGATGAGATGGTTGGCTGGCATCACTAATGCGATGGACACGGGTTGAGCAAACTTTGGGAGTTGGTTGGACAGGGAAGCCTGGCGTGTTACAGTCCATGGGGTCTCAAAGAGTCGGATATGACTGAGCGACTGAACTGAACTGAACTGAAATCAGTTTGAATACTTTATACTCATATATATTATAATTAAAGACAAAATCCCCACTGTTGTTGTTGTTTAGTTGCTAAGTTGTGTCTGACTCTTTTGTGACCCCGTGTATTGTAGTCTGCCAGGCTCCTCTATCTGTGGGATTTCCCAGGCAAGAACACTGGAGTGGGTTGCTATTTTATTCTCCAGGGAATCTTCCTGACCCAAGGATTGAACCCATGTCTCCTGTACTGCAGGCAGATTCTTTACCGCTGAACCACCTGCAAAGCCCAAATATACCTACTAACCTAGGCATATTTTTCAAGATAAATACACCATTCTTTAGTGAGGTAACATCTTAAATTCACTTGTTAAATATTTATTGAGTGCCTACTCTATGCAACTAAATTATTATTAAAAATAATTACTAATTCCTGAATAATCTACCACGAAACTTTGGGTAGACAGTATCAATTAGCTTTAACCAAGAATTAATCTTTGCAGAGAGCAACAGTCAAAAACCAACTACTATGCCCACTACAATATTGCAGGGATAGATATACTGATATGCTACAGAGAAAGTTTTCTTATCTAATTTTATTTTCCCATAGTAGTTGATAGAAGTAAAATCATGCTATTAATAGTCCTCAAATCTCAGTAGTTTAAAACAACCAAAATTTACTTCTTGATCATGCTTCATGTTTAATGCAGGTTGGAGGAGGGAAGGCTTAATGTAGGAACTCAGGAACCCATACAGATGGAGGTTTTGCAGGTGGGAAAACCTGAAGAGTTACTTCTGTTAATTCAGTTCCCAAGCGTGTCACATGGCCTGCTAAATTTCAAGGAGGTGGGAAGCACAACCACAGAAGCAGAATGGCACCAGAAATCCACAAGCAGTATATTGTCTTCTACAGCACCTAAGTTATATTTGTATTTTTTATGAATTGTTGTTTTTTAAATTAGAAACATTCAACTATAGTTGAAGTATAATCTTATATGTTAGAAGAGTACTATATATATCAATTATAAAGTATTGGCTATATTTCCTGTGTTGTACAGTATATCTTTATAGTTTGCTTTATACCTAATAGTCTATTACTCCTATCTTGTCAGTGATTGTCTTTCTTTGTCTGACTTTCCTTACTAAGAATAATATCCTCCAAGTCTGTCCACATTGTTGCAAATGGCAAAATGTTATTCTTTTTTATGGGTGAGTAACATTTCATTTTATATATATATATACACACACACAGACCCCACATCTTTATCCATCTGTTAGACACTTAAGTCACTTAACTATCTTGGTAATTGGAAATAATGCTGCTATGAACACTAGCATATATCTATCTTTTCAAAGTAGTGCTTTTGTTTTTAATGAGTGAACTAATTCATCCAGAATTTGTGATGATTTAAATTGCTTTTGGAATGAAAAATAATTAGCATAATCATGTATAGATCAAATTCAGTTAATAAGAAAGAGGATTTCTTCAAGTATGCATTTATTTAGCATTAAAATTGCAATCTGGGATGTGATTCATACATTAAATGATTCAATATGTGTACTTAAATAGCTTCTGCCAGGATCACTGTATTATTTTAGCAATCTTCTAGTAGTTGTTCTAGCTAGATGTTAGATGTGTTAATTAGTAGTTAGATGGTTCTCATTTTCACCAGCCACGTTGATTCCATCTTCCTCTCTATCAGTTTTATTTCTTTTCAGGTCTATTACGTGTTTTTCAAAACCTCTGTTTATCTCCCTCTCTTATGGTCTTATTTACTAATTTCTCGGGTCAAGACAGGATCACTTTGATAATGTAGCAGAAGAGAAGCTTTAACTTGAGTATATATCTTTTGCAAATGCAATGTCAAAGCCTTGTATTTTCCCCTTGGCCTCACCATCTGTAGTAAAGCTGTATGGAAGGAGGCCAGAAAGGAAAACAAAGATAGGTGTTGGAAACTGTATGAGAAGTTTTTTTTTTAACTCTAAAGATGACTCTATTTTACTTAAACAAAGCCTTTCTTTTCCCAAACATCTTTGGCAAACGTTAAAATTTCAGTTCCAGCATCATGCTGTAGAGTGTTTGAATTAAAATGTTAGTAGCTGAGAAAAATTACTTTGTTTTCCTGTAAAATAATAATGATTTGCCACATTCTTTTTTTATTTTATTTTTTTCCCCTCCCTTTTATTGTTTTTGTCATACAATGCCATGATATCACCATGGGTTTACATAGGCTCCCCCTCCAGAAACCCCTCCCTCCTCCCTCCCTCCTCCCGCCCCCTGGGGAAATCTCGATGCACCAGCCCCGAGAATCAATCCTGGGCTGGCGATTGATTAGCCATATGATAATTAACATGTTTCAATGCCATTCTCCCGTATCATCCCACCCTTTCCCTCATTCACAGAGTCCACGAGTCTATTCTATACATTTGCGTTCCTTTTGCTGTCTCGCATGTTGGGTTCTCGTTACTGTCTTTCTAAATTCCATATATATGTGTTAATATACTGTATTGTTGTTTTTGCTTCTGGCTTACTTCACTCTGGATAATGGGCTCCAGTTCGGTCCATCTGAGTAGAATTGATTCAAATGAATTTTTTTTTAATGCTGAGTAATATTCCAAGATGTTTCTTGATCTAAAATAGTTTGCACATCTGGGTCAAATGTTCTTTTTCTGTTCCCCTGTAGGAAAGCACCTCTAATATGATGATGGGAGTCAATGAGAAAATACTACCAATTTAAAAAAAAGCTGTAAGTTTTAATAAATTTTTAAAAGGAAGATCAAAGTAAAACACTTCTTTGATTGCCACATTACTGAACAGATTGTAAGTGGTAAAAGGAGTACTTAAAAAGAATATATTCAAGTGTGCTGGCAAAGGGGGAAATGTTTGTATAAATGGTACAGAAATAAGATAAAACACTTGGACAAAAATCATGGAGGAAAATTGTGGCATTTGGTATTTTCTGTATTTCTTTGTTAAGTAGTTATTACTTTATTTCCCTCCAAATCAATGCACTAAAATAATTGAGAAGTCCCCAAGAGATTTAAGAATAATTATAAAAAACAATGACTCAAATAAAACTATAAATAACAAAAATGGAATCTACTCCTTAAAACTATTCAGTGTAATTAGACATTTTCCTTGGAGAATAAACTCTTTAACAAATTCCTTGACCATTGTGTTCATTTGTATTATTTATTTGTTGCTCTATGGTGACCAGACTTCACACCAGTTCAGTAGTGAGGTACTTGGCAATTGTTTTCTTGAAAGAGTCATTCTGAAAATTCTTGTACTAAAATAGCTTTTTCGTCACTACATTCAATTAAAATTTTTGAGAAAAACAAATTCTTGTATGAGTCAAAGAGATGAGTAATGAAATTTAATTATAACTACCTTCTTCATATTTTATCATTATTTTAAGGTTTAAGGAAATTTCCTAAATTCAATAGATTTACCAATGGCCCTAGATGATAGGGAGAGTGTGTGAACTCAAATTTCTCTTTTTTCTTTTAACATTTTTGTTCCAGGATCTACTGTAGTCAAAACTATTTGAATACTAACAGATGAATGATTAACTTGAGGGTTTTTTTAGGTCTTTATTTACTTTTATTTTTTAATTGAGATATAGTTGGTGTACAATATTATGTTACACATAGACAACTGTGATTCATATTTTTAAAGAGTTATACTCCATTTATGTGTACATGCATACTAAGTTGCTTCAGTACGTGTCTGATTCTGTGTGACCCTATGGATTGTAGCCTGCCAGGCTCCTCTGTCCATGGGATTCTCCAGGCAAGAATACTGGAGTGGTTTGCCATGCCCTCCTCCAGGAGCTCTTCCCGACCCAAGGATCAAACTTGCATCTCCTGCATTTCCTGCATTGCAGGCAGAGTCTTTACCATTGAGTCACCAGGAAAGCCCATACTCCACATATCAGTTCAGTTCAGTTGCTCAGTCGTGTCCGACTCTGTATGACCCCATAGACGGCAGCATTCTCCAGGCAAGAACACTGGAGTGGGTTGCCATTTCCTTCTCCAGTGCATGAAAGTGAAAAGGGAAAGAGAAGTTGCTCAGTTGTGTCCAACTCTTAGCGACCTCATGGACTGCAGCCTACCAGGCTCTGCCATCCATGGGATTTTCCAGGCAAGAGTACTGGAGTGGGGTACCAGTGCCTTCTCCAACTCCATTTATAGTTACTATAAAATATTATGTATATTCCCTGTGTTTTGCACTGTATCCTATAGTTTATTTGTTTTATACATAATTGTTTATACTTCTTACTCCCTCTTTCTCTTGCCCCTACCACTTCCCTCTCTTCACTGGTAATCATTAGCCTGTTCTATCTATCTGTGAGTCTGTTTCTTTCTTGCTATATTGAGTACTTTGTTGTATTTTTTAGATTCCACATGTAAGTGATATCATACAGTATTTGTCTTTTATGTCAGATTGAGATAAGTTCATCCATATTATTGCAAATGGCAAAACCTTTTCTTTTTTATGGCTGACTAGTATTCCACCTTGCTTATCCATCTGTTAGGCATTTAGGTCACTTCCATATCTTGGCAACTGTAAATAATGTTGTTATGAGCATTGGGTGCATAGATGAAAGAGGATAGTGAAGAAGCTGGCTTAGAACCCAACATTAAAAAAAAAAAACAACTAAGATCATGGCATCTCATTTTATCACTTAATGACAAATAGAAGGGGAATAAGCTGAAACAGTGACAGATTTCATTTTCTTGGGCTCCAAGTACCATCACTGCTGATGGTGACAGCTAAGACAAACCTAAAAAGCAGAGATGTCACTTTGCCAACAAAGGTCCATGTAGTCAAAGCTATGATTTTTCTAATAGTCATGTAGAGATGTGAGAGTTGTACTGTAAAGAAGGCCAGAGAATTGATGCTTTTGAACTGTGGTGCTGGAGAAGACTCTTGAGAATCCCTTGGACTGCAAGGAGATCAAACCAGTCAATACAGAAGGAAACCAACCCTAAACATTCATTGGAAGGACTAATGCTAAAGCTGAAGCTCCAATGCTTTGGCCACTTGATGCAAAGACCTGACTTATTAGAAAAGACCTTGATTCTGGAAAGATTAAAGGCATAGGGAGAAGGGGGTGGCACAGGATGAAATGGTTAGATTGCATCACCAACTCAATGGACATGAATCTGGGAGACAGTGAAGGACAAGGGAGCCTGGAGTGCTGTAGTCCGTGGGGTCGCAAAGAGTCAGATATGAGTTAGTGACTGAATAACAACAACAATGTTTTCAAGTCAGTATTTTCTTTTTGTTCAGGTATATACACAGGAGAAGTAGAATTGCTGGATCATATAGTAGCTCTGTTTTTAGGTTTTTGAGAACCCCCCAAACTTTTCTCATTAGGGGCTGCACCAATTTACCTTCCCACCAGAAGTGTATGAGGGTTCTCTTTTCTCCAAATCCTCCCCAGCATTTGTCGCTTATGTTCTTTTGATGATAGCCTTTCTGACCGGTGTGAGGTGACATCTCATTGTGGTTTTGCATTTCTCTGATGATTAAGGATGTTGAGCATCTTTTCATGTGCCTTTTGGCCATTTTTAATCTGGTCGTTTATTTTTTGGATGTAAGTTGTACTGTTTAGATATTTTGTTTATAGTAACCCCTCATAGGGATTCCCTGGTGGCTCAGATGGTGAAGAATCTGCCTGAGGTCATATCGTTTGCAACTATGTCTCCCACCACTTTAACCTTTAAGGTTAGTTCTGTCACTATAACCTATTTTTCTAGTATGATGGTGAGAGGAAAACATTATTAACACAATAAACAAAAGCATTTTGTACTTAGGAGAGGTAGGCTATTATTTCTAAAACTATCATTTGTAGACTCTCCAAAGTGTCCGCTTCTCCCCAGATCTCTTTTTTTGATTGCCTGATGGCTCCCCATCCCTTTAGATAGGGTTTCATTCCTATTGAGAGATAAGGAACAGAGAGAGAAACACTTACACTTCATTTGTCATTTCTACCTCTCTGTGAATGAGTTGATAAAATACTTTCTTTTGCTTTGTATAAATGAAAGGAACAAAGATATGTCATGAGTAGAGCCTAGAGTTGAAAGCAAAAGGAACCCAGTGAAAGATGATAGAGAAAGGCTATTTTAAAATGTCACCTGCTTCTTAATCTTGCTGAGAAATGATTTGATGCATTAAGAGCCAGCTTTGCAGAAATAAGGAGAAAGTCAGTAGGAAACACTTTCTGGGTCTAACTGAGGCCTCCTGTTCATTTTCCTGGATAAAGTTCCTTTAAGTCACTTTTGGGCATTGTTGATCTAACTTCTTTACAAACCAGTCAAAGATGTTTCTCAAACACTTCAGTGTCTTGCTTTTTGACTCTTCTAATTACACAACGACTGAACCATTCTGAAGTCAATGATGTTTAATTTTCAGCCAAATGGAGCTCTTCAATAGTCTACATAAAGATTATAGGAGACTGGCTTGACTAAATGGGACGCGTCACCAAGCACACGGAGCACGTGGCTGCAGGCTGGCTGGGCACACTTACAGTTTGACTACTGACCAAATGTGTGCTGATTTCTGAACGGAAGTGCTAGTGTTAATCATTTCTTCCTAGATTAGGCTTAAACATGGAACGAATTCCTTTTTAGCTGCTAAAAGGTGGAGATGTGGTAAACAGCATCACCACCTGTCACCTGCCACTTAAACCCTGAAGCAAACATTTCCCAGTCACGCCAGCAGAGCAGGTGAAGTCCAGGATGTGACGGGGGAAATTCTCTGGACGCTTATTCTGTTGCTATCATTAGCCGCTGTGAGGAAGCTGTGGGAGACCCTGGGAAGTGATGGCAACACTAAACAGACTCTCCAGATGCTCAGCGATCTTCTACTCCTGTGCTAGAAGGAAAATAGCCCCTTGGAACCAGGCCACTTTCTGCAGCTTTGGCAGCTGCTGGTGGCTGAGTCTGAGGCGGGGAGATGGCATTGGGACAAATTCTAGTTCCAGAAGCTATAGGGGAAACACGTTTCCTTTTATGAGGCTTAACATAATTCTGTGAGAAAAAAAAAAAAAACAACCAACGTTTCTAGATTTACTTTATTTGAATAATTCTAAGAATTACTGCATTAGAAAATTATGGAATTGGAAGATTCCTTAGATGTCCAACTCCCCAGTTTGATGGATGAGAAAATTAGAATCCAGAGAGGGTGAGGAATGACAGACATGGAGCAAGATTCATGTAGGGGCTGGTGGTTTCTTCTCCGATGATTTTTGAATAGGTTTACTAAATAAATGAAAGTCGATTTGGCAAACATAGGAGGTTTGGTTCTATGTTGTGTTATGTTAAGTTACAGGATCACATTATGTTTTATGTTATGTTGAATGTTCCATGGTTGAAACCAAATAAAATGTCATTTCTAGGGCTGTTTTCACAGTCCAGATCCACAGAGCTGTTTGTTTCATGCCTCCTTTGCCAGCAGTGGGGCTACTTTCTTCTTTCTTTTCCAAACAATTCCTCATGGTTCTAAACATTAAGCAGAGTTTGAACAGGAAGCGGTGTTTGTTAGGGTCATTAAATGTGTTTCCCTGCAGCCTCAGAGTGACCACTTAGGTCTTCCCGAGGCTGTCTCCCACTGGACTCTCCTGCCAATGGCAGATTGAGTGGTGGGGAGGTTTTTCTCTTCCAGTTCCTGGTTCTTCATCAGATACTCTGAGCCTTTGATTTTCTATTAGACCTTGAGGTATAACTTCACGTAAGGCCTGGGTTGCCAGGAGCCGTCAGGATGCCCCCTTGCTCAGATGACAAGGTCACGAGACTAAGAAAGAAATTGCAAGGCTGACTTTCTTTATCGGGGCATCCCAGGCTCTGCCCCCCTTGGTATTTTTCTTGGGAGTTCTGTCCATGCTCGGAACATTGGCTCATCTCAGTAGGTCAGTCACAGTTGGAAAGAATTTGTCCTGAGATAATCCCCCCAGACCTTATCGACCAGAGGATCAGGGAAGGTGGATCACCTTCCCCGGGGGCTAAGGAGGAATGAAAGGGACATTTAAATAGATTACTACTCCTCCTACTCATTACTGGGGAGTTTCCCAAGAGTTCTCTGGGGGTCAGGGCAAGGCCACCACCAGAAAGGTTTGTACTTGGGTCACCTTTCCACCTCCCACTCCCCTGACCACTCCACGGAGGAGGCTCTCTTCCTTGAAGAAATCAGGCTGGATTGGGACTTAGGAATGCTCATAATTGTGGCCAGCATAGTTAGAGATATTGATTGCTTTAGGATAATGTAGACATAGGAATTCATTATAGTAGTTATAAGGTTAATAGGGTTTTATTGCTAAAGCAGTGCTGCTTGACTGTCTCTTAGTCCTCTTTCCTCTTCCTTAACTGTCTTAGTCCTCTTTGCTCTTTCTAAACTGTCTCTTTGTCCTCTTTCCTCTTTCCTTGTAAGAACCAGAGTAGGTTACTAGAATAAACAGTCTCAAGCTTTAGCCCTTCCCTCTAGCTTCTACATAGTGGTACCTGATAAGAGAAATGTAACCTTTCTACTTAGGTTGATGTACTTATCATGATTGAATGAAGTATGCTGAAGACATTCAAATGGTAAACATACTATTGTTAAATCTAATTACATAAAAATCTGACTTCTGTAAGGGGAATGTTTCATGATAGATTGGGGAATGAGCTCAATGATAAGGTTGCTATGGAAGGTAGAAAACAAAAAATTGTATAGAATGATAGGTGTTGTAATGATGTAATGGGGATGTCTTTTGGCTATAAAACTGTAAACCAACAACAATAAACTGAGAGACTGCTCCATCACCACACATTGACTCAGCTCAGTTCTTCCACCGACGCCACTCATCCCTCAAGACCCCTGGACCCCGCTGGTGCTGGACCCCGGCACTGGGTTCCTGCTCGCTTACTTCTGCTTGCTTTTCCCGATCTTTCTGTTCTCTCATGGCCATCGCCACTCAGCCCGCTTCTTCCTACTCCTGAACATGGAAAAAACAAGTGAATCCTTCTCTCCTTGTCTTGGTTCTGAGTTGATCTCCATAAACATACTTTCAAATGCTTCATCATGATAGAATTTTTCATATTTTTGCAATGAAACAACTGAATGTCACATTTCGCATTATCTTGTTAATGTTACCAAAACTGTTAAGGAGAACGGACAAAATGCATCTCATTTGGTTAGTGTATAAACCTGGAAGGTGTTTTTTTTTTTTTGGCTTAATATCCTGATTCAATTTAATTATGGATTATATTTTTTATTTTGTCTTGGGTTAAATATTTCTAACTTGCCTCTAAAAATGGCAGCTTAATAAAGACTGACAGGTCAAATATACAATCAGAAAACTTTATTTTATCTTTGGTGGGTTATTATGGTAGATGTTCATTTTTTTCTAAAACTTTAAACTTTTCATTTTGTATTGGAGTATGTAGCCGATTAGCAACGCTGTGGTAGTTTCAGGTGAATAGCGAAGGGACTCAGCCATACATGTATACATGCCCATTCTCTCCCAAACTCCCTTCCCATCCAGGCTGCCATGGAACGTTGAGCAGAGTTCCCTGTGCTATATAGTAGGTCCTTATTGGTTATCCATTTTGAATATAGCAGTGTGTACATGACCTTCCCAAATTCCCTAACTATCCCTTCCCCCAAGCAACCATAACATAGCTTTCTAAGTCTGTGAGTCTATTTCTGTTTTGTAAGTAAGTTCATCTGTATTATTACTATTATCTTTTTAGATTCTACATGTAAGGGATTTCATATGATATTTATTCTTCTCTGTCTGACAGTCAGGCAATGTTAGAGCAATTTTTCTTTTACCCTAAAATCATGGTGAAATGTTACTCTTTTGAGAGCTACTTGTCAGATAGTGATATAGAATGATAACTACTTTTTATCCTCGCCAGTGAAAGAGAAGGTATTTTTAACCAAAGTTTTTTGAGCTCTTTTATTAAATCTTGCCCAGAAGCAATCTTATATAAATCCATAAAAACTGAAGCTCCTTTTTAGTTTATTAAAAAAGGGAAAGTGAACCTCCCTCAACCCCCAACTGCCTCCTCTTTTGGGTCCTTGATCCTTGAGAGAACAAATCAGAACACAGTTTAAACATTATAATTTTAAACAAAAATTTGCATGAGCAGATTCATATATATTTCAAAAGAATGTAAACTAATTGCTTTAAATCCAGAATTTAAGATGTTTCACATTGGAGAATAAGCTGGTATGGTATTTTGGGGACAAGGAAAGTTTGGTAATGTAAATTAAAACCATTTTCCTATTCTAATAAGATTTAGTAATTCCACTTCTAGCCATTTATCATTTGGAAATAAATGATCAGAAAAATTTCCAAAATGTGTATGGAACTGTGTTCATTGCAATGTTGCATGTAATAGCGAAATATGAAGAACAGTCTATAAGTCAGACAATAGACCAATTTATTAATCATGTACATTCATGCAGTGGATTTCATGTATCTGTAAAAATAGTTATGTACTTCTATTGCCTTTGTGTTTGGCAGGGAAATATGTATAATATATTAAGTAACAATGTTAACGATAGTATCTGTGCTTTGTAATACCATTTGGAACATGTATGTGTATGTATACAAATATAAACTATGGACAAATATTCACCAAAATATTAACTGGTGATTTCTATGTGGTCGAATTAGAGATAATTTTTAACTATTTTCTGTCTTTATGCATGTCTTTTTTAAAAAGAGCAATTTGAATGTGTTGCTTTTATAGAATGATATTAATTTTTCTGTTAATATTGTTACATTATCAGACAGCCTTTATTTCACACAAAGAATGTACGTAATTTTTGTAACTTTTGTTTCTCTTTCCTCCTCTTTGCATTCTAAGATTAAACTTTGACTCTTTGAGCTCTTAATCTTGTCTCCACTATAAGGCTACCTATAGATGGGTTGAAGCTGCAAGGGACTGGGTGGGTCCTTTTTGACGACAACCTCTGCAATGACCAGGGGCATTTTGGCAGGCATCCAGAGGGGCAGAAAGCCCCCAGCAACAGTGACAAGGCATTGAAAATTTCTTAAGATAAAGCCTGTTTATATTAAACATCACCACTAAGTGATATCAACCAAAATTAAAGTAGAAGCCATTCATTTTACATCAGAGTCCCTAAATGAATTTTACATGAAACCAGCAAAGGGCTATTCTGAGGCACAGGATACAGTTCTCACTGGCTTGAAAGATGAAATGCTTCTGAGTCATCCTGAGGCCTTACCACAGTCCAGATGCATAGTTTATATCTTCCAGGAAACGTCTGAGGAGGTTATTTCCCCCCAGAAGTATTAGATTGCATTTTTCCAAGTTGACTCTCCCTGACTGCACTTTAAGCTTGTAATGATTCCTCACTTCTATTCCTTAGTATAGTAAGTACTACTTTGTGCTTACTAAAGTAAAACTACCAGAAACAGAGGTGAATGATTAGCTAAGGAATAGAACCAATGGGTCAAATTCTCACCTAGTCTTTTAATGATAGGACTCAAACAGTGTCGTCTTTAAATGAGAAGACAATGTTTTATGTGTTTTATAGAAGCACATGTAATGCATATGTTTATATCTATATTTATAACCATATGAATGTACACACATGACAAAGTTCTCTTAATAAAGCCAAGTAAGGACGTTCAATTATGGCTGAGTCTACATGACCACTTGGGTCTACATGTCTACAAACGTGTTGATAAAAGAAGAGCAGAAGTGGTTAATCAGTCAACTTCTGTTTATACAAATTGGGCTTCCCCCATGGCTCAGACAGTAAAGAATCCACTTGCTATTCAGGAGACCCAGGTTTGATCCCTAGGTTGGGAAGATCCCCTGGAGAAGGAAATGGCAACAGGCTTCAGTATTCTTGCCTGGGAAATCCTGTGGACAGAAGAACCTGGAGGGCTATAGTCCATAAGGTCTCAAAGAGTTGGACATGACTGAGGGACTCACACAAATTACCTTGTAGTAGATGTAATGAGGGAAATAAATATGAAATAATGAGGCTATCAAAAGAGAAGAAAAGGTAAAGATTCACCATGGAGGTTGGTCTTTGAGGAAAGACTTGAGATGGACAATAATCTTTTTGGAAGAAAATAGTAAATGTGCATGACTGAAGAAGATAATTAAATAATTACAAGTTAAGAAGCAGTAGGAGAAAAACACAAAGGCAAGATGGCTGGGATTTGTGTAGGCTGATAGGCACCATAGTTAGCTGTGTGGACAGTTCTTTGTTTTACGAGACTTGTAGAATATTAGTCATCCTTGGCTGCTGGGTAGTAAAAGCCAGTAGCTCTTCCCATTGTGACAACCAAAAATGTCCCACAAGTTTCCAAACATCCTTGATGGGAGATTTATTGTTCTGCCTAAAGGCAAGATACTGAGAGCTTCTGAATGCTAGGGTGAAAAGCCAGGATGCCATCAAATTTTCATATGTGGACTATTTCTGTTTTTATTTTTCTGCTTTCTTTAGGAAGGCACACTGTAAAACTATACTTTTCTCCATAGTGTTTACAACACATCCACATCCACTATTAACTGTGGTGAATTCAGTGTAGAGTTAATTCTGATTCTTATGGCATCCATTATATGTTGCCTTAATTTCAGTTATTGCTGTTTGTAATTATGTTTATGTCAGGTTTGGGTGAAACTTAGGGGCACCAGTGGGTTCATCAAACATCTGGGATGACTTTTCAAAAATTCTGGATTAACTAAAACCCAAACATTCTGCCAAGCACCTCTTCTCACCCACTTTATCCAAACTTAAAAAAAAAAACACATATATTTTAGAGAACATTGATTCCATGTGTTATTAATTCATTTTAGTTCAACTCATCAAAATAAAAAAAAAGTGATTTGGCAACCAAGAAGTCCATTGAGACTTTAAAAGAAATAAACTTTTAACAACTTAAAAAAAAATGTCACATAAATATCTTGAAATAGCAAAAGGATAGTTTTGAAGGAGTATGATTGGAAATGAAATTTGGCAAAATTATTTTTCCACACTAATTTATAGTTTTCCATCCAACTTCCAATCCCTGATCTGGAGAGAATGAATTGGGTTAGTTAATCTAAAAAAAATGCTGTATCAAATTCTCTATGCAAAGACATGTAGCATCTTGGAGAAAAGATTAAGAAACAAGCTTAAAATCAAACAGTCTATTAATTCTTAATATTGGGGATTTTTACCACACAGTCAGAAACTCTTAGGGAAAATTGGCAAATGTAAGAAGTAATGAAAGTAATGGTAATTTGAAAGAGAAATGAGTTTAGTCATGCATTAGCTTATAATTGAGATATATCAGTTATTCTAATGATTTCAGGGGTTGAGGATTAGATTGTTGATGTTCATTGATGCTAAATGTATACACACAGATATAAATATACCTACTCATATAAATATATCTATTAATGAAAAATCCTGATAGCACTTATGTTGAGGCAAATAAATTGTGTAACATAAGGAATGGTTAAAAGTCCTGTTTAAAATCTGTCCATGTAAATAATTGAGACTATTCAGGAAGATTACAAAATGACTTTTGAGGGTTTGAAAAGAAGAACTCTGACGTTATACTAAAAACTAAAGAAACAGCTTCTGTAATAAACTTGGTGAAAAATGTTAAATATTATTAGTATGAGAATGCAAATATAAATGAGATACCATTTTTTACTTCATATCAGAAAAGGTATTTCAGCTAAGAATATCCTGTGATGTTCCATCATTACTATTCAAGGTCTCCAATAGAAATGTTCAAGTCATGCTGACATAAAAGGAAACTGAAAGGTAAATAAGGTAATAATCTTTAAATCTAATAACTCTTTCTCTTAGGAATAAATCTAAACACATACACACTAATATGTTTGAGGCAAAAAAGTTAAAACAATCTAAGAGTCCAAATACAAGGAATAGTTAAACATACAATATGTATATGGAAAGTTGTGTGATGTTAACTATGATGTTGATGAAATGTTTATGATAAGTTAAAGAAGTGGTTGGTCTTCCCTAGTGGCTCAGGTCCAGGTGGCAATAGTGGTAAAGATCCTGCCTGTCAATGCAGGAGACATAAGACATTTGGGTTTGATACCTGGGTTGGGAAGATCTCTGGAGGAGGGCATGGCATTCCCAGTATTCTTGCCTGGAGAATCCAATGGAATGATGGGTCTAGCAGGCTATGGTCCATAAGGTGACAAAGGGTCAGATATGACTAAAGTGACTTAGCGTGCATGCATGCTGAGCAGTTTCTCACTCCATCTTTGGACTTTCCTGGTGGCTCAGGCAGCTCCAGGAGTCATTCCCTGGAGAAAGGAATGGTTATTCACTCCCAAATTCTTGCCTGGAGAATTCCATGGACCGAGAAGCCTGATGTGCTGTAGTCCATTGGGGTTGTAAAGAGTTGGATTTGATTAACACTTCCACACTTTCAGAGAAATGGTTATATAAAATGAAATACAAAATATTATACTATGGATTTTTAAAAATGCATAGAAAAAAATATGGTATGCAAAAACACCTGATTTTGCTTCATCCATTTCACAGCTTTGGGTCAATATCAGTGGCAGAATTCAAGTATCCAATAATTCCTAACTATATTTGCATACAGTAAGTACTCAGTAAGTGGAGACTATTTTTCATATTAAAGTTTTCAAATTAGTTGTATGTAAATTTAATTTTTTTCTTTCACAAGAGAAAAAATTCCTTTATTAGGGAAACAAGCAAGACTTCTTGTATTTGAGAATAAAAGTTATATTGTTAATTCATTTTAGGGAATAATGAAGATTTTTGAAAAGTCTTTATAGTTTAAATTACAATTTGAGTTAGGTTTAATCATTATGAAAACTAACTTTCCATTGACGGTAAATTCTTGATATTAACATTTTTACTGTGGATAGCTGGGGTATTGAGGTTGAGGGTCAAATTGCATGTCATAATTAGGCCAGAGTGGTCCGTTACCATGGCTAATAGGAGCAGGAAGTCCAGTACACTCCCTTCCAATAGCTCATTATTCTTCTCTTATACATCTATGGGTCCCTATCTATTTTTAAAGGGTCTGAGAAACAGAAGAAAGTTCTTCTCTGATTCAGTCCTATTTCAGTATGCTGACTCTCTTAGGGGCTGCGTGCCTCCTGAGTAGAAACCACCTCAGTAGGCTGTGCTGGAAACACAAGATGGGCAGGGGTCCATGTGTTCTGGAATGGTGGCCTGTCTAGTCTGGAAAGGAAGGCCCCTTTCTCCACCTTCTAAGGCACCTTGAGTTCCTCACCAACTGGTGCCTTTAGAGTCAAAGTTCTATCAATTCCTGAGCCAAGGGCTGCACCAGGGAGCAGAATCAGGAACAATATGACGATTTGGGCTCCAAAGAAGACAGGCCAGTGGGTAAGGCTAATTAGGAGCAGCCGCACTGTCTCCTGACAGAAACATGGGTGACAGGAAGTGGCAAAGTGGTTCAGAGCCCTGGGATTGCACCAATGTCCCCAGCTCCAGCCTTCCCAGGAATGGGAGTGCGGAGCGCCTTTTCAAGCTCAAGGAAATGCTATGCCTCAGAAAACAGCCTCCAGTGTTTCAGCGCTGTCAACATTCTGCACTGTTGTTAGGCTGGACTGTCTAAGACTGTTGTTTCTTCAGGCAATACAAGGTTTAATCTAATAGTTCTTGGGACGCAGTGGCTCCATGAAGTGTAGGTTCAGACAGCTTCCGGCTTGTACCTTGTAATGTTAGTGTGTGTCCCTCAAGAAGTACATGCCAAGATGGAATGAAACATGCAAGAATTTTATTGGGGAGTAGAGGAGAAGTGCCTGTATTAAAGGAGAGAGATAGAAAATGCTAGTCTGTTCCACGTGAGAGAGGGAGAGCAGGTTGGGTGCCAACCTCCTAGACTTCTGCATGGTGTAAGGACCTTTTGGCAAAGTTTTAGGGGAGTTCTTAAGTCAAAGTCAGCCGAAAAAGGAGTCTCATGTCACCCATGAACAGGTCATTGGCAGAAGGTCCTCCATGGGAGGCGTGCCCTTGGCACCAATGCAGGAATGGTTTTCAGAGTGAGGCCCCCCGGGGCCTCAGTTGCTGATGTTCCTGTAGGTGGAGGTCCACCAGGCTCATTTTCATAGCTGCACATTGTGAGACACGAAAGTACAGCTGACACCTGATGCATCCCTGGCCTTCCTCCGTTGCCATCTCTTTGCTCTCTACTCATGTTTTAACTCTAGTCCAGTCTTGCTCTTCAGGGCCTTGAGGCCACCCAAACCCATCTTGACTTTTATGGACAGGAAGCTGGGGGCAGGGAAAACTACTGCAGTCCTTTCTATTCCAGAAAATCACTGGCTCCTTATGCAAATTGGTCCACAACTTCCAAATGCTAATAGAGGAAGCTTTAATAATTATAACAGCAGTCCCCCATTCCTTATTTCTAAGGGTGAATTTCGGTGTGACAAGTCTGCAAAACAGAGGTCACATGCATTGGATCACCTTTTGAAAGCCTGCATAGAGTAACTAGCTACTTTATTTCATCAATAAAGGTGAAAAATGGCTATGATAGGGCTCCCAGCTGCATATAACAGCCCAGAATAAGAAAACCCACATGGTAATAAAATTAACACATATCAAATGTACAAGTATAACCTTACATTATAAAATAACTTTCATAAATCATATTTAATTTTTATTATTGAAATAAAAAGCTTGAAAGTGAAATTTGTAAACAGATAACGTATACATGTGCTTGAGTATATGTTAAGGCTAAGTTTTTGTTGGGAGAGTTATAATGGAATTTGAATAATTGTCTCAATTAAAAATAAAAGTTTATTTGACTCTGACTTAGGTTTTGGCTAAGCACAATTGGGAGAGGAGAGGTCAGTCAAGTTACCTGGGTAACCAAGAAATCATTTCTGTTCCAAGTATAGATGAGATCTTTTGGGGGATGCTTTAACCATGATCTTAAAAAACACATGTGAATAAACTTGTGTGAAAAAAGAAAACCCTCAAAATAAATGTTGAAAGGAAAGATGAAAACAGAACTAGAATTCTTTTTTTTTTTTCTCCTTGAAGGGGAGACTAAAACCATCCACATAAAGATTTGGTAAATGTGCCTTTGCACGTTCCTTATACAAGACACAGCCTTACATAGTTCTTCCATTCACTCATGGGCTCACATCTGCTGGCCACCCATGCTCCCTGAAGACAGCTTATGGTGCTGGATTGCATCAGTGAGGCATGATGGATGATAGGGAGGACAGCAGCAGGGAGGGAGGACTCTCCCTTTGGCTTGGTTTAGAATCAGATGTGAAGGAAAGAGGAGCAGTAAATTTGGAAGTGATGTTGGAAGAAACTGAAATTTATTTTTAATCTGTTTAAGTTCCAAAGAAGGAATAAAACCTGCAAATATGATGATGAGATGATTGGGCTAATTTGTAAGATAATTTATCAGAACACAGGAACTGGGAGTTCAGCTCTGCAGGCATGGGGAGGTGCCTAGAAAGGACCACATTTCAACTTCCTCATTTGGGAGTTCTTAAATAGAGCTCAAACACTGATTCTACAAGTGCAATTGGAAAGGCAGAGAAAGTACAGTCTTTATACTCTGTTTGGTGATCCAGCTAGATTTGGATGTGATGTTGGAAAAAAATCTCCTTAAGCAGGAGGTTAAACACAAATGAAAATGATTTAACATGCAGTACATAAATATAATTAAGAATACTAGAACCTAAGAGCATCACAGAAAATCTAAATCAACAAGTTTTGGAGGGATCTGTCAAATTCTTTCTGCCTATGCCACTAATTAATAAAGCTGCATATAGAGCTGAGAGCTGTCAATAAATACATTTTTGTGAAGATGACTGTGTGATTTCTTTGATTCTTATGCTATCTTACAAATGAATGTGTGCTAGTATCCACTGGCTTTGTTGACTGCATTTTTGTGGCAATGTCTCTCTACTTATTTTTAAGGAATTTTCAACAGACTGCAAAGACCACATAATGCTTCAATGATGCTATGTTTTCATCTAGGTAAGTGGAAGTTACTCACTCATGTTCGACCCTTGCAACCCCACCATGGATTGTAGGCTGCCAGGCTCCTCTGTCCATGAAGGTTTCCAGGCAAGAATAGTGGAGTGGCTTGCCATTTCCTTCTCTAATGTTTTCATCTAGGTATATAAGATCCTAAACTGGCAATTAAATTTACGCTTACAGAATCAAAGCCAAGAAAGGGATTTCATAACTATTTTGAAAATTTGATGATATGACATGTAAAACTTTGTCTGAGTATAATGGTGGATACAAAATTGTCTCCTTTATAGATTCTGACCTTATTCACTGGCAGTTCATATGGAAGACAGTTCATGTAGCTAAATGATTAAATTAGAAAGTATAAAATAAAATATATTACAAAAGTATTATGGATGATTTGGGAAATTCAGAGTTCAGTGAGAAATTGCTTGCATATGTGGTGGAAGTGAGGACCTCATTAGAGATAGAGGGAAGGACTCAAGGTAGGAGAAGGCATGAACAAAGAGAGATGCTGCAGTTTCAGTGTGTACCAGAACAAGCAAGTGATTCAAGTGGGCTGGAGTAAAGGAGTCATTAAGAAGAGCAGGTGGGAAACAACATTGGAAACACAGCACAGAATATGGGCCACAGCATAGGGACCTGAGAACACCAGGAAAAGGGGCTGTCTAGGGAATGGGGAACCACCAAGGTTTCTGAGCAGATAGTTGTTTAATGAGAATGGTGACAAAGAAAAGCATACTGTAAAATGAATTTGGATTAAGGAAGATTCTGGGCAGAAAACCCCACAGGAGACCTTTTCAATATCACAGACCACAAATGATAGGGGCTAAATTAAGAAAGAGAGAGAGAGAACTGATATGAGAGAACTATTTTAAAAGATATCGTGGGAGGAGAATGTATAGAATTTAGCTAAAACTTAAGTATTATTGAGGATAAGAGAATAAAATAATGAGAGGTAATACCAAAGTTATAAGTCTTGGTGCATGGAAAGATGACCACATTACTAGCAGAAATAGAGTAGTCAATATGAGGATCTAGTTGGGTGGAAATGGGACAAATATATTGAGTAAGAAGTAAAAATGGCACTGGTGGAGCCCTCCAGGAGGCGGCTAGAAACTTAGGAGAGAAAACATGACTTGGATTTCAGATTTGGAGACTGTCTTCACAGAAGTGTTGACTTAAGTGAATGGGTTGAACATATTGCTCAAGGGGAAGATAGTTGAGAAAGGGAAGTGAAAATGCATTGAAACTTGAATGATAAAGACCTATGTTCCAGGAATTGAAGTAGGTAAGAAGAGAGAAATGATGAGGTGTGGAAGGAGACCCAAAGAATATTCTCTCATTGGAAGGGAAGAGGAACCAAAATGAATGAGATGATCAACACATGGAAATGGGAGATTAGGGAAATGACCACTGAATTGTGGTTTTAAGGCCTCTACCTTTTTCATTTGAAATATATATATATATATATATATATATATATGTATGTATATATATATTTTTTTCTGGACTTGAATCATTCTTAATCTCTATTAGCTTTGTCCTAACCTGGGAAGCTTGCTTTAAATTTTGAATTAAAAGACACAGTTGTTTTAATAATGTGTAAAGGCTCATTTCCCCTTCATGGATAAGGGGCTTACATGACTCAATGAAGCTATGAGCCATACTGTGCAGGGGCACCCAAGATGGATATGAAGAGTTCTGGCAAAACGTGATCCACTGGAGAAGGAAATGGCAACCCACTCCACTATTTTTGCCTGGAGAACCCCACGAACAATATGATAAGGCAAAAAGATATGATGCTGAAAGATGAGCCCCCAGCCCAGGTTGTAAGGTGTCCAGTATGCTACTGGTGAAGAGCAGAGGGCAGTTACTGATAGCTCCAGAAAGAATGAAAAGGCTGGGCCAAAGTGGGGATGATTCTCATCTGTGGATATGTATGGTGGTGAAAGTAAAGTCTAATGCTGTAAAGAACAATATTGCATAGGGACCTGGAACATTAGGCCCATGAACCAATGTAAATAGGATTTGGTCGAGATAGACATGACCAGAGTGAACATCAATGATCTTAGGAAGCAGTGAACTAAAGTGGATGGGAATGGGTAAACTTATTTTAGATGACCGTTATATCTACTACTGTGGGCAAGAATCCCTTAGAAGAAATGAAGTAGCCCCCATAATCAACAAAAGAGTCTGAAATGCAGCACTTGGGTGCAATCTCAAAAATGACAGAACAATCTTGGTTCGTTTCCAAAGCAAGCCATAAATATCACAGAAATCCAGGTCTGTGCCCCAAACACTTATGCCATAGAAGCTGAATTTGACTTGTTCTATGAAGACTTACAACACCTTCTAGAACTAACACCAAAAGAGATGTTCTTTTCATCTTAGGGGATTGGAGAAGTGGGAAATCAAGAGATATCCAGAATAGCAGGCAAGTTTGGCCTTGGAGTACAAAATGAAGCAGGGAAAAGGCTAACAGAGTTTTGATAAGAGAAGACGCAAACACTCTCTCCAAACGCACAAGAGATGACTCTTACATGGACATCACCAGATGGTAAACGTTGAGATTAGGTTGGTTATGTTCTTTGCAGCCAAAGATGGAGAGGTCAGTAAAAACAAGACTTGAAGGTAACTGGCTTAGAGCATGAGATCCTTATTGCAAAATTCAGGCTTAAATGGAAGAAAATAGAGAAAATCACTAGATCATTTAGGTATGACCTAAATTAAATCTCAGTAGAACTGACGGACAGATTCAAGGGGTTAGATAGACAGAGTGCCTAAAGAACCATGGACAGAGGTTCATAACATTGTACAGGAAGTGGTGACCGAAGCCACCCCCCAAGACAATGAATTGCAAGAGGGCAAAGTGATTGTCTCAGGAGGCTTTACAAATAGCCTAGGAAAGAAAAGAAGTGAAAGGCAAGGAGAAAGGGAAAGATATACCCAACTGAATGCAGAGTTCCAGAGAAAACAGAGATAAGAAGGTCTTTTTAAATGAGCAATGCAAGAAATAGAAGAAAACAATAGCATGGGAAAACCAATAGAATGGGAAAGACTAGAGATCTCTTCAAGAAGATTGGAGATATCAAGGGAACATTTCATGCAAAGATGGGCACAGTAAAGGACAAAAACAATAAGGACCCAACAGAAGTTGAAGAGATTAAGAAGAGGTGGCAAGAATACACAGAACTATACAAGAAAGGTCTTAATAACCTGGCTAACCATGATAGTGTGGTCACTCACCTAGAAATTGACATCCTGGAGTGTGAGGTCAAGTGGGTCTTAAGAAGGATTACAAAGCTAGTAGAGGTCAGAGAATTTCTTCTGAGCTACTTCAAATCCTAAAAAATGATGTTGTTAAAGTGTTGCACTCAATATGTCAGCAAATTTGGAAAACTCAGCAGTGCCCACAGGACTAGACAAAGTCAGTTTTCATTACAATCCCCCAAAAGGGCAATGCAAAATAATGTTCAAATTACTGTACAATTATACTCATTTCACATGCTAGCAAGGTTGTAGTCAAAATCCTTTAAGCTAGGCTTTAACATTATGTGAACTGAGAACTTCTAGATGTACAAGCTGGGTTTTGAAGAGACAGTGGAAACAGAGAACAAATTGCTAACATTTGTTGGATCATGGAGAAAGCAAAGAAGTTCCAGAAAAACATCTATTTCTGCTTCATTGCCTATGCTAAAGTCTTGACTGTGTGGTTCACAACAAACTGTGGAAAATTCTTAAAGAAATGGGAATACCAGACCACCTTACTGTCTCCTGAGAAACCTCTATGTGGGTCAAGGAACAACAGTCAGAACCGGACATGAAACAACTCACCGCTTCAAAACTGGGAAAGGAATACAAGTGTGTATATTGTCACTCTACTTATTTAACTTCTTATTGAGTTGCATCAGACAAAATGCCAGACTTTGGCTCAGGTGGTAAAAAATCCTCCTGCAGTGCTGAAGACCTGGGTTCAATCCCTGGGTTGGGAAGATCTCCTGGAGAAGGGAATGGCAACTAACTCCAGTATTCTCTGCTTCCCTGAGAGCTCAGCTGGTAAAGAATCCACCTGCAATGGGGGAGACCTGGGTTCAATCCCTGGGTTGGGGAGATCCACTGGAGAAGGGAAATGCTACCCACTCCAGTATTCTGGCCTAGATAAGTCTACTAGAGAATTCCATGGATTGCATAGTCCAAGGGATTGCAAAGATCCCATGGACATGACTGAGTGACTTTCACTTTCATGCATTCCAAGCTGAAATCAAAATTGCCAGGAGAAATATCAATAAGCTTGGATATGCAGATGGTACCACTCTAATGGCAGAAAGTGAGGAGGAACTAAAGAGCCTCTTGATGAGGGTGAAAAAGAGAGTGAAAAAGCTGACTTGAAGCTCAACATTAAAAAGCTAATGTCATGGCATCTGGTCCCATCACTTCAAGGCAAATAGGAGGGGAAAAAGTAGAAGCAGTGACAGATTTTGTTTTCTTGGGTTCCAAATTCACTGTAGAAAGAGACTGAAGCCATGACATTAAAAGACACTTGCTCCTTGGAAGGAAAGTTGTGACAAACCTAGACAGCATATAAAAAGGAAGAGACATCACTTTGCTGACAAAAACCCATATAGTCAAAGCTATGGTTTTTCCAATAGTTATGTACAGATGTGAGCTGGACTGTAAAGAAGACTGAGCGCCGAAGAATTTATACTTTTGAATTATGGTTCTGGAGAAGACTCTTGAGAGTCTCTTGAACACAAGGAGATCCAACCAGTCCATCCTAAAGGAAATCAACCCTGAGTATTCATTGGAAGAACTGATGCTGAACTGAAGCTCCAATACTTTGCCACCTGATGGGAAGAGTTGACTCACTGGAAAAGACTCTGATGCTGGAAGAGACGGAAATAGAGAAGGGGATGGCAGAGGAAGAAATGGATAGTATCACTGTCTCAGTGGACATGAATTTGAGCAAACTCTGGGAGATAGTGGATGACAAAGGAGTCTGGCATGCTACAGTCCATGAGATTGCAGAGTCGGACTCTACTTAGTGAATGAACAACACAACAACCAAACCTCATTTCAAGTAATTCATTAAAAATAATAACCATATGCTAGTTTTTCTTATGGGCAGGCTTCATGCTAAGGCTGAGCACCATATGCATCGTTTTAATTTAATTTTAATAATGAAGTGTGTCTCTTTATTCTGCCATTTGGCAGAACAGCTCAGAGAGATTAAGTGGCTTGTTTAAGATCTTGATTGGTAATTGAACAATTTTCTCCATATTCTGGTCCTTATCCTTAATGACTAGTCTATATTGCTTCTCTAATTTCATATGTTTTCACATATATAAAAGTATCAATAACCTGAAAAGTTTGTATTTGTGGTGTTAGTAGGCAGAGCACTTTTGTTAAGGTGTTTTAGCATAGAGGCTTAAAGTGCTTCATTGATTATATTTTCTTATGAATGTATCTTATTTTCCAGACTTCCTTCACTTTCTTTTATTTATAGCATATGAACCAAATGTTCATTTTATAATGGAAACATCTTAGATACACAGTGTCTTTATAATATCAAGATCTAGAAATTGCCAAGAAAATTTGGATATAATATGATATATGAGACATTAAAGAGAAAAATCAATTTGTTATCTTAATCTTTCAGAAATGTAACATGAAGTACTCATTCACAATTTACAAAACCCAGAAATCTGGCACTTTGGACTCACATAAAAAGACAGAAACATTCCTGTTAAGTTTGAAATACCCAAGAAAAGAGCAAATGTGTACAGCTTTTAAAAAACTTTAGAGTGAAGTAGGAGACAAAATAATAGTGTAAACAATTTCCCACTTTTAAAAGCAAGAAAATAATTTTGGAAAAGCACATTTTTATTGACCTTCTAGTCATAACTCAGAGAAGGCAATGGCAGCCCACTCCAGTACTCTCGCCTGGAAAATCCCATAGATGGAGGAGCCTGGTGGGCTGCAGTCCATGGGGTCGCTAGGAGTTGGACATGACTGAGTGGCTTCACTTTCCCTTTTCCCTTTCATGCATTGGAGAAGGAGGAATGGCAACCCACTCCAGTGTTCTTGCCTGGAGAATCCCAGGGATGAGGGAGCCTCGTGGGCTGCTGTCTATGAGGTCGCACATAGTTGGACACGACTTAAGTGACTTAGCAACAGCAGCAGCAGACATAACTCACTTATGACTAGAGTGTTATTTGAATCTTATGATCATTTTTCATTAAAAAACATTCTGCTTCCCTAACATTGCAATAATGAAATTGGATATTCTACCTATTGAATAACCAACAGTTATTTGGAATAATGCTTCTCAAGTAGATCAGTAGTCAAGAATCCACCTGCCTAGCAGGAGATGTGGGTTTGATCCCAGGTTTGGGAAGATTCCTTGAAGAAAGAAATGGTATCCCATGCCAGTATTCTTGCCTGGGAAATCCATGGAGCCCGGTGGGCTATAGTCCACAGGGTTGCAAAAGAGTCGGACATGAACAACGTTTGGATAAAATTTCATATTTGTCTAGAAATAGGTTATACAGAATTCACACCATCACACTCTCTCATAACTTCACCCACCCTTACTTTCTACCCTGCAGATTCTCCTCTGGTTACTTCAGTGCTCTGAGTATTTCCTTTAGAGGACAAAACCAACAGGAAATTCTTGGAAGAGTAGAGAGCAATCTTGTTTTGATCATCATCCATCAAGAAGGGGGATTAAAATATATGCAGTCTCTTCCCTCCTTTTAATAACTGAATCAAGAATTGGCTGCTTTAGTGCTTTGACGGTGTGCATCTGAAGCAAGTAGCCCACTGAACTGACAGCACCTGCAATTCAGATTTACACAATGCAATTTTTCACTTGATAAAAATCGTATCTCTCTGTTGCTTTCAGGGTAGGATTATGGCTTCTGTCCTGAGCAATTTTGACCTCAAGAGTCCTGATCTTAAGTATGCTGCTGCTGCTGCTAAGTCGCTTCAGTCGTGTCTGACTCTGTGCGACCCTATAGATGGCAGCCCACCAGGCTCCCCTGTCCTTGGGATTCTCCAGGCAAGAACACTGGAGTGGGTTGCAATTTCCTTCTCCAATGCATGGAAGTGAAAAGTGAAAGGGAAGTCGCTCAGTCGTGAGAGACTCTTAGCGACCCCATGGACTGCAGTCTACCAGGCTCCTCCGTCCATGGGATTTTGCAGGCAAGAGGACTGGAGTGGGCTGCCATCGCCTTCTCTGGATCTTAAGTATAAACACACACTAATTTTGTTTTCCTGTTAATATCTTACATTAACTAAACTTCTCTTTATTTTATCCTCTGTACATTTTATGTGCTTCAGTGTTGGATTTAGAGAGGACACCTCTATTATGTGGGGATGTGGGAAAAGGAGCTTGTGTGCATATTTGTGAGGAAACTGCTTTTTAAAAGAGGCATTTTTTATCATTCTCCCAACCTTATTTTAAAAATCAGACGTAGATAGAAATAACTTCTCAGCTAGAACCACACTGTCTTACTAGGCCTAAGGCATATATTGTTCCTTTTGTGGAGTGATTGAAGAAGGTCTATTTGTACTTTGGAGTTTAGTGAAAGATGGTTCCAAACATTTAAAAAATAAATACATTTATCTTTATATTCTCAACCCTTAGCAAAGTCCTTACACATTGAATGAGTGGAGCTATGTGATTCTCTGATATTATAAGTAGGACAAAGGATAATGAGCTGATGTGGTTTTCTCACTCCTTAGGAGAAAAAATTAACATACTATTGAAAATCTGTTGTCTTTTTCAAAATACCTTTCTTTTTGGTCAAACAACTTTTGTGTTTTTGACTTCATTAAATTCTGTATCATATTCATCATTCCTTGAAACATTTTCAAGCTTAGTTGAAACTGTAGAGTAAATATAGCAAATTTTGTCTTAGAAAATACATTTCCAAGTCCAATCTTATTTCCTTACATTAATTCCATTAATTTGAATTATTAAAAAGTTGTTATATTTGTTTATTTGGGTAATTTTCTCCTATAAATGTGCAGTCTGTATAGTTCATCTAACAAAAATCAATTGAGAACAGTTTTTAACATAGTTTTTAAGTTTCAATGCTTTTAATTAGTGAAACTAGTAAATGTCATAGAAAATAAAGGGAATATAAAATAGCTTAAATTAATTTACATAAAATAATTTAATAATAATTTAAAATAAATAACATGTGAAGTTTCTAGTAATGAGTTGTATTGGAAAGGGAAATAATTTCCTAGTGTGATAGTGAGAACACAGTTCTCAGACAATTGAACAGGCATTGATGAAGTACTAAAATGCACAGCAGGAAAAAAGGCTAGACTGAAAAAGTCTTGTGTGAACAATCTGTTACGTTTTTTCCATCTGCTTTATGCTATTCACATTTTGTATTTTTCTATGTAAAGTCATTCAGCCACTGGAGGTCTCTGTTTCCCTGCACAATTTTAGCAAGATGCGTGTATGTCATTATTTATTTAAGAAAAATTGTTGCTGAATAAGGAGGTTAACAGGCTACATTTATAATTAAATTTTTAAAATTTATTTAAATTATTTTAAATTGATTTACATTATATGAGTTTCAGGGGTACAGCCTAGTGATTGGATATTTTTATACACTGCAAAATGATTTCCACAGTAAGTTTAGTTACCATCTGTCACCATACAAAGTTACTACAATATTAGTGACTCTATTCTATATGCTGTACATTACATCCCTGTGATTTATTTTATAACTGGAAACTTGTGCCTCTTAATCTCCCTCATATATTTAATCCATTTCTCCTTTCCCTTTCTGGTAACCACATTTTTTGTTTGTATTTATGAGACTGTACTGTTTTGTTGCATTTGTTTCTTTTACTCCACATGTAAGTGAAATCATGCAGTATTTATTTTTCTTCCTGACTTCTTTCTTTCAAAAAATTAATTTATTATTTTTTTCCTTTACATTATTGTGTTGGTTTTGCCATACATTAACATGAATCCTCCATGGGTATACATGTGTTCCCCTTCCAGAACTCCCCCTCTCACCTCCTTCCCGATTCCATCCCTCTGGGTCATCCCGGTGCACCAGCCCTGAGCATCAAACTTGGGCTGGCGATTGATTTCACATATGATCATTCACATGCTTCAATGCTGTTCTCCCATATCATCCCACCCTCGCCCTCTCCCATAGAGTCCAAAAGACTGTTCTATACATCTGTGTCTCTTTTGCTGTCTCGCATACAGGATTATCGTCACCATCTTTCTAAATTCCACATATATGCGTTATTATACTGTATTGGTGTTTTTCCTTCTGGCTTACTTCACTCTGTACAATATTTCATTTTGCATAATACCCTCAAGATCTACCTATGATGTCACAAAGGGCAATATTTCATTTTTTTCATGGATGAATAATATTCTACTGTATATATATATGCCACATCTTTTTTATAGGTCTATGACATTTATAGTTATAAAATATTGGCTGTATTTTCCTATGTTGTATAATATACCCTTGTAGCTTATTTATTTTATATGTAATAGTTTGTGCCTTTTAATCTCCTTCCCCTATCTTGCCCTCCCCACTTTCATCTCCTCACTGATAAACACTAGTTTGTTCTCTATATCTTGACTCTACTTTTTTTTTTTGTTATATTCACTATCTTATTGTATATTTTCGATTCCAATATAAGCAATATCATATAGTCTTTCTGTATCTGGCTTATTTCACTAAGAGCAATGCCCTCCAAGTTCATCCATCTTGTTGCAAATGTCAAAATCTCATTCATTTCTATGGCTGACGAGTATGTCATTATATTATGTCGGTGTGCATGTATGTTCCACATCTTCTATGGTCTTCCCTGTAGCTCAGATGGTAAAGAATCTGCTTATAATGCAGGAGACCTGGGTTTGATCCCCGGGTTAGGAAGATTTCCTGGAGAAAGGAATGGCAATCTGCTCCAGTATTCTTGCCTGGAGAATCCCATAGACAGAGGAGCCTGGTGGGCTACAGTCTGTGGGGTCGGAAAAAGTCCGACACAACTGAGGGACTAGCACTACTACTATCTTCTTTCTATATCCATTCATCTGTTGATGGACACTTAGATTGCTTCCTTATCTTGGCTATTATAAATCGTGATGCTATGGACATTGGAGTGCATATACCTTTTCAAATTTGTATTTTCTATTTTCTTTGGTGTACATATCTAGGAGTGGGATTGCTGGATCATAGGGTAGTTCTATTTTTAGATTTGTGAGAAATCTCCATACAGTTTTCCATACTGGCTACATCAATTTACATTCCCACTAACAGTGTATGAAGGTTTCCTTTTCTCCACATCCTCACCAACATTTGTTATTTGTGTTCTTTTTTATGTATTCTGGCAGGTGTGAGGTGATATCTCATTGTGATTTTGTTTTGCATTTTCTTTATGATTAATGACATTGAGCATCTTCATCTGCCTGTTGGCCATCTATTTGTCTTGGGAACATGTCTGTTCAGGTGTTCTTCCCATTTTTAATTGTTTTCTTTTTTTTAATGTTTGTTTTATGAGTTCTTTGTATACTTTAGATATTAACCCCTTACTAGATGCATCATTTGCAAATAACTTTCCCATTTAGAAGCTGCATTTTCTTTTATTTATAGTTTTCTTCTTTTTGAAAACAATCTGTTTGGTTGATGTAGTCTCACTTATTTATTTTCATTTTTGTTTTCCTTGCCTCAGGAGACACATCCAAAAAATATTGCTAAGACTGATGGCAAACAGTGTACTATATTTTCCTCTGGTTTTGTGGTATCAGGTCTTACATCTAAGTCTTTAATCCATTTTGACTTAAATTTTGTATATTGGGTGAGAAAGTAGTCCAGTTTAATTTTTTAACATAGATTGTCTAGTTTTCTTAATATTATTTATTGAAAAGACTGTTTTCCCCCATTATATATTCTTTGCCTTTGTTATAGATTAGTGGACTGCACAAGTGTGAGCTCATTTCTGAACTCTCTATTCTGTTACATCAATCTATGTGTCTGTTTGTGTGAAAGTACCATACTGTGTTGGGATTGTGACACCTCCAGCTTTGTTATTCTTTCTCATAACTGTTTTGGCTATTAAGAGACTTTTGGTTTCTATATAAATTTTAGACTTATTTGTTCAAGTTTGGTGAAAAATGATAGTTTTTTGGGTGGCATATTTAGGATTTTCTATATATAGTATTATGTCATCTTCAAGTAGTGACAGTTTTACTTCTTACTTTCCAGCTTGGAAATTCATTTTATTGCCTGATTACTGTGGGAAAAGTACTTCCAATACTATGTTGGATAAAGGTAGTGAGAGTGTGCATTTTTGTCATGTTCCTGATCTTAGAGGATATGTTTTCAGCTTTTCACTACTGAGGATGATATTGGATGTAGGTTTGTTATATATGGACTTTATTATATTCACAAATTTCCACTTTGCTGGGGGTTTTCATTATAAATAGCATTGACATATATACTACCATGTGTAAAATAGTTGGTGGGAAGCTTCTATATAGCACAGAAAGCTCAGCTTGGAGCTCCATGAAGACCTGGAGTGGGATAGGTGGAGTTGGAGGGAGACTTAAGAGGGAGGTGACATGTGTGTATACATAGTTAATTCAAGTGGTTGTACAACAGGTACTAAAACAACACTTTAAAGCAGTTGAAAAATTAAATGGATACTTGATTTTGTCAAAAGCCTTTTCTGCATCTATTGAGATGATCACATGATTTTTTAATTTTATTTTAAAATTTCTTTACATTATCATGTTGGTTTTGCCATACATTGACATGAATCCACCATGGGTATACATGTGTTCCCCTTCCAGAACCCTCCTCCCACCTCCCTCCGGATTCCATCTCTCTGGGTCCTCCTGGTGCACCAGCCCTGAGCACCCTGTATCTAGCATCAAACCTGGGCTGGCGATTGATTCCACATATGATAATTGACATGTTTAAATGCTGTTCTCCCATGTCATCCCACCCTTGCCCTCTCCCATAGAGTTCAAAAGACTGTTCTATACATCTGTGTCTCTTTTGCTGTCTCGCATACAGGGTTATCATTACCATCTTTCTAAATTCCATATATATGCGTTAGTATACTGTATTGTTGGTTTTCCTTCTGGCTTACTTCACTCTGGATAATAGGCTCCAGTTTCATCCACCTCAGTAGAACTGATTCAAATGTATTCTTTTCAATGGCTGAGTAATATTCCATTGCATATATGTACCACAGCTTTCTTATCCATTTGTCTGTTGATGGACATCTAGGTTGTTTCCATGTCCTGGCTATTGTAAACAATGCGGCGATGAACATTGGAGTACATGTGTCTCTTTCAATTATGTTTTCCTTGGTGTGTATGCCCAGCAGTGGGATTGCTGGGTCATATGGCAGTTCTATTTCCAGTTTTTTAAGGAATCTCCACACTGTTTTCCATAGTGGCTGTACTAGTTTGCATTCCCACCAACAGTGTAAGAGGATTCCCTTTTCTCCACATCCTCTCCAGCATTTATTGCTTGTAGACTTTTGGATGGCAGCCATTCTGACTGGTGTAAAGTGGTACCTCATTGTGGTTTTGATTTGCATTTCTCTGATAATGAGTGATGTTGAGCATCTTTTCATGTGTTTGTTTGCCATTTTATGTCTTCTTTGGAGAAATGCCTGTTAAGTTCTTTGGCCCACTTTTTGATTGGGTTGTTTATTAGTCATTTAGATTTAAAGTAATTATTGATAAGTATATACTTATTGCCATCTTGTTAATTATTTTCTGGTTGTTTCCATAGCTCTTTTTTGTTCCTATCTTCTTATCCTTTCTTCCCTTGTAATTTGATAACTATCTTTAGTGTTACATTTGAATTCCTTTCTCTTTTCTTGTGTATATCTATTATAGATATTTGGTTTGTGGTTACCATAAGGATTATATTTGCAATGTACATATATATGAGGTTAAGCTCCCTTAAAATGCTTTCTATATCAGTCTCACTATATCTCACTACTGTCTGGCAGTAGATTTAGCCTCTCATAATACTTTGTCAAAGTTCCATAGCATTTGCTTTCCAAACTCAACTCTCAATGGCTCTTCTTCTTTTCACCCTCTTCCATTCTTCTGGTTTGTTTTCTTCCACTGGAGAGGTTACTCAGCCATGGCTAACCAAAAGGCGATGGAAACAAGTACTGAAACCTTCTTGGATGAGAAGCCTCCTTGGAAGGCAAGCTCTGTGAAACTTACATAATCAGAATATGACCAGGGTCCCAGGTGGCCCAGGGTTTGGGTCACATCACTGTCAAAGAAAAGCATGGCTCCAGAAACCAAGACAAATTGTGCTGATCTTAACATGTTTGAAAGAGTGTAGTGCAGAGGTTTTATACAACACTTTATGTAGAAAACTTTCTAAAACTATTTCTACATCTCTTTCTCTCCCTTGAAGTATCCCTCTGGAGACAAATGTGAGGAATCCCAAAGTAGGGCAATTCACCACTAGGGAGAAAGGGAGTGTGAGAGTATGTAATATGCTTGGTAATGGAGTCACTCTGGATTTCTTTCATTCACTCAGTCAGGAAGTGTTCATTAAGCCTCAACTAGAGCTGGATGCTGTGATGGGGATACTATAGTGAATTTGATACCTGCAGTCTGTCAGAAAAGTAGACATCAAATGTTAAAATGGTGATGAGTGCTATAATGATATCTTACGTATCTTGAATGCTAACTTTATGCCAAGTATTGTCTAAAAGCTGTATATTTAATCTTCACTTACTTTCTGGTGGCTCAGATGGTAAAGTGTCTGCCTACAATGTGGGAGACCTAGGTTCGATCCCTAGGTCAGGAAGATCCTCTGGAGAAGGAAATGGCCACCCACTCTAGTACTCTTGCTTGGAAAATCCCATGGACAGATGAGCACAGTACTCTACAGTCCACGGGGTTGCAAAGAATTGGACATGACTGAGTGACTTCTCTCTCTCTCAATTGTCTAATATTTTCAAGAAATTAGTATGATAAACACCATTATTTTTTCCATTCCACAGGTGGAGGAGCTGGGTGTTATGCAATAACTTATCTGCCGCTGTTGCTGCTAAGTCACCTCAGTCGTGTCCAACTCTGTGCAACCCCATATACGGCAGCCCACCAGGCTCCCCCATGCCTGGGATTCTCCAGGCAAGAATACTGGAGTGGGTTGCCATTTCCTTCTCCAGTGCATGAAAGTGAAAAGTGAAAGTGAAGTCTCTCAGCCTGGGCTCACACATTTCATAGATGTTGGAGTCAAGATTTAAAACCAAGTTTACCTAAAGTTCTTGAAAAAACTGAAAGTGAAGTTGCTCAGTTGTGTCCTGTGTTTGTGTCCTGTACTGTGTACTGTGTTTGCCACCCTGTGTTCTGTAGCCCTCCAGGCTCCTCTGTCCATGGATTTCCCAGGCAAGAATACTGGAGTGGGTTGCCATGTCCCCCTCCATGGGATCTTCCTGATCCAGGGATTGAACCCATGTCTCCTGTGACTCCTGCATTTCAGGTGGATTTTTTACCTACTGAGGCACTGGAGAAGCCTGATGCAGAATATACCTGCAATAAATGATGAGCATTATTATTGCAGGCTGTTTGTAGGTTAAATGCTTGCTATGTTGTTTTCTTTTTTTGTTTCTTGTTTTTGTTATGTTTTGTTTGCTATGTTGTTTTCTATGAACCAAATTTCTTTCTAGGGCTCTGTTTCTGAGACTACATACAAATAGATCCCATTGGATGATCTGATATGCAGTACATTTCTGGCATACTAGATGGGGCCTTATTAACTTTTATTATTATTTTCATCAATACCTATAGCTGTTGTGTAGGGGCCACTTACCACATCAGCTGGTATGCTAGGGAGTTTGCATACACCATGGTATTCCTTCCTCACAGAAAGTCTGTGAGGTGGACACTGTCATTAACTCTATTTTGTGTTAATAACTGTGACAAGGATGCTTAAGTTTTGAGACCTAAGTGAGGAGCCCAAAGCCACATCCTGTAGATTTTGGTTTTAGGTTTTGAGCTCATTTCTACCTCCTATGTTTGAAAGGAAATGTTTTCAAGGTCGCTGGGGTCGAGAGTGCGGCAGTCAGAACTGCTCCTCTGTGCACACACATCTGCCCCTTCTTTCCACATCCCCGGCTACAAGCCTTTTCTTGGTGCATGTCCAGGTCACGCAGAGGTGCAGGATCACCCACAGGCAGGAGATGGAGGTAAGCCTGCCTGGAGTGCTGGGGGCTTTCAGTGTGTGTGGAGTATTTCGTGCTCAAATGCTCTTCTAAAATCCTTAGATGTGCCTGTGCGCCCTGAGGTGAAGTATTTAGGAAAAGGTGGAGGTCCAGGGAGTAGCAAGGCCTGGGGCAGTTCTAAGTTTCACAAGAAAGAGCTTCCAGCCGCTTGGGCTCCATTTCTTCCTGGAAAGTTTTCTTTCTTTTTTCTTTTGGATATTCTATCTGACTGGGATTATCACATTTTGATTTTCTTGGAATGCTTCAGCCCTTGGTGGGAAATGGAAAGCTGGTGTGAACGCTCTTTCTCTTCTCAGGGATTTGGAGTCTCATTACTGTATGGTTTTAGCTTTCCATGACTTGGTTTTTAATGCTGTGGTCTACATGGAGCTACGAAACATGTAATGCTGTCATTTTGCTTTCCTGAGATTCCCTACAGATCTATTATTGTTTAAGAGTTTAAACTTACTTTCAAAAAATCCCTACGAGGTGGTTTTCAGTATGAAATAAATGTAATACAGCTCAATTATCAGCAAACATTCAGATACAGATCTGAAGTTAAATTGACGAGAGTAAATAGATGTCTGATTATTTGGGATGAGTAAGTTATTACATCTGAGGTTTAAATTTAGCTTTGAGATTCTTGGAAATCAAGGTAAGGATGACATAATGGATTTCACAGTATTTTTGAACTGAAAAGGAAGTTGTTCTTGCAGAAAAGAATTCTTCCAGGACCAAAATTCTAGTAGACAAAATGTGTGGGCTTTTGTGTCATAGAAACGGATGAAAGTATAGATACAGCTTTGCTTTTAAAACATATATAGACAATATGTACAGATATGCAAACATAAACACATGAACATTGATCCCTGTGTATGCATACATGCATGAATATTAGGGTAGGCAGATGAACAACAAAGCTGTCTATATCCTCCTATTCCCTGAAACTTGTAAATATGTTAGATTAGAGGAGTTAGGTTCCTTATGGATTTTGGGTTGCTAATCATATGACTTTAGAGCACAGAGATTATAGTTGATTTTCTTGGTTGGCTAAATATGATCAGAAGGGTCCTTTAGTAGAAGAGAGAGATAGAACAGGAGTCAGAGTGACACAATGAGAAGGAGTGAATTTGCTGTTGTGGTTTTAAGGATGGAGGGAGAGGATCACAAACCAAGGAGTACAGATGGTACCTAGTAACTGAAGAGGCAAGGGCATGGGTTCTTCCAGAAACAGCCCTGCCAACACCTTGATTTTAGCCCTGAGACCTATGTCAGACTTCTGACCTACACAACTACAAGATAATGAGTTTATGTTAGCTCACTAAATTTATAGAAATTCATTTCAATAGAAAACTAATGCACACACATACACAGAAATTTACACAGCCACTACCAAAATAAGAAGAGTAGAAAAAAAGAGAGAAGAAAGAGAAAAGAGATCAGTGAAGATATTTCTGTAGGGAATTAAAATAAAGTAGTCTAGGTACCTTGACTCCAAAACCTGCTACTTAGATCTTATATATAAATACAATTAATGTCTTGATTCTTGGGTATCTAACACGGTTTTTAACTTTAGTCCAAACTACATTAGAATTCTTGATTTTATTCCTTTTTTAAAACTCGTTCCAACAATGATGTGCTGGAGCAGACTTCTCCCAGGTCCTGAAAGCCAACTTGGGACCATCTCTTATTCACTGATGTCATGTCTGTAGAATGAGTAAGGCAGTGGTGGGAGTATCCACATCCTGAAATGAAACACGAATTTTTCCTCCAAAGAGATTTTTCCTCTAAAGAGTTGGTTGTTACACATATGCTGGTATACCACTGCTTTTACAGACTTACCTACCTCAGTAAATGATCATGCACCTAGCTGCTAAATACTTAGGGGTCATCTTTGCATCTTCTTCCTCTTATAGGCTATATGTAACCAGTTATCTAGTTCTGCCACGTGCATGCTTAGTCTCTCAGTTGTGCCCAACTCTTTGCAACCTTAGGACTGTAGCCCACCAGGCTTCTCAGTCCATGGGATTCTCCAAGCAAGAAAACTGGTGTAGGTTGCCATGCCCTTCTCCAGGGCATCTTCCTGACCCAAGAATCAAATACACGTGTCCTGGGTCTCCTGCATTGCAGGTGGATTCTTTACTTACTGAGCCATTAGGGAAGCCCAGTTCTGCCACCTTTACCTCCAGATCATATCCACCCTTTTCTATCTCCCCAGTTATCAGTCTAGTCTAAGTTACTAATGCATCTTGGCTGAACCATTACAATGGGTTTGTAATGAACTCCTTCTACTCTACTTTAGCCCCCTACCATCTTTTAAAATATAGGTTATATTGGTCACTTGACTTCTTCCAATCCTTCACGACCCTTAGAGTACAATCCAAGTGCATCCACTCCAGTCTATACTACCCTCTCTTCCTTGCCTCAGCCTAACTTTCCAGGTGGATTTAGTCTTCTCTCCAACAATCTCCCCGAGTTCTGGTCACAGTGTTCTTTCTGTTACTCAGTTTGCCAAGCTCATGTCTGTCTTAAGTCCTTGCATACTGGTTCCCTTTGCTGTGAAGGCCTCTCTCCTTTCTCCAGTTCTTTGTGCAGTGCATCCTCCCCTCATTTAGAACTTAGCTTAAATATTCCTACCTCAGCGACTCTTTGCCTGACCACGCAACCTGTAATGTCACTCTGTATTATTTTCATCTTAACACCTGCTCCTACATACTGTGCCTTTGTTTATTTATAGTGCCTGGCATACAGTAGACTCTTAATAAATCACTTTTTGAAAGAATGAATTAGCTTAGAGTGTTTAAAACATTGGCTAGGAACATGTTCCTTTGACAACTTCTTTCCTGTCTGGGACCTAGTGGCAGCAGGTAAAAACTACCAACCCTGGCATGGATAAGAAGGTAGAAAATGGTTGGGGTAGCAGAAATGTTAATTTAGAGGGTCCAACAGGCAAGGGAGTTTGGCTAAGGATATTGCAGATTTGATAAAACATGTCTAAATGTCAGATATCAGAATGAGTATGGCAGCTAAATGCTAATCTGTAAAGGAAGAAAAATGTGGCGGCTGAATGCATTTGTCAATCCTGGTCCAGACATGCAGGAGGCCAGTGTGGGGGCTCAGACCATCCTCCCCAGGTCTGTCAGATGTGTTACCTATCACGAGCTCTTTCTGAAGCCCTCCTCATAAAAGCTTAGCTCTCTCATATCAGTTATCACAACTGATATTTCTGCCTGGGCTTCCAAAGTGGCACTAGTGGTAAATAACCCACCTGCCAATGCAAGAGACTTAATCAGTTTAGTTCAGTTGCTCAGTCATGTCCAACTCTTTGCAACCCCATGAACTGCAGCACACCAGGCCTCCCTGTCCATCACCAACTCCCGGAGTCTACCCAAACCCATGTCCGTTGTGTCTGTGATGCCATCCAATCATCTCATCCTCCGTCATCCCCTTCTCCTCCTGCCCTCAATCTTTCCCAGCATCAGGAGACTGAATAGACATGGATTGAATCCCTGGGTTGGGAAGATCCCCGAAGGCTGGTATGGTGACCCACTCCAGTGTTCTTACCTGGAGAATCCTATGGACAGAGGAACCTGGCAGGCTACAGTCCATGGGGTTGCAAAGAGTCAGATATGACTGAACTGACTTAGCATACACACAGGCAAACACATATGCATTTCCCCCTTAGAGAAGTTTTATGAGAGAGAAATACTCTACCACTAGAGTTTATGGCTCTTCCAAATAGGATTTTCATATTCTCTAGGTATAAAAAGGTAAATTATTCTTCACTGTTAGATCAAGGAGTTTCTCTTTTTAAAATTTTTTATTGAAGTATGGCTGATTTACAATATTGTATTAACTTCAGGTATCCAGCAAATTAGTTACACATGTACGTTTATCCCCTCTTACTGAATAGAGTTCCTTGTGCTATCCAGGATGGTCCTCGTTAGTTATCTTTTGTATGTATAGTCATGTATGAGTGTCAGTTCCAATCTCCCAGTTTATCTCTCATCCCACCTCTTCCCCTGGTAACCTCAAGCTTGTTTTCTACATCTGCGACTCTATTTTTGTTTTGTAAGTAAGTTCATGTCTACCACTTTCGTAGATTCCACATATAAGCAATATCGTATGTATTTGTCCATCTCTGATTTACTTCACTTAGTATGACAATCTCTAGGTCCATCCTTGTTGCTGCAAATGGCATTATTTCATTCTTTTTTATGGCTGAGTGATATTCCATCATGCATATGTGCTCCATCTTCTTTAACCATTTCTCTGTCGAAGGACATTTAGGTGCTTCCAGGTCCTGGTTATTGTAAATAATGCAGCAACGAACATTGAGGTGTATGTATCTTTTTGAATTATGGTTTTCTCCTAGATATATGCCTGGAAGTGGGTTTGCTGAATCATATGGCAGCTTTATTAACCACCAGCATTATTAATGTTTATTTTTTTGGTTAGGTAAACTTCCTTGGTGGCTCAGTCAGTAAAGAATCTGGCAGTAATGCAAGAGAACTGGGTTTGATCCTTGGGCCAGGAAGATCCCCTGGAGAAGGAAATGATAACTCACTATAGTATTCTTGCCTGGAGAATCCCATGGACAGAGAAGCCTTGTGGGCTTACAGTCCATGGGCTCACAAAGAGTCAACACAACTGGGCGACCAACGCTTTCACTTTATTTTTCCCCAGTGAGTAGCTTTGTGAGTAAATAATTTAAGTTTATTAAAAACATACCCTGGACAATGTGATGCTATTAGGAGGTTTGGGCTTTTGGGAGGTGATGAGGGTCAGATGAGGCCGTGAGGGCAGAGCCCTCATGAACTGGTTAGTGCCCTTATCTGAGTCAGGAGAGAGCTTGCTCTGCTCTGCTGTCCAGAGAAGTCAGTACCTGCAGCTTGGAAAGGTGCTCTCACCAGAACCCAACCATGTAGAATCCTGTTCCTGAACCTTCAGTTTCCAGAACTGTGAGAAATAAATGTCTATCATTTACAAACCACACAGTCTAAGGTAATTTTTTATGGCAGCTGGAACTAAAATAATTGGATCTCCATTTTCTTCTATAAACATAAAGTATACAATAAATGATGAGGCATATTGCTGTTATCAAAAGTAGTAAATACTTCTGTCAGCACTCTAGAATAATAAAAGTTTCATTTAAACAAAATTTATGGCTTCTAAATCCTTTATTATTTTAGGCTCAAACTTATCCAACTTTTTCTAAAATATAATTTTTCTTTTAAATAAAGTATATGCATAAACCTAGTTAAGTATATGCTCTTATTTGAGGAATAGATCACTTTTAAAATAAGAAAATGATGACTACATTACATATGTTGCTGTAGTACAGATGAATAAGTTATTTTAGTATTTTGGAAAGAAAAGTCTGTTATTAATGAAGATGTTTTATGGAAATATTTAAAACTGTCTTACGTTTATACATGAGTTGAATCCCTCCTCCTCACTAAAAATATTTTACAGAACAGAAAAAATATACTGTGCTGGGATGTCTATTTCTGCTCTACCTATACTTTGTTGAATTTAGAAAAACATGTTGCATCAAATCAGTCTGCTTTACTTATCATTTTGATTAATATTGACTTTCTGGGCTACTTATTATTTCTTTAGTGAAATACAGTAATATTACTGTATTACTTGATTATTTTGTAGCTCTTCAAAACTGAAAGAGAATTAGATTCAACTGAGTGGAAGCGGGTTTATTTTAGTTTGACTCAAATGCAAAAACAAGGTTTAAAATTTTACTCATTCATTACTTCAGCAGATATCTATTAAGTGATTACTGGTGTCATATGCTGTATTAATTCCTGGAAAATCCCTGACTTCATTGAACCCTGGCAAGAAGGAAATTAAGGAAGGAAACCCAGCAATTACAGCACACACATATGATGATAGGGTGAGACAGAAGAGCTACAGTGGGCTCTGGAATACACTGAACCTAGGCATCAGGGAAGATTTCCAGAAGAAGATGACCTCCTCAGTGAGGTGTTGTTCAGAGGGGGCAGCAGGTCCTGAGAAAACTGTTTTGGAATTTAGGAATGGGGAGGTGAGGGCAGGAATGGAGGGAAAGGCAAGGCTGAAGGTCGAAGAAGTTCCAAGGGCATTCTGGATTTAGCCATATTGGAGAACTTTGGAACCACGAAAGGAAAGACTTTCCAATGAAACTTTCCCACTTTTTCTTTTCCAGTCTCTAAGATTTTAAGGAAGAAATTATCTCCAAGTTATCAGTCAAAAGTTTTTAAATGTAGAACTTGTTTATTCTCTATATCAGGAGAGTCAAGGACTCTGTCCTTCTTCCAGACTCAGGGAGTTTTTCAGCATGGGAACATGAATACCAATTACAGTGGAAAGTTACTGAGCCAAGTTTCTGGAAAGGAATGCTTCTGTAGCAGGACTTTATTCCCATGAAAGAAGACTTGACTGTCTGTGGAATGGAACCTCAAAATTGTGGAAATAGTGCATAGATGGGGCTCAGAATTACTTAATAAGAGGGAAAATGTGGTGTGGTGAGGGAAATAGGAAGTAATGGCTATTATCAAGCTTGAAGAATTTGGAAACTTGATTTTTTGAAGTCAGTTGTTGGCAATCATGATCATAGTTAGATGTTTTCCCTACCATTTTCATTACTAGTGGCTCAGATTCCTTACGCTGAATTTGCTACACGATGTGAACAGAGACAGAAGACATTGAAGGAGTATCTGAGAGGCAACAAGGAAGCTTTGCCTTATTTCTAACTCTAATGGCCAAAATTTGAAGAACCTTGCTTGATCTGAGGAGCTCTTTAACTGGCTCCAAAGAACAACTGAGTCCAATTTGTTTGGAGAGATGGAGTAATTGAGATAGGTTCCAAACTTCCTTCTGAGGATTTAGAGTAGAGAATGCTTATTTTAGGAACAAAATCTTGCCAAGTTTTCATTTTTCTTCCTTGTTGCTTAATGTTGATGGAGATTTAAGCTCTGACTTTTCAATATATATTTGAAGTGACTGTCCATATGTAATACCATCCAGTAGAATAAGAAAGTATTTCCAGATGCTGTTCCTTTATAACCAAATGTTAGACTTGGCAGAAGTTGGAGGAATTTTGCCACCTGATATTGTGGCTTCTCAGAATGACTGCCTGCTTCTGCCACTGCAGTAGACGAAGCAGAAGGCAGGAGGCCCCATCCTTACAGGATTTTTATTTTTCCTCTGTATTTTACATCTCAGAGACTACTGAGCCTTGTGGATGGGAAGCCAGTGTCTTTCCTGATCTCTGGGCAGTCCTCATGTCTTCTTCCTTCACTGTTACAAGGAACTACCTTTGTGACTATGAAAGGCTCTGCTGAGAGCTGTGCAATTCTGTAGGAAACCCAACAGGTTTTACTTAAGAGCCTTCTGAACTTGCAGAAACACTACTCTTTACAACACTATGTAGGATGTTGCCCAAACTCCTATAAGTCTTTGGCCTGGGAGGTTACCAGTCTTTGACCAAGTTTTTCTTGCTCTGTTATTTATTAGGAGGTTATATCTTTTCTAACTACTTACATATAAAAATGATGATAGTTAATGGGTAGAAATTTTAATTTTTTTAAATTAAAATTTAGGAAAAAAAAGACCTGGCAATTATTTTGGTCTTAGTTTTTAAAAACTGCTGAGAACTCTGAAGGTTCTGAGATTTTACTATACTTGCAAGCTAATAAGCATGTTGTAGTTTCATGGATATTGTGTGAAGACAAAGAACTCCTCATTCAGAGACATATGATTTTATTTTTCACAGTAAAACATGCAGCTTGGGCATCAGTACATGTACATTAGTTTCTTGAGTCCCAAGGGAAATGTACACAGGGTCAGATTATACTAGCACATGCAGAGAGTTGCATGAGAGAAAAGGAACCCTGAATTTAGGCAACTTGAATCTTTCCTAGTAGAGAGCAAGCAGGCCTGCCCTTTGGTATTCTTAAGGCAGAAATACCATCTTTATTCTTCGAGGATATTTGCAATAGACACATTCTTGGAAAGATTTTGAAACAAGAAATGGTAAATGTAACATGTTTGAAGCACAAAAGTAACATGACAATTTTCTCTCAATGAAAGATAATTTTTCTGTTGAGTCAAATCTCTAAATCTAGAAACTATTTATTTGAATATAATTCCAGAGAATAAGGAAAAAGGGGAAAAAATGTGAAAAAAGACAGGACAGTTACTTTGTGCAGTGTGTGAAAGTGGAAAACGTTCTTGAAAGTGGAAAACGTTCTTCCTGAGATTCCATACTTAACCAATGCTTAATTCTAATTCAGCTTTTAAACTTAGCTTTATATTCTCTGTGTTATTAATATAGATATTAACTTTAATTCTTTTCAGCTATTAGTTTATTACCATAATAATTCTGAAGTCTTCCCTGTAACAATATAAAAAAACATGGACCATGTAAAGGTTTTTAATCACTGGCTTTGTAATACTAAATTTTGAATTTTTTATTAACAATATGTATATTAACATTCCTTAATAAATAGGCAAGATAATATTACATAAAAAGGCAAGATAATGTTACATTTTTATAAGGTGTTCATTGCAGTTTTCAAAACCATTTAAAAAATAGCTATGGAAGGGGAATGTGTATATTTTGGAGAGAAAAACTTATGACAATTTACTACAAGCATCTTACATGAAGTTTCCCCTTTGTAACTACTCTGATTTTTTATATTAAGATTTCAGTTTTGTTAGGATTGAATCCAATCAGAAATAACTGTGTGTTACCAGAGAACACAGGCTAAGGAAGGTTGTAGATGCTGAGTACATGTCAGACCTACTGGATTGAAAAAGAGAAAACTGCTGTAGCACCTGGAGAAGAAAAGCCTTCACACTTTTGTCACAGGAGTCATTTTAAAAAAAATGAATTTTCAGGAAGTATTCCCATAGAGGATATTAGACTTCTATGCTCTGACTAACATGCTAAGATTTTAGAGTTCCTAAGCTACTTTGGTAAATGTATATGAATCAGATTTTCAATAGTAAAGTTCCAAAAAGTCTTCATGGATGCATATTCATGAAGTCTATGTAATATGCCAAGTGAGGGCTAAGAGACACCAATGACAGTTCTCACCCTTTTGGGAGCAATTGCCGTGAACTACAAAACAGAAAAAAAGGGTAAATGAAATGCTCACATATTTCATCAAAATAATGGAGATACAAAGTGGTTTAAGGAAAAAGAAGGAAAAGAAGAAAACAGAGAAAGAAACAAAGCAGTGCTGATTTCGCTACGGGAATTGTTCTGTTTTATGGCTGGCGGCCAGACCATAAAATCCTAATGCATCTGCTCTTCAGATGCGGAAGCCTGACATCTGCCATTCACTGTGAGTTACAGCACTAGAGGAGGGGTTTTCCTCTAAGAAACAAAAGAAACCTTGATGTGAGAACGTTGATAGGACTGGTGGCATTGTGGCAAGTAGGGGAAAAGATGGAGGAAGTAAGGGGAAGCATGGAAAAGAACCAGAGAGTAAAATTCTGTCTTTTGTAATATAATATGGAAGACCATTTTCAGTTTTTTAAGGAATCTCCACACTGTTTTCTATAGTGGCTGTACTAGTTTGCATTCCCACCAACAGTGTAAGAGGGTTCCCTTTTCTCCACATCCTCTCCAGCATTTATTGCTTGTAGATTTTTGGATGGCAGCCATTCTGACTGGTGTAAAGTGGTACCTCATTGTGGTTTTGATTTGCATTTCTCTGATAATGAGTGATGTTGAGCATCTTTTCATGTGTTTGTTAGCCATTTTTATGTCTTCTTTGGAGAAATGTCTGTGAAGTTCTTTGGCCCACTTTTTGACTGGGTCGTTTATTTTTCTAGAATGGAGCTGTAGGAGTTGCTTGTATATTTTTGAGATTAATTGTTTGTCTGTTGCTTCACTGGCTATTATTTTCCCCCATTCTGAAGGCTGCCTTTACACCTTGCTTATAGTTTCCTTTATTGTGCAAAAGCTTTTAATTTTAATTAGGTCCCATTTGTTTATTTGTGCTTTTATTTCCGATATTCTGGGAGGTGGGTCATAGAGGATCCTGCTTTGGTTTATGTCGGAGAGTGTTTTGCCTATGTTATCCTCTAGGAGTTTTATAGTTTCTGGTCTTATGTTTAGATCTTTGATCCATTTTGAGTTTATCTTTGTGTATGGTGTTAGAAAGTGTTCTAGTTTCATTCTTTTACAAGTGGCTGTCCAGTTTTCCCAGCACCACTGCTGGCCCACTGCTGGCCCTCTGCTGGGCATACACACTGAGGAAACCAGAATTGAAAGAGCCACGTGTACCCCAATGTTCATCGCTGCATTGTTTACAATAGCCAGGACATGGAAGCAACCTAGATGCCCATCAACTGACGAGTGGATAAGAAAGCTGTGGTACCTATACACAATGGAATATTACTCAGCATTAAAAAAAAAATTCATTTGAATCAGTTTTACTCAGGTGGACGGAACTGAAGCCTATTATCCAGAGTGAAGTAAGCCAGAAGGAAAAACAAAAATATAGTATACTAACGTGTATACATGGAATTTAGAAAGATGGTAACGAGAACCCAGCATGTGAGACAGCAAAAGGAACGCAGATGTATAGAACAGTCTCTGTGGAAGAGGGCAAGGGTGGGATGATATGGGAGAATGGCATTAAAACATGTTAATTATCATATGTGAAATCGATCGCCAGCCCAGGTTTGATGCTCGGAGCTGGTGTACCGGGATGGCCCAGGGAGAGGGAATTGGGAGGAAGGAGGGAGGGGGTTTCTGGAGTGACATATGTATACCCATGGCGGATTCATGTCAATGTATGGCAAAACCAACACAATAAAGTAAAAAAAAAATAAAAAATAAAAAAATAAAAGAAAGCTGAGTGCCAAAGGGGGTGGGGGGAACAACAAAGACATTCGAAATGGAAAAAAAAAATATGGAAGACCAAATCTGACTGCATATTAAATCTCTTCCTTTTACCTTAACCTTTGTGCTCTGTTGCTTGTGCTTAGTTGTGCTGTCTCGGTGCTTTTTGAAAAAGAATGTTGCCTGTAGCCTGAAATATACCGAATAGGCCTTTCTCAAGGCTCTGACCTTTAAGGGAGAGCCACTTTTCCACTCATATAGAGATAAAAAGTTGTAGAAATGGAGAATAACATTTGTCTTTCTGAAGGTTTACAGGAACAAAGTCAAATATCAAAATAACCTCGGCTGTCCACAATTAAATCAGAGATCTCATATCTGTAATGCTCTCAATTCAAGTATTTGCATTTTGCAGCAGATATGTAGCTGAAATTAAAGTCATATACAAAATATCTTGTTTTTCTCTTAAACAAAACTTTAAGTTTCTCCTGTTGAGGATAAAAGTTACTTTTAAATTTATTTGATATTTGTAAAATCTGAATACATCTAGTTTTGATGAGTTAATATTCTGTAGGTAGCATAAGATAAACAAGAGGAGCTATTCTCATAAAAGACACATTCTTATCTATTTAGCAAGATGTATTTAAGTGACACATTTAGAACACTAAGCCTTGTTCACTAATAGTTTCTTTTTTTTTTAATGTGACAAAACTTTATTTTTTTAATATATATACTTAATTATTTATTTTCAATTGCAGCTAGCATCCATCGTTTTCTGCAGAAAATAAACATGTAAATGAATTTCTGTTGAGTAAAGAATGCTTTCTGTTTCAAAGATGGGACTACAATTTTTCTTTTAAAGCACTTTTTGTGATTACAGGTCTCAATCTTTCTTCTGTAAGTGCTTCCTTAAGGATTTTCTAACAGTTGAGTGATAATGGTTGAGTATTTCCCCTCTGAAACTCCCATAAGCTTGCAGTGGAGAGACCAGCTTTTAAACCAAGTTCTCTCAGGAAAATCATTTGCCAGGAAAGCATAGAGACCCTTCTAATGTTGCTCTCAGACTTCTTTTCTCTGGAACAATCAATTCATGGCATAGGTTCCTCTGCTCAGGGCACTGGTGGTGCTAGAAAAAAGTAGTTTTGCCTTTAGAAAAGCCATTTTATGTATGTATTAGTGTGGATCAAATGTACTGGCAAGAAGTGCTTTAAAAGTGTTAGACAGGTTAGGCATGAACAACGAGTGGCCTAACTGAAAAGGAGGCAACGGATCTCAGGCGAGCTCACAGATATGCCACAAAAATAACCACAGAGACTTTTCCAACATGCACCCTAGGTACACAGTGGATGCAAGCTAACCACAGAGGCTTCTCTTAGGCAGCTAGGAGACCGGTAAGAGTTCGTAAATATTCCACATATACACGCATCTGATTAAATAGATTGAATCATGGAAAGACAAAAACAACAGAGCTTGCTGTCTTATAACTTGCAATTGTCAATTGACCTTGAGCATATGCCTATTTTGGAGAAGGCAATGGCAACCCACTCTGGTACTCTTGCCTGGAAGATTCCATGGACGGAGGAGCCTGGTGGGCTGCAGTTCATGGGATCACAAAGAGTCGGGCATGACTGAGCGACTTTGCTTACACTTTTCTTTGATTGGTGGTGGTTACAAGCCACCTTTTGATATAACCGAAAGGAAGAGAAAGGAAATATAAAAAGGGGAAGCCAAGAAGAAGGAGGACTCCTTTGGGCTCAGTCTGCTCCCGTGTGTTGGGAGTGTCTCATAAAAGATCTGTCTGCTTGAGTTGAACTGAGCTGTAACTTATCTGTTGTTTTAAACTCTTATGTCCATCATTCCAAATTTTGTTGTAATGAGACAAGAACCCAGGAAGAAAAATAAACTGACCTGACAAAAGATATACCTTATGGGTTTCTGTGGTACAACTAAGGGAAGAGGGCCAAGGCAATCTGTGACATAATAAATGATAAATGATGAAGTTCAAAGTGGTGGGACATTGATCAGAAATCATTAAATAATCTATATCAAGAAAATGAGGAGATGATTGCTTTTAAGAGACAGCTGACAACAATGCAGGTGGCTTCCCCAGTGGCTCAGTGATGAAGAATCCTCCTGCCAATGCAGAAAATGAAGGTTCAATCCCTGGGTCAAAAAGATCCCTTGGAGAAGAAAATGGCAACCCCCTCCAACATTCTTGCCTAGGAAATTCCATGGACAAAGTCTAGGCCTGGTGGGTGATAGTCGGTGAGGTTGCAAAGAGTCAGACATGACTTAGCAACTGAGCAATAGCAACAAAAAATAATGTGGAAAAAACAGATTCAACATTTTTTTATGTGGATTTTAATGTCGTTGGAAATCAGCTGATAGCTATCTGGGAAACAGTGCGTTTGTTAAGTGTTTGGGAATCCTGAAAATACAAATGCCTCTATTACCTTACTCACTCTGCAGATAATATCTGTGAAGTATACAATAATAAGAGCTTAAAGTGTTAGTAAAAAGTAATTACTATTGTTATGTTAATAGTTTCATATTAATATATTAACTGAAATTCTATCAGTGAGTAATTTTTTGAAGCAAGAAGTGCTATTGCAAGACCTAAAGGAATAAAATTAGGTACCATCAAAAGCAGCAGGGAACTCTTCCATGATGCCTTGTTTTGTTTCCTTTCTTTTAGCCATTCATTAATCAGAAAAATATTTGTGATGCCTACTATGGATGAGGTCCAGTTCTAGGCACTGGAAAAATAACTATGGGCAAAGAGACAAGTTTATATTCTTGTTTTTTTGTTTGTTTTGTTTTTCTCAAAAGTAAACAAAAATATACATACATGCATATATATTTACATAGTTAAAGTTTCTATGAAGAAAAAGAAGCTAGTAAAGAGTTTAGGAAGTGACAAAAAGGTTAAGTCAGATAAAATATGTCAGAATTTGCAGATGGCTAGGGGCTCCAAAGAAAAGGAAGAGGAGTAGTAATAGGGGAGAGGAGGTGCTTTAATTAGATGGGAAAGACTGGAGAAGGAGGGGGTTGGCTTGCAGAGGAAGTAGTGAAAGTGTTACTGGGAAGTCAAAAGTTCATATTCAAATAGAGATATCGAGTTGCCAGTTGTATAACAAACCTGGAATTGGAGAAGAGTCAGGGATTCTGGATTTTGTATGTATATTTGGGATTCATGAACATATTAATGGTATTTGACACCACAGTGTTGGCTAAAATAACCTAGGACATGAGAAGAGTAAATATAACAAAAGATTCAAAAACTGGGTCAGGGCACTCGATCCGTTAAAAGTTGAACAGAGGAGGAGCAATCAGCAATAGAAACTGAAATTGTAGACAGTGTGATGGAAGGAAACTGAGAGTGTGTGTCCTACAAGACAGTTGGTAAAGAAAAAGAAATCATCCATGATGAGTGCTGTAGAGAGTCAAATGAGTCTTAAGAAGTGACTTAAATGTATGTAAGTGAAAGATACACAAAATAATTCAGAAGGAAAGAACACATGACAAAGAGTGAAGGAGAGAAATCTTAATATAGTAACTGGTCATTCCTGAAGGAAATCAATCCTGAATATTCATTGGAAGGACTGATGCTGAGGCTGAAGCTCCAATATTTTGGCCACCTGATGCAAAGAGCAGATTCATTAGAAAATATCCTGATGCTAGGAAAGCAGGACGAGATGGTTGGATGGTATCACTGACTCAATGGACATGAGTTTGAGCAAGCTGCAAGAGATAATGAAGGACAGAGAAGCCTGGTGTGCTGCACTCCATGAGTTCTCAAAAAGTCAGACATGACTGAGCAACTGAACACCATATGATTCATTTTTTTTTTTTTTTGCCATAAGAAAATGATAGCTTATGGTGAATGGTGTCGGATTCATGATCTCTGAAGAAGATTTAGCTTGGGACCAGCGACCAGGCTTGATCACTCAGGAGTATTTATGTAACAGAGTTTTATTAAAGTAAAAGATCACAGAGAAAGCTTCTGACATAGACATCAGAAGGGGGATGGAGAGTCCCTCTCGCTAGTCCCTCCCGCTAGTCTCTCTCACTAGTCTTAGCAAGGGAGTTATATACTCTATCAATTGGCTATTACAGTAAATTGAAAGAATGTTTCAAGGTTGTAAAGGTCTTACCAGACTCACTCCCACAGTATACATTTTAAGATAATAGGATTAGAACAATAGAAAGATCTTAACAGACCTACTCCCACAACATACACTTTACCAAGACAGGATTATTCAGAAGGTTCTTAAGAAGGAGAAACATGTTCTCAAGCAGGATACATTGTTGTTATATAACCATTGGTACAGAGTTTAAGGAAAAACATATCCTTGAGCGAGATGAGTTGTTTTGTCTTATAATCATTAGCTTCAGGCTTAGAGAAAAAAACATTTGTCATTTTCTAGAGGGGTCTAGAGTCCTCCTTGAGAACTCTAGACTCCTCTCTCCTCCTTGGGACCCCAGACTTATCAGCCTACTTAGGAACTCTCTCAGGAACTCCTAGGTTTTTGTCTTGTTGGCTGAAAATAGATTAGTAGATAATTCTCCAAAAAAGATTGGCTTATTCAGAATCAGCAGAAAGTGGCCATTTGTAGTCTGTAACCATGGTGAACCATGGGCAAGTCACCATGTGGTAAGGACAGGAGAATACTTTTATAAAGAAAAAGGAAATTGGAAGGGCTATAGTAAAAAAGTCCATAGCTTTTCATCAGCTGAGTCTTTGCCAGGAAAGAAGAGGTGTCTTTCTTCTTTCTTTGGACTCTGCTATCATCACAGGGTGTGAGAGCTCCCTTCTGGTCTCCCAACTCCATTGAGCCTTCTGTTAATTAATTTTTGCATTTCCCCCTTTTGACCAAGATCTTTCTCTGGAAGCTTGGTTAATCAAGAGTCAGGTTTTCTAGTTACATCAGCTTTTTGTCCCTCAATTTCAGGAAAGATTTTTCCTGAGTAGTGTCTTACATCAGAGGAAAAGTACAAATTGGAAATCTATTAAGATTAACTTGAGTAAAAAGAAAGGTTAGGAGGGAGAAATCTCACGTTCTTTTTATATAAAATGTTTATGTTATCAATATCATCAACATCAGAGATCATCTGAAGCATTATATCATCATTAGAGCTTTAGAGACAAACTTCCAGCAGTCCTGGTCTGGATATCTTGGTAAAGCTGTCCAATCAGATGTTGTCTCCTTCAGTTCTAGGAAATATTTACTTTCAGGTCACCAGATGATATACTATTCTAGTCAATGTTTGATGTTTTCTTTAGGTGTGTCTTTGAATCCAAGACACATCTATTCCTTGGAATTTAGCAGCACAAGGATTGGTTAGCAATGCCTGATAGAAGCTTTTTTACAGATGTGGAGAGCTTTTGGAGGTGTCTTTCCTAATGGATGGAATCTTCAGGTTGTAAGGTGATGCTCATCTTCCAAGGGAGCACCATGAAATGATTGCTTTATCAAAGCTTGGTTATTTTTTAATACACCTTAGCAATTTTGGAATATCTTTTCTGTTATCAGTTGTGGGTCAAAAGAAGCAGGAGCCAATTGCAATTAGTATCCTGTGGCTATTTCAATGTGTGAGAGTTTGAGTTCCAAAAGGGAGTATCTGGCAGGTGGAAGAACCAACAGCAGTTTTTTTGGCCAAAGTACTTGGAGGGCCTCTACAAATTTTGTCAATGGGTTTTTAATGATGCTGTTACATTAGTGTGTTTGAGCCAGAGGGTTGAGGGTGGTAAGCATAGTGAGAATGTTGTAAAACCAGCTTTGATTGTGCAGTGCAGACATGTCAAAGTACCTGGTCCAGTAAAATGGGTTCTGTAATCAATATGAATGTTCCAGAGGAGTTCCATAGGAAGGGATAATCTTTTCCAAAAGGGTGTTAGCCACAGAACAAGAAATAGCCTGTGTGCAAGGAAAGGCTTCAGTTCACATGAACTGAAGAACTTATGCATTCAGGTATGCTAAGTCACTCTAGTCATGTCTGACTCTTTGCAATCCTATGGACTATAGTCCACCAGGTTCCTCTGTCCATGGGATTATCAAGGTGAGAATACTGGAGTGGATTACAAAACTCTCCTCCAAGGGATCTTCTTGACCCAGAGATCGGGCCTCTGTCTATTATGTCTCCTGAGTTGGCAGGTGTGTTTTCTTTACCATTAGTTCCACCTGAGAAGCCTGTGAGAACTTATAGAGCACAGCTAGAACATATGTGTATCCATTAGTCAAAAGAAACAGTAGGAAACCCATTTCCAAGACCTAAAATGTCCCATTAGGCAGTTTAAAATGTCTGAGAGCAGTGTGAACAAGCTTCTCTGAGTCGTGCTTCAGACAAATGAGATAAATGAGGAAGGTACTTTTTGTGGCCTTGTTAATGATTCCTCACCAATATTGATTCATGAAGGCCATCATTTTATCAGTAGACCAGAGGTTTAATGTGTGCACTGTGATGAAGAATGGGAATTTAGAGGCTCCAGTAGGATTGGGTTGTTATTTGGTCCAAATTAGAGCTCCATCTTTTTATTAGACCAACAGTTGTCAAATTTCCAGTCTTTTTTTTCTTTTCTGAGGTCCATTGGTGGGCTTCTCTAAGTAGCTTTTCTAAGTTATAATTTGGGATAATATCCCTTTGGACGATGGCAGAGTTTAGCTGCTATTCTTCCCTTTAAGGACAGCATTTCTTACAAAAATATCATTAAGGTGATTTCCCCTGATTTTCAGAAAATTCCTGGAGAAGGGAAAGGCTACCCACTCCAGTATTCTGGCCTGGAGAATTCCATGGACCATACAGTCCATGGGGTTGCAAAGAGTTGGACACGACTGAGCAATTTTCACTTCACTTCACTCACTCAAGTTTAGAATGTCTCAGAATCTTAATAGTAGCTAAACTGGCAGGTGAAAGTATCAAATTCAATAATTCCTGAACACAGGGGTTGTAGAAAATATTATTTTCGTTGAAAGCAAGGAAGCCACATTACTCCCACAACATTCTAACATTCCATCATGGGCTACTCCAAAAGCATACCTACTATCAACATAAATATTAGTATTTTATCTTTGGCTAAAACAAACCTGTATAAAAGCATATGATTCAGCCTGTTGGGCTGAAGTAGCCATAGGTAAATATGCTGCCCTGACAGCATCAGAAAAAGTTGTGATAGCATAGCATGTGAATGCATATAACGTTTTTATATTGTCACCCTTTAAACAAGAAATATAAGTAAGCTATGAGAAGTCAGTGCTGCCCAGCGGAATTTCCTGTAGATTGCCACAGAGTCAAGAGGTGTTCTGTCAGCATTAGGCAGTCACAAGGGACTTTGTTGATTAAACTGGGGAGAGTAGTTGCAGATTTAAGATTACTACAATGTAAAAAAGTTATTTGGGGACAGTTAACAGAAAGATTTCCTAGGAGGTGAGATAGTTGACCTAGAAATATTGAGTATGATGAAAATTCAGGAGAGCCTCTTCTGCATGAGGTACAAAAGTGGTTAAAAGGGATCCCACAGCAATTTCCTCAGTGGTCTTGACAGAGCATTGGCGACCACGATGACTCTAAAGCAAGGGATATAGCCCTGTCCCGTTGAAGGCTATGCTACCTGATGGACTGATGGTCGTGTTCATTATGTTTTTGGATGAGTACCCAAAGGACATCACCCTCCTTTTCGTATACAAAAAGGGAAAGGGGAATCTGACAGTTGGGCCACCCAGGGACAGGTGGGTTCATCATATTCTCCTTTAGTTTAAGCTCTCCATAGCTCAAAGGGTATGCTGTTTAATTCTTCCCATAAAATTGATTTGGGGTTGTTATTGCTTGGTAAAACATAGATGTTTGGCCATAAAAGAGAAATGTGGAGTCTAATCTTGGCAATAACCGGCAAGACTGTGAAAACTATATAGCTGACACTTAGTTTTGGGTTTTGGGAAACTTAGGACACTATGAAGTCTGTCTGGATATAGGTGTTCTGATATCAGATGCCTGAAAGATCAAACCTGGGTTTGGGCAATCTGCACTTTTTCTTGGTGACCTTATTTCCTTTTAAGGCTAAAAGCTTTGGCAAGTAGATGTTGTCTTCTCATGAAGAGGCTTGAGAAAGAGAGCAAACAAGCAAGTTACTTATGTATTGCAGCATATCTCTAGGGAACTTTATATCATCCAGGTAAATCTTCAAGATTTTTGAGAAACAAACACTCTCAGTAAAGCCCTGAGTCATTACTGTCTCTGTGAATTGTTTTTCTTCCAAGTGAAGGCAAAAAGGCAAAGTGAAGGTATTGCCTAGATCCATCAACAACTGAAGAATGTACTGTATAAATCGATTATAGTACAGAATTTTTTTCTGGTGGGAATGGACAGTTAGTAGCATATGAGGGTTAAAAATAACATAATGCCAAGGGAAAACAATGTTTACTGCTCTGAGATCTTGGACAAATCTCCATCTTTAGCCCTTAGATTTTCTCAGGGGTAAAATGTAAAGTGCTCCAGGGGTTTAGTACAAAAATGATGTGGCTTTGAGCCTGTGGTTTTCTATTATGGGTTTTGTGCCTTAAAGGGCTGCTTTACTTATAAGTATTTATCAAATAACTCTGGGGAGAGGTTTAACGGGGTTTATTTGAATCTTGATGGGAGCTGTGATGAGAATATTGCCAGCATCAGTTAGAGGTTTTGCCCATAAGCAAGATGGTACAGTGTGTTGCGTGCATGCTCAGTCATGTCTGACTCTTTGCAACCCCATGGGCTCCTCTGTCCATGAGTTTTCCAGGCGAGAACACTGGAGTGGTTTGCCATTTTTTAATCTAGGGGATCTTTCCAACCCAAAGATTGAAACCACATCTCTGGCATCTCCTACATTGGTAGGCAGATTTTTTTACCACTGGGCCACCTGGAAAGCCCTAAGCAAAATGGTAGTTGACTTAAGAAGAGCCAGTCATCAGTGTTTTCAGAATCTGCTCTAGTACTGTTAGAGATGATACAAATTAAAAATGTCAAGGGGTCATTTAATTCACTCAGTTGATTACTTTTATGACTACTGTCAAGTTTTAGAATTATTTCTCCCTTTCAGAAGAAAGAAATTCTGGCATTTGGTTCAAGGCATTCATACTTCTCTAGGAAATCTCAGCTTAATAAATGAGCAGGGATAGAGGAACTAAGGAGAAAAGAGTATCTTTCAAAGAGCCTAAACAAAAAGGGATAGGTTCAGTGACAAGGCCCTCTTGGGTTTCATTATACATCCCCACTAGTTAAACTGTTTTAGTACTTGGAGGCAGGGACTGTTTTATAACAGTGGGATTGAGCACCAAGAGTGTGGCTGTGCTGTCATTTAGGACTAGAAGAGATTCTCTCTGATCTGGAGAAATGTTTTTACAAGCCCATTAAAAGCATGATTGAGAAGAGCTCCTGTAGTTCCTGGGGCTTCCCAGGTGACACTAGTGGTAAAGAATCCACTTACCAATGCAGGAGATATAAGAGGTGTGAGGTGGATCACTGGGTTGGGTAGATCTCCTGGAAAAGGGCGTGGCAACACACTCCAGTACCCTTGCCTAGAGAATACCATGGACAGAGGGGCTTGGCAGGCTACAGTCCATGGAGTCACACAGAGTTGGACATGACTGAAATGACTTAGCATGCACACACCAGTAGTTCCTTGGAGCCCCATTACTGAGAGTAGGACAACATTGGAAATGCAAGTTAGTGGACTGAAGATTCCTGAAGTGTTTAAGTTTGTAATAATCTTTCTTTCAATGTCCTGTCTCTTTGTAATAATAGCAGAAACCAGATAAATTTTGATTTAATGCAGGTGCCTTTATTTGCTGAACTTGCAGATGAAGAAGTTTGGCAGTCTTTCTTTGAGGTGACTCATCTACAGTGTAAGAGAGCTAGATTTGTCATATTAACTAATTCTGGGGTGGACATAATTTCCCATTTCATCCCGGTCCTTTTTACTAGAAACAAAAGTTTGCTGTTCAGCTCATTAATAAACATAGAGTTAAAAGTTACTGGGGTGAAAAACAACGGCTGAAGGAAGACCAGGATTTTCTTTAAAATATATCCAAAGTCAATTGTAATTATCATGATAAGTTCATCATATTTTTGCTTGCAAGCCTAAACTCTATTCAAATCAACAGGCAATAGAAAAGTCCTAGGAATTGCTCAGTGAAGTCACCTAGTTATTGCCTGAGTCTGTTCATATATCAGTTAGCAGGCTGGTCTCATGGTTGTGATGGGATTTTCCCAGTTAGCAGTTTCCACCCAGGACTGGGCCTGATCTTTACTAACAAGGCTACAGATTAGCTGATATAAGTCAGAGAAACCAGGTTGATAAGTTTGAATGACTACCAAATCCCTCACCAAATCAGTGAAAATCTTTAATTACTTTGAGAAAATCTTCAATTATGGCTCTCAGTTTTAGTCCAGGAAATATAAAAATTTAAAGATTTGGCCTCTGGATTCTCAGAAGGCTAAATTTTATTTTTAAAATTGAAGCATACTTGCTATACAATATTGTATAAGTTACAGATGTAAAACATAATGAGTCACAGTTTTTAAAGATTACACCTCATTTATGGCTGCTATAAAATGTTGGCATTTCCCATGTTGTATGATATATTTTTGTAGCTTATTTTATACCTTATAGTTTGTATGTCTTAATCCCCTACCCTTATCTTGCCCCTCTTCTCTACCCTCTCCCCCACTGTTACTCACTAGCTTGTTCTCTATATCAGAAAATTTAATTTTAAAGTGATAGGTTCTGACAAGTGGAGAGAGTTTCAGAGAAAATGAGAAATGTGGCAAGATAATTAGTACTGGGGGACTGAAGGTATAGAGGAGGCATAAACAGCATAGACAAGAAAGAAAAGGATGATTCAGGAGGTGATGTCTGACTGTGAGAAGCTGAGAGAGAAGATAAGATGGCTCCGGGGGGTAGGGGTGGGGCGTGAGAAAAAGAAGTCAAGGAGGAGGAGCCTGAGGCTTTAGCAGCCATTTTGTTATTCCTTTATAGGAATGGCATTATTCTTAATATTATTCTCCATTATTCTTTATTTTCTTTTTTTAATATAAATTTATTTATTTTAATTAGAGGCTAATTATTTTACAATATTGTAGTGGTTTTGCCACGCATTGACATGAATCCACCATGGGTGTACATGTGTTCCCCATCCTGAATACTCCTTCCACCTCCCTCCCCATCTCATCCCTCTGGGTCATCCCGGTGCACCCGCCCTGAGCACCTTGTCTCATGCATCCAACTTGGACTGGCGATTCCTTTCACATATGATAATATACATGTTTCAATACCATTCTCCCAAATCATCCCACCCTTGCCCCCTCCCACAGAGTCCAAAGACTGTTCTATACATCTGTGTCTTTTTTGCTGTCTCTCATATAGAGTTATCATTACTATCTTTCTAAATTCCATGTATATGCATTAGTATATTGTATTGGTGTTTTTCTTTCTGGCTTAGTTCACTCCGTATAATAGGCTCGTTTCATCCACCTCAATAGAACTGATTCAAATGTATTCTTTTCAATGGCTGAGTAATATTCCATTGCGTATATGTACCACAGCTTTCTTATCCATTTGTCTGCTGATGGACATCTAGGTTGCTTCCATGTCCTGGCTATTATAAACAGTGCAGTGATGAACATAGGGGTGCATGTGTCTCTTTCAGTTCTGATTTCCTCAGTGTGTATGCCCAAGAGGTGGGATTGCTGGGTCATATGGCAGTTCTATTTCCAGATTTTTAAGGAATCTCTACACTGTTCTCCATAGTGGCTGTACTAGTTTGCATTCCCACCAACAATGTGAGAGGATTCCCTTTTCTCCACACTCTCTCCAGCATTTATTGCTTGTAGACTTTTGGATGGCAGCCATTCTGCCTGGCGTGAAATGGTACTTCATTGTGATTTTGATTTTGATTTCTCTGATAATGAGTGATGTTGAGCATCTTTTCATGTGTTTGTTAGCCATTTGTATGTCTTCTTTAGAGAAATGTCTGTTTAGTTCTTTGGCCCATTTATTGATTGGTTCATTTATTTTTCTGGAATTGAGCTGCAGGTGTTGCTTGTATATTTTTGAGATTAATTCTTCATCAGTTGCTTCGTTTGCTATTATTCTCTCCCATTCTGAAGGCTGTCTTTTCACCTTGCTTATGGTTTCCTTTGTTGTGCAGAAGCTTTTAAGTTTAATTAGGTCCCATTTGTTTATTTTTGTTTTTATTTCCAATATTTTGGGAGGTGAGTCATAGAGGATCCTGCTTTGGTTTATGTCGGAGAGAATTTTTACTATGTTTTCCTCTCAGAGTTTTATAGTTTATGGTCTTCTGTTTAGATATTTAATCCACTTTGAGTTTATTTTTGTGTATAGTGTTAGAAAGTGTTCTAGTTTCATTCTTTTACAAGTGGTTAACCAGTTTTCCCAGCACCACTTGTTAAAGAGATTGTCTTTTCTCCATTGTGTATTCTTGCTTCCTTTGTCGAAGATAAGATGTCCATAGGCACATGGATTTATCTCTGGGATTTCTATTTTGTTCCGTAGATCTGTATTTCCGTCTTTGTGCCAGAACCATACTGTCTTGAGGACTGTGGCTTTGTAGTATAGCCTGAAGTCAGGCAGGTTGATTCCTCTAGTTCCATTCTTATGCCTCCATATGTTGGAATTTTTAATAGTTTTCCTCCTATAATTGACATCTAATCTTACTGCATTGTGGTCAGAGAAGATGCTTGGAATGATTTCAGTTTTTTTTTAATTTACCAAGGCTAGAGGTATGGCCCAGGATGTGATCTATCCTAGAGAAGTTTCCATGTGCACTTGAGGAAAAGGTGAAATTCATTATTTTGGGTGAAATGTCCTATAGATATCAATTAGTTCTAACTGGTATATTATATCATTTAAAGTTTGTGTTTCCTTGTTAGTTTTCTGTTTAGTTAATCTATCCACAGGTGTGAGTGGGGAATTAAAGTCTCCCAGTATTATTGTGTTATTGTTAATTTCCCCTTTCATACTTCTTAGCATTTATCTTACATATTGCTGTTCTCCTATGTTGGGTGCACATATAGTTATAATTGTTATATCTTCTTCTTGGATTGATCCTTTGATCATTATGTAGTGTCCTTCTTTGTCTCTTTCCACAGACTTTCTTTTAAAGTCTATTTTATCTGATATGAGTATTGCTACTGCTGCTTTCTTTCGGTCTCTATTTGAATGGAATATCTTTTTCCAGCTGTTCACTTTCAGTCTGTATGTGTCCCTTATTTTGAGGTGGGGCTCTTGTAGACAACATATACAGGGGTCTTGATTTTGTATCCATTCAGCCAGTCTTTGTCTTTTGGTTGGGGCATTCAATCCATTTACATTTAAGGTAATTATTGATAAGTATGATCCCCTTGCCATTTACTTTGTTGTTTTGGGTTCAAGTTTATACACCCTTTCTGTGTTTCCTGTCTAGAGAAGATACTTTAGCAATTGTTGGCTGGTTTGGGGGTGCTGAATTCTCTCAGTTTTTGCTTGTCTATGAAGCTTTTGATTTTTCCTTCATATTTGAATGAGATCCTTGCTGGGTACAGTAATCTGGGCTGTAGATTATTGTCTTTCATCACTTTAAGTATTTCCTGCCATTCCCTTCTGGCCTGAAGAGCTTCTGTTGAAAGATCAGCTGTTGTCCTTATGGGAATCCCCTTGTGTGTTATTTGCTGTTTTTCCCTTGCTGCTTTTAATATTTGTTCTTTGTGTTTGATCTTTGTTAATTTGATTAATATGTGTCTTGGGGTGTTTTGCCTTGGGTTTATCCTGTTTGTGACTCTCTGGGTTTCTTGGACTTGGGTGACTATTTTCTTCCCCATTTTAGGGAAGTTTTCAACTATTATCTCCTCAGGTATTTTCTGATGGTCTTTCTTTTTGCCTTCTTCTTCTGGAACTCCTATGATTTGAACGTTGGGTCATTTAGCATTGCCCCAGAGGTCTCTAAGGTTGTCCTCATTTCTTTTAATTATTTTTTCTCTTTTCCTCTCTGTAGCATTTATTTCTACCATTCTATCTTCTAGCTCACTTATCCTATCTTCTGCCTCCATTATTTTACTGTTGGTGACCTCCAGAGTGTTTTTTTTTTATCTCATTTAATGCATTATTCATTTTATATTGACTCTTTTTAAAATTTCTTCTAGGTCCTTGTTAAACATTTCTTGCATCTTCTCAATCCTTGTCTCCAGGCTATTTATCTGTAACTCCATTTTGTTTTCAAGATTTTGGATCATTTTCACTGTCATTATTTGGATTCTTTATCAGGTAGATTCCCTATCTCTTCCTCTTTTTTTGATTTGGTGAGCATTTATCCTGTTTTTTTTTTACCTTCTGATTATTCCTCTGCCTTTTCATCTTGTTTACATTGCTGTGTTTGAGGTGACCTTTCTGTATTCTGGCAGTTTGTGGTTCCTCTTTATTGTGGAGGTTCCTCACTGTGGGTGGGGTTAAGACAGGTGGCTTGTAAAGATTTCCTGGTTAGAGAAGCTTGTATCGGTGTTCTGGTGGGTGGAGCTGAATTTCTTCTCTCTAGAGTGCAATGAAGTGTCCAATGGTGAGTTTTGAGATGTCAATGGGTGTGGTGAGACTGGGCAGCCTGTATATTGAAGCTCAGGGCTGTGTTCCTGTGTTTTGGAGAATTTGCGTGGCATGTCTTGCTCTGGAACTCGTTGGCCCTTAGTTGGTGCTTGGTTTCAGTGTACGGAGGCTTTTGATGAGCTCCTATTGATTAATGTTTCCTGGAGTCAGGAGTTCTTTGGTGTTCTCAGGATTTGGACTTAAGCCTCCTTCCTCTGGTTTTCAATTTTATTCTTACAGTAGCCTCAAGATTTCTCCATCTATACAGCACCAATGATAAAACATCTAGGTTAATGATGAAAAGTTTATCCACAGTGAGGGACACCTGGAGAGGTACACAGAGTTACATGGAGAAGAGAAAAGGGAGGAGGGAGATAGAGGTGACCAGGAGGAGAAGAGGGGAAATCAAAAGGGGCGAGGGCAAGCTAGCCAGTAATCAATTCCCTATGTGCTCTCCATAGTCTGGATCCCTCAGAGCTGTTCACGGAGTTACACAAAGAGAAGAGGGAGGAAGGCCACAGAGGTGGACAGGAGGATGAAAGGGGGAATCAAAAGGATCGAGACAGATCCAGCCAGTAATCAGTTCCCTAAGTGTTTTCCACAGCCTGGAACACACAAAGAGATTCACAGAGTTGGGCAGAGAAGAGAAGGGGAGGGAAGAGATAGAGGCGACCTGGTGGAGAAAAGGGAGAGTCAAAAGGGGGAGAGAGCAATCAAACCAGTAATCTCGCTCCCAAGTAAAAATGGGTATGGAAGATTGGGTTCTAAAAGGTACAGAATTGATAACAAACACCAAAAAGCAAAGATTAAAACTCTAGAGTAGATGTTAGATTCTCAAAAATACAATATTATAAAAACAAAACAAAGTCACAAAATTATAAAATTTATGTATATGAAGTTTGCTTTAAAAATAGGGTCTTTTTTTTTGCAAGGTAATAGTAGGTTATAAGAATGAAAATTAAAGGAGTAATAGAGGACTTAAAATTAAGAGAAATAAATTTTAAAACATGATAATAGTAAAAATATATCTAGGACTCTCTCTGGAGCTGTTGTGGACAGTGTCGGGTAAGTTCATTTTCAGATAGTTCCTTGATCCAGCTGATACTTCTCAAGATCTGTAGGCCCCTTCTTATGTAGTCGGTGCTAACTATAGGGTTTTAATCTATTGCACCTGTCACTTCCAAAGTGGTTCCCTCTGTTTATTTTAGGCTCTTCTGTTTGCTGGTCTCTTCAGTTTTTAATTTCCACCCTGACACAAGGGGGTGAAGGTGTTCACCCTTATTTCACTCCCTTATTTAGGCTCACATGTTCAGTCATGCTGTGGGAAGGGAGGAACATTGCAAACAAATATCACTGGCATGTGTGCAGAGTGCTTGCAGTGTCTTGGCCACAGTGGATTTGCCCCTGCTCATGGCGTGTGTGCTTTCCCAGTCTATACTGCTCAGGCTCTAGGTTGCTCTACTGGGAACTGTCTGAGGCAGGCCCTTGGTTGTGTGCACCTCCCAGGTCTAAGCCATTCAGGTTCAGGTTCTCAGGTACTCCTCAAAAGTGCAGACTTGGTTGGACCTGCATTTTGTGCCCTTCCCAGGTCCGGGCAGCTCAGGTGACCAGGTGCTTGGTTAGCGCAGTCGCCCCCAGTTGGAGGCTGTGTCTTATCGTCTCCCCCGTCCCAGCCTCTCAGTTTTCTGGATGTACAATGGGTGTGCCTTCTCAGGTGTGCCGTGTGTCTCTTCTGGGGAGCTGATCTCTGGCTGTGACCCTCCCAATGGATGTTGACAGTCCAGAATCCCAAGAAGTCTTGGTTAGCACCAAAGCCTGCTTGCAGTTTGGTAGAGGATGCCTCTTCTGGCTCTGGCTGCCCTCGCCTGCCTGTCTCTGGCAGAGGAATGGGCTGGTTTGCAGCCAGCTAGCTCTGCTCAGTCCTTTGCTCTGTGAGCAGGCCTGGCAGTGTCTTAGGTTAGGGCTTTTTGCAGGATAGCTATCCCATAGTCTGGGTTGCTATCTCAAGTTACTTACCTCAGATTGCCCTTGGGGCATTCAGGCCCGGTCCTTACCCTAAGCAATGCAGCCCACGCCTCCCTGTTCAGCCCCTGCTTGCTAGCAGCAGATGCGAGCGTCTGGGCTGCTTCTCCACTGGGAGTTGCCATTAGGCACATAATCTGTGGGTTTTATTTATTTATTTATCCTCCCGGTTATGTTGTCCTCTGAGATTCCAAGGTTTGCTACAGACCTGCCAGTGACAGAGTTTCCTGGTGTTTGGAAACACTCTTTTTTAAGACTCCCTTCCTGTGATGGATTTCCGTCCCTACCTCTTTTGTCTCTCTTTTTATCTTTTATATTTTGTCCTACTTCCTTTCGAAGACAATGGGCTGCCTTTCTGGGTGCCTGATATCCTCTGCCAGCATTCAGAAGTTGTTTTGTGGAGTTTGCTCAGTGTTCAAATGTTCTTTTGATGAATTTGTGGGGGACAGAGTGGTCTCCCCATCCTACTCCTCTGCTATCTTAGGACCATCCCCTCCATTATTCTTAAAATTTTATTTTTCAGAGTAAGTTTTAGACTCCCAATAATGTTAGGAAGCCTTAAAATAACAATCAAGATAAGAATTCTATTCAGTTCTGGAAATTTTTTAGTCATTTTAGTCATTTCAGTTTGAAAAAAAATTAAGTTTGGAAATTTCAAATGTTCTCCATAAAGATGATTGATATTCTAAATTGCCTTTGGTCAGGTTGGTCAGTTTAGTTGGGATAGGGCATGTGAAAGAGCCACAATTTTAAAACATAAACTAGGTTGAAATTCTTGTGTGTAGGGGGAACCCATGAAATGCTTAGATACATGGGATTCCATTTCTAAGAGATTTTCCCTCTGAAGAACAATTTCCAAATAGCTTAAACAGCTTACAGAACAAACAGCTCAATTCAAATATCTTGCAAGCTAATCCCAGCCAGTCCTAAAGAGAGAGCTTAGTTTCAGAGGAGCCAGTCTGAAGGTTTTTTCAGCTGGGCTCCTGAGGACAATCCCTTCTAAAGGAATGAGCTAAAGGCGGAAAAAACAGCAGTTTCAGAGAAACAACCCCTGGTCCTGAAAAAATGGGTTGAAGGCTAATCAGTTTCAGCAAAACAATCTGATCTCAATATCAGGCTGAAATGCTAAACAAGTACCCACATACAGAACAAGGACTTAATCAGAAAGTAAAAAATTTTAAATAGGGAATAAAATCTGAAAAGCTTCAAATGCAAAGAGGGGCGTGAGTTCAGATCCATGAGAAAGACAGAAAGACATACCTTCAAACTCTAGGATTAGTGAGAAAAACAGTGAATGGCAATGGGTTCAATTGTGAATACTTCCCCTGTTTGCTCACCGGCAATGGGGCCTTTGTGGAGGTCCTCTTTGGACCCTTTTGGCACCACCAAAATATTGACCTGAAACAGACTGTCAGATATTTCTCTAGGGAAGATGAGTTTATTCAGGATTGACCGAGAACTGAAGTTTGGGATCTGCAACCATTGTGAGCTCTGTGCAAATCCCCTGCATAGCAAGAGAAGGAGAAGGCTTTTATAGAGGGGAAAGGAAGGTGAGAGAATTGTAGGAAACAAAAGTTCCATAGCTTTTCATTGTTTGAGTCCTTGCCAGGAAAGAAGAGGAGTCTTCTTTCTTTCTCTTGGGCTCTGCTGTCTTCACAGCTTGTGGGAGCTCTCCTTTCTGATCTCCCAAATCTACTTATTCATTCACTTATTTTGAAAAAATATTTTTCATATGGACCATTTTTAATGTATTTATTTCAATTTATTTATTTTTTATTTTTGGTCACACCTTGTGGCATGTGGGATCTTAGTTCCCCAATCAGGCTTTGAATTCATGCCCCTTGCTTTGTTTGCATAGAGTATTAACCACTGAAGTGCCAAGGATGTCCTCTATTCCCATTCTAATCCTTGCTTTCTAGTTGATTTTATGTTTCTTCTGTGTTCTTTTCTTTTTCTTGTTCTTTTACTTTGTATGTGGGCCATCTTTAAAGTCTGTTGAATTTGTTACCATATTGCTTCTGTTTTATGTTTTGTGGTTTTTTTTTTTTGCCATTAGGAATGTGGAATCTGAGCTAATTGAACAGGGGTTGAACCTGCACCCCCTGCTTTGGAAGGCAAAATCTTAACCACTGGGCCACAGGGGAAGTCCTCCTGAATCTATTTAATTGAGATTTTACTTTATTAATTTTTTACAGTTTCAATCTTTATGGTGGATCCACAGTGATCTCTGGGCCCTTTTGGCACGGTCCTTCATTCCAACTCCAGGCAGAATACAGCAAGATAACATGTCAGAGATGTTTCTGCTTTAGAGACTATTTTGTTGATTATAGTTCTCTCAGGACCAGAACCAGTATACCTTTTCACAGAGAGAAATGTCCCCCTTCCCCCTTTCCTTTGGATCTTAATTTCTGTTAGTGAGTCCTGCTACTGCTGCCTAACTCTCTTCAATATCAGCATCTTTTACCAAGGGACATCCCTTAGCTGTTCTGGTTGCCTCAATATTTTTCAATTTACTCCCAACTAAAGAGCCTCTTGATGAAGGTCAAAGAGGAGAGTGAAAAAGCTGGCTTAAAACTCAACATTAAAAAAACAAAGGTCATGGCATCTTTTGTGAAGATTAGCATACTCAATTAGCATAGCCTATGAAAAGAGTGAACAACTCAACATCTAAAAACTTCATGGGAAATAGATGGGGAAAATGTGAAAATGGTGTCAGATTACATTTTCTTGGGCTGCAAAATCAATGTAGATGGTGACTGCAGCTACGAAATTAAAAGGTGCTTGTTCCTTGAAAGAATAGCTATGCTGAACCTAGACAGTGTATTAAAAAGCAGAGACTATCACTGCATCACTTTGCCATATAGTCAAAGCTATGGTTTTTCCAGTAGTCGTGTATGGATGTGAGAGTTGGACCATAAAAAAGGCTGAGCACCAAAGAAATGATGCTTTTGACTGTGGTGCTGGAGAAGACTCTTGAGAGTCTCTTTGCCAACAAGAAGATCAAGTCAGTCCATCCTAAAGAAATCAACCCTGAATATTCATTGGAAGGACTGATGCTGATGCCGAGGCTCTGATATTTTGTCCACCTGATGTGAAGAGTCGACTCGTTGGAAAAGACCCTGATGCTGGGAAAGATTGAGGGCAGGAGGAAAAGGGGACAACAGAGGATGAGATGGTTTGATGGCATCACTGACTCAATGGATATAAATTTGAGCAAACTCAGGGAGATAGTGATGGACAGAGAAGCCTGGCGTGCTGAAGTTCATGGGGTCACAAAGATTCAGACACAACTTAGCAAACGAACAACAACAAATCTATTGTATCATTCAGGTTCCAGAAACCACTGGCACAAAGGGATATAATATGAGACATACTGCTGCTGCTGCTGCTGCTAAGTCGCTTCAGTCGTGTCCAACTCTGTGACCCCACAGACGGCAGCCCACTAGGCTCCGCTGTCCCTGGGATTCTCCAGGCAAGAACACTGGAGTGGGTTGCCATTTCCTTCTCCAATGCATGAAAATGAAAAGTGAAGTTGCTCAGTCGTGTCTTACTCTTAGTGACCCCATGGACTGCAGCCCACCAGACTCCTCCATCCATGGGATTTTCCAGGCAAGAGTACTGGAGTAGGGTGCCATTGCCTTCTCCGAATATGAGACATGGGTGCTTAAAAATCACTGGACTATTCGGAGGAGCAGGCTTTGCACTGACCTGCAAATGAACCTCAGAACAACACAAAAGAATAGGTTTTCCAGGGAGTGTCCCATCTCAGTCTATCTCCAGTATTAAGCTCCTCACCCTCTGAAGAAAATCCTTCTCCTAAACTGATTCCTCCACAAGTTTTTATCTGTTTCTCACCTTGCCTTCACTCCCATATTCCTGAAAGTTTAGAATATCTATACTTTCTTCCCTTTCTTACAACTTAACTTCCTGTATGTGATTTCCACAACTCCTTCCTTTTCTACTCCAGGAACATAGCATTTTACCTCTGATGGGGGAGTCCGGAAGCCACTGCCAGAACTTGATGTTTCAGAGCCACCCACTGTCTGCTCATCAGCATCAGTTAACTATATTTTAAGCGTTGTATGTCTCTATTTAGTTCAGTTCTGAAACTAAGTCCTATGCACCTGCATCTGATTGGCAGAGCATGAGTCGCGCCCAGAACAGTAGCAGAAAAGGATCTGAGAAACCAAACTTTTAGCTTTCTGCAGAATATGCAAGCAGATTATAAAAATAGAGCAGATTTAATATGGAAGAAATCTATTTATTATACCATACTTACTACATTCTTCCTTCTCAGGCTTCTCTTAAGAGTCTCATTACCTGGACTGGCACTGCACAGAGTGTTTTGACTTGCATCTCCGAAGATATGCGTCAAGTCTGCAGTACGATGTCAGTGAACATAAATATCCCCCTTTGTAGTCTGAAACCTCATCGTTCCTCTTTTATTTTTGTTAGAAAGAAGACAGAGCCTTTGTTCCTTATGGCTTTGTTTACTGCAGTGAGCAAGTCTAAATTAAATCTAAATTACTGTGATTCTTCTACTTCATCAGTATGACTCCTGTCTCTCACTTTAAGTTGTTTAAATCTATTTTTTCTCAATCCAGTGCAAATAGAACATAGAGACAAGGCATCAGATGTGAAGCAAAATTCAAACAAAACTATGTAAATGAGAAATTCAAATAAAGCATAAGATTGTTATGCATGAGTTACACTTGACATAGTTGGTTTATTAATGACAACCATTCATATAAAGACTAGGGAGAATTTGGACTAAGTTTGAAGTGACTCCTTTTCTCAAAATATCTCAGCATGTGCATTCATCAAACTTTTTCGTTCTTTCTCAGAGGCAAGCTGCTTATTTTTCCTCTAGGACTAATCTGTCAGTATATGCTCAGGGTTCCGTTACTTCCCAATTCTTTCATGCCTTACTTCAGCAATCATTCCCTTTTTTTCCCCAGGGCCCTTTATTCCTTCCCTCTCTAGAGGTATCACTCTCTTCTGACTTTGCATAAATTTTTTGATTCTTCATCTCTTGAATTATTGCCCAGTCTCCTCCTTTTCTTCACAAAAATTCTCAACAGTGGTCTACGTTCATTGCCTCTACTCTTTACCTTTCCCTTCTCATCCTCCTGCAGTATTGCTTCAATTCCCAACAAGCAGTTGAAGATGCTCCTTTTAAGAGCACAATTTGATCTCTTGGTAGGCAACTAATGGCCCTTTCTCAGATTTCCTTATTCATTTTTTCTCCTTTCATATCCTAACAACACTGCCATCCTACTATCAACATCATCCCAAACCTTTGGTCTTTGGGTTCTCTAGATGCCTGTCATCTCCCAGGTCTAAGCAGTTGCCAGAACCAGGCAACTCTTCCTAATACATCTTGTATTTGTTTTTCCTATTTCCAGTTTCCCCCCTCATTTACTCTTACCTGGACATGTCATTGGTTTTCTAGTTGATCTCTTTATGTGTACTGTTTGAGTTTGAGTTTTTGAAAAACTATGATGAGATTACACATCCACCCCCAATAGCTTGCCTCTAAGACACACAGGATTTAAGGAGTACTCATTGGATGAAGACATTGGAATATAAGGGGGTTTAGTAAGCTGTATTCTTGGGCCCTTTGCTCCACTTAGGTCACCTGCAAGTGGACCCATATGTCTGACATCTTGGTTTGGTCTGGAGCCTGCTTTTACCTACTCTCTCCAGTATATAGCAGCCCACTCCATTATTCTTGCCTGGAGAATCCCCACAGGCAGAGGAGCCTGGTGGGCTACAGTCTATGAGGTCAAAAAGAATCAGACACGACCGAAAGACTATGCACAAACACATTAATATTTATAACTCTCACAAATATTAACATAAAAGGAAACAGTTGTCCTGCAGATACACACAAACCCATTTGTTTTACTTGTAATATAGATGGAAAAGATATTTATCCCTCTTAATAGTGGTCCTAGAGATTAATCTTTGGTCATCTGCATTTGTATACATGCACTTTCTTTACATTCGATCATTCACATTTTGCTGAAAAATGGAAATTCATCAAGCCCAATTATGATCAACATCCTTCTTGGAAAATAAATTGTATTGCCCAGAATTTAAGATCCTATACAATATGACTCCAGTCTAATATTCTGATAAGTGGCCACGAATCCTTTTTGGAGAAAGGTGAGATATAAACAAATGAACACATAATTTAACAATTTTTTTTAAATTTTGCAAAGGCTTCCATACCATACCTAGAATATGTTAACTTCTCTTTTATTTATTTCTGCAACTCTTTTTTTGTTGTTGTCCTAATGCCATCCTGAAATAACCACTCCCTTCTTTTCTTTGAGAATTAGATTTTCATGGTCATCTCCTTCTTCAAGCATTTTCTGCCTGCCCCAGCTCATCATATGACTTTTAATGTGATTCAAATCTTTTTTATTGTTTGTAAGATTTGTTCTGTTACCTCCACCTTCTATCATGCACAAGGGTTTAATGAATACCTAGTCATTATGTCAGGAAATTACTGGGCTATTGGACATTTTAATTATTAATTAATTTTTACACAGATAGTCAGACCTTCTATTAGCTTGAAGAATAAGTAATAATAATAATAATAATAGCATATTACTTCTTCAAAGAAAATTTTTTATCTTACCTCATTTGTATTAAGGTCTTAGCTCAAATCACAGAGGGTCAACAAAGCAACTGGGCACCACAGTTTTACTCCCCTGCCCTCCATTATCCCTGAACTTCCTCCACAGAGATGTAGGCACAACTGATTTCAAGACTTTTTGCTTCTATCTCACCATTGTCACCAATTTGCATAATCATTATATTGAAGCTGTTAGTGATAGGCTTGGAAGGCTGAAAGGAATCATACACAGGTACCACTTGGGTAAATCTAAAAGATTTAATTATCTAAAATAAGCATAAGGAAGTCAGCTCAATTAGAGTACTTAGTTGAGAAATCACAACATTGTTTGATGGAAGATGGTGTGAACTTGTGAGAGCCTCACACTGAGCACAGAGCTGCACACGTTAAGTTTGAGTGAGCAAGGGTAGCATTAGGTCTCATAAAGTTCAGAATTGCACAATGTACAATGTGATTGCAAATGTATACTTAGTCCTGAGTATCTGTATTTTTTATGTATTTTACTTTACATTGGTGTATAGCCAGTCAATAATGTTGAGAGAGCTTCAGGTGGGTAGCAAAAGGACTCAGATACACACATACATGTATCCATTCTCTCTCAAACTCCTCTCCCATCCAGACTGTCACATAACATTTAACAGAGTTCCCTGTGCTATACAGCAGGTCCTTGTTGGTTACCCATTTAAAATATAGCAGTGTATACAAAGCCCTGAACATCTTTCAGGGCTATGTAACATCCATCATTGCCAACCTCCTGAGCTGTCCTAGCTTGGGCCAAGCACATTCCTAAGTTAATTTCTGTGGAACTGGAACAAAAGTCTATTATCCAGATGACTTTGGGAAGCTGGAATTTGGCAAGCTTTTAGAACTACCACTGGGTCCATTCTGTGTAAGATTTATAGTCTTGCAGCAATTTCTGTTCCTATCTTTTCCTTTGTCATCCAGGTTGTTGCCTAACAGTGTCATTAATATTTTCATAAGATTAAATAAATAACATATTTTGTATCCATGATTCCTAACATACCATACTGCATTCAAAAATGTCATTTCATAAGTCAGACAGAGAAAGACAAATATTTTATGACATCACTTATATGTGGAATCTGAAAAATAAAACTAATGGATGAATATAATAAAACAGAAATAGACTCACAGACATAGACAAAAAACTAGTGGTTACCAACAGGGAGAGGAAGGGGCAGTATAGGAGAAGGGATTACAAGGTACAAGCTATTAGGATTAAATAAGCTCCAAGAATATATATTATAACATGGGGGATATAGTCAATATTTTATAATAACTATAATTGGAGCACCTTTGAAAATTGTGAATCACTCTATTGTATGTAAGTAACTTATATAATATTGTATAGCTGCTACACATGAGTAAAAAATAAGTTATGTTGACAAAATTTGAAAATATAAAAATGTTATTTTATTAAGCATTTGGGCACTTACTAATTTTAAGACACTGTAACAAATACTGGAAACAGGCATTGATTATGACTTGATGTGAAACTTGAAAGAGTTCAGCATTGGAGCAATCAGACAGGAGAAGTCATGCAGGCACAATTCTCAGCTCTCCCTTCAAGAGAGAACTTGCCACTCCTTGCAGTTACTTGACCTCTCCTGTGCCAGTTGGATTCACAGCAGTATTTGAGCTGAGGTGAAGCTCTCCCCAAGGATCTCCCAGTCCATGGTTGAGATGGTGGAGGTATTGGGCCTGATCCCTTTTGTCTAAGGCAGGATTCCTCCACAGGTAATCTTTGTGTTGCATTTCCCCATTGGCCTGGCCAAGACTTTCTTTTTTGTTTAATTAATTAATTAATTTTAATTGGAGGATAATTGCTTTCCAATATTGTGATGATTTTTGCCATACATCAGCATGAATCAGCCACAGGTATATATGTGTCCTCCCCCAATTCTGAACCCCTCTCCCACCGCCCTGCCCTCCCTATCCCTCTGGGTTGCCCCAGAGCCCCAGCTTCGGGTGCCCTGCTTCATGTATTGAACTTGTGCTGGTCATCTATTTTACATATGGTAAAGTAGTTGTTTCATTGCTCTTCTCTCAAATCATCCCACCCTCACCTTCTCTCACTGAGTGAACAGAACAAAAGTCTGTTCTTTATGTCTCCTTCTCCTTTGCTGCCCTCGTGTAGTATTGTGGGTACCATATTTCTAAATTTCATATATATGCATTAATATACAGTATTTGCCCTTTTCTTTCTGACTTACCCCACTTTGTGTAATAGGCTCCAGGTACAACCACCTCTTTAAAACTGATTCAAATGTGTTCCTTTTCATGGCTGAGCAATATTCCATTGTGGTATATGTACCACAACTTTCTTATCCATTCCTCTGCTGATGGACATCTAGGTTGCTTCCACATCTTAGCTATTATAAACAGTGTTGCAATAAATGTTGGGGTACATGTGTCCCAAGACTTTCTAAACATTGCCCTACAGTCTGAAGCTCTTCCTACCCAATCCTGCTCCCTTCCTCTTTTCCACTTGCAGGCGTCAGGTGTGCCTCACAATATAATAGCTGTCCCTGCCAACTCCTGCTCCTTTTCTTGTGTTTCTCAAACTTTACCTCCAATACCTGTCTTGTATTTTATCTTGGCATCTGCTTATCAGAGAACCCGAACTGATAACACACAGGTACACAAAATAATTATTAAAAATGTGGTAACTATTATTATTAGAATAATGTGCAGACTAAAAGGGAATCTTTTCTTGCCTTTCACAAAACGATTTAGATATTTTCTACTTATGTTTCTATTGCTTCCCTGGTGGCTCAGATGGTAAAGTATCTGCCTGCAATGCAAGAGACCCAGGTTCAATCCCTGGGTCAGGAAGATTCCCTGGAGGAGGGAATGATTACCCACTCCAGTATTCTTGCTTGGAGATTTCTGTGGGCAGAGGAGCCTGGTGGGCTACAATCCATGGGGTTGCAGAGTCAGACAGGACTGAGAGACTAACACTTTCACTTTTTCTACTTTACTTTGTACAAACTCTTCCTTTATTATAAAATCTCTCTTATTATAGTTGTTTCTGTTTATGTTAGATTGTGAGTTCCCTGAAAGACAATGACATTTTGTGTTTGTACCCGAAATGTCTTTTTTAAGCTCAATGGTACCAAAAATGCTTGCTGAGGAGAGGAGAGAACTTTGGGAAAAGAACCACAGGGGAGGAATCAAAAATGTGGGTTTTGAAGGATATGCTGGTACTTTCCAGATTAAGAAGAAGGATGAAAATCAGATAGGACCATCTCCTAGAATCATGTGCATTCTAGAATCACAGAGGCATGACACTAGATCACAGAGGCATGACCAAGTATTCAGGAAGGTGAAGGTCATTTGAAAATGCTAGAGTTGATTGTCCTTGGAGGTGTTGAGGAATAAGAAATGATGATATATAGATTCACTTTGCATATAAGTTGTGCTGAATGTGAAAACTCCATATGTCACTTCTCAAAACATGTTCTTCAAGGAAGTGTTTGAGTGTGTGTGTATTGCATGTGTAAAAGTAAAACAATCTGGATATATATCATTCTTCATGAAAAACAGAAGAAAATTATTATTAAAAAGATCTGTGACCATGAATGTTTCAATTTTCTATAAAGAGGCCAAGATGAAAATTGATTTCTGTTTGCTAATAATTCTACAGCAATGGGAAACACTCTCCAGTCTCATAACTTCTGAGCTATTTCTGACTATTTCTTTTCCATTGGCACACACCTCCTCTTCCATGCCAAATCCTTCTAGATAATCCTCTGGAATAACTTGGAGTCATTCTTTTCTTTCCATATTCACCCATCACACTTCTGCAGGCACTAAAAACTTCCTATTGAATCTCTATACTGTGTCCTAACATCTCTGATTTGGACATTTTAGATCCTTATTTACAATTGGAAGAAAATATCCTACAAGAACTATTTTTATTACAATGCTTTCTTTGGTCAGGAACTTAATGGTAGTTTTCTATTATCAGTTATCACGTATGTAAAGTTTTGAGTCTGATCTTCAAGATCTTCTAATTTCTACTTTCATGTATCACCATCTAACCGTTCTTAGCTTCATTTCTGGATACTTTGAAACATGGCCAAAGACATCCCTCAGTTATTAGCTATGCAGTTTTTTCCTTTTAGTCTTTCTCAAACAGGGAAACCTGGTGTGCTGCAGTTCATGGAGTTGCAAAGAATCAGACATGACTTAGCAATTGAACAACAACAGCATACTAGTTTTCCCCATTTAGAACATTTTTTATTTTAGCTAGTGTATTTTCTTATTAACCTGCCCACCTTTACTCTGAGTACACTCAGGTATGAATATAAGTACCTATATATACATAAGAACATACATACATAAAATATGATATATATATATTTATCTAGCATACACACCATACTTATTTTCTCATTTCATTCATATATGTTTTATTTTCTTTTTTTCAGATTAGGTAAATACTGTCTTTTAGCATCTTGGGTATGTCTGATAATATTGGTAGATGTTGTAAATTCCACAAGCTTGTAAGGAATGAAGAAATGATGAATAAGGACGTATCTCTCTGATAATATACTTTTAGACCTTGATTGCCTTAAATTCTCTCATTGTCAATCACCTCCTGCATAGAGCTCAGCTGTTTCCTTCCCCGACAGATCTCAAAGGCTATGAGTGGGAGGAGGTGGAGGTAAGGCTAGACAGAGTGGTCATGCCCAATGCCCCCTAAGAGACTTTATTATTTTCAAGGGGAGCAGGAAAACATTCTCAGTTTGAGGAGTTTGAAGACATTTTTTCAGAATTATGATTTGTTCCCCCCAGGGCATATCTCACCCTGCCACACTACCAAGAATCACTGATCATCAAATTATGTTACTCTTTAAACAACTCAGTAACTGGATTTATTCTGAGACTCAATTTCATTATGTTTAATCATATTTTCATACATAAAATTTTAGATTCAATTGAGTTTTTTGAATATAACTAGTGACCAAGAGATGGCCAATAGTTAGGCAAACATCAGAGAAAACATTGTTCTTTCTTTTTTTTTAACCAGAAGTATGACAGCTAATACTAAGCAATTTGATTCATGAAGCAGCATACTTATTAATCAGCAAATATTATAAGAACACTGTATTAAGAGGCAAGATCATACTTTCTCTTCTCAGCCTTGCTACTGTCTTTGTGGGTTTGGGCTTCTAGGTCTTATTAATTCATTTGCAATGTGTAGCTAACGTGCCTTACCTGCTTGTAATTCTAACAACCTCTTCAAATTCCTGCTGGATGCCAGGCATGGTACAAGGTGAGTATTTAGTAAATAAGACTTGGTTTCCACTTTCAAAGTGGTGGAGAATCATAGAGAAATAGTACTTTGGGTCTGAACATCTTCCTTGGAAGTTACTACTTATAAAAACTTTATAATTTACAAGGGATATGAATACACTGTCAAGAACTTTTCAGAAGAGAATTTCTCTCTAATAAGTAGAAATATCATACTCCAGCCTTTAAAAGTCACAAAGTTAATTATATTGCAAAGCACAAGTTATAAGCTCATTAGTAATAGGGCATAAATTTTTAAAAAATCATCAAGATAGGTAGTAAAAACCTGACACCATTATGTTCAAGCACCTAAGCTTTCCCTCTCCTCTGTACAAATCAAATGTATTAGCAATTCTATTTCTGTGAGGAAAAGAGGCAGAGAGAAGGATAGCAAGAGGAAGGCTGTTGTGTCTCTAGAGTTTGCTTTCTTCCATGTGATGCTGTCAAGTACCTCAAGATAGTATGCTTCCAACAGCAGGATTTTGTCTTTTTCACCTATGTTTCCCAGAGTTCCTGGAAAAGTTAGATAGTCAATAATTATTTGTTGTCAAAAAAGTCTAGCTCAAATAGTTTGAGGATTTTATCTCATATTTATTGGAGATTTTATGCAGAGATTTTAGATGATCCTCTCCAGTTCTTTCCTGTTGCTTTTCCCATTATTTTCTCTTCTTTGTTCTGTGTTAAGTTAGGTTCACCTAAGCTGCTTGAACAAAGAAATTCCAAAATTCAGTGGCTGAAAGACTACATTTTCTGCTTTCCCATTTTCTCTGGGGTAAGTGCTCCAGACCGGCAGCTGGCTGTTGCTCTGTGCAGGGAGCCAGGTGAACAGTGGTGTTGCGATGGCCAACAGGTGACATTCAGGATCTCCTAGCAAGAAAAAAGAGGAAGAGAAGAAGTCTAAGCAAGTGACATGGAATCAAACTATAACCTTTGTTCCAGTCTGCTGGAAAACTTGTGGGTCTAATCACAGAACCACACAAAGGGAATGGAGGCTGCTAGTTGGACCCTCCCAGCTTGGGCAACCATTTCATGATGGAACTTATAGAGAGAAGAAAGGAAGAATTTCACTCTCTTTCTTGGTGGGCAGCTAGTAGTCTCTGCAACATCTTTTTCTTCCAGTAATTTGTCATGTTTTTCTTACAGATTTAGTCTCTAGGAAACATTTCAAGGACAACCTGTCTTTTTTTTCCTCTAGACACAGATTTCTATCTATACAGTTTTGGTGATACCACTTGGGTGAAAGGTATTTCATCCTGTTTCAGTTACTCTGACATTTGGGGAATCCATAGCTTATTTCTGAGTCCTTGACATTTATTAGTTTTACAGTAAAACAATCTTAGATATATGTTGCCAAATTTTAAGAAAAATCTAATGTCAGTGCTCTAAATCAAAGAATACGAAGTGCTTAACATAATGGAAGATTGACCGGAGATAAATTTGAAACCTTAAATGGTTCTCTGGGTTCATTAGTATAACCAGTCTTTGGTTTGATATATTGCCTGCTCAATTTGTTCTAATATAACTATGAGGTACTGTCTTATTGCCTTTTAGAATTTAGTAAGGAAGAGACTCTTCCAGTTTTGTTATTCTGAATTATAATCTATAAATGGATACTCTTTAATAAGCTAGAATTTATAACAAATAAACTCTGAGTGCTTGTACAGTTGTGCTCCAAGAAAATGCTGGATATGAGAGAGAGAGAGAGAGAGAGAGAGAGAGAGAGAGAGAGAGAGAGAGAGAGAGAGAGA
>ML662442.1:12399128-12427398 GCA_007570785.1 Antilocapra americana
GTAACGAGAACCCAACATGCGAGACAGCAAAAGGAACGCAGATGTATAGAATAGACTCGTGGACTTTGTGGATGAGGGTAAGGGTGGGATGTTATGGGAGAAGGGCATTGAAGCGTGTTAATTGTCATGTGTCTAATCAATCACCAGCCCAGGATTGATGCTCGGGGCTGGTGCAGCGAGATTTCCCCGGGGGGGCAGGGAGGAGGGAGGGGGGTTCCGGAGGGGAAGCATATGTAAACCCATGGTGATATCATGACATTGTATGGCAAAAACAAGTAAAAAAAAAAAATAAAAAAAAATAAAAAGCAGAGATATTAGTTTGTCTGGTCAAGGCTATGGTTTTTCCAGTATTCATGTATGGATATGAGAGTTGGATGGTGAAGAAAACTGAGTGCCAAAGAACTGATGCTTTTGAACTGTGGTGTTGGAAAAGACTCTTGAGAGTCCCTTGGACTGCTAGGAGATCCAACCAGTCCATCCTAAAGGAGTTAAGTCCTGGGTGTTCATTGGAAGGACTGATGTTGAAGCTGAAACCCCAATACTCTGGCCACCTCATGTGAAGAGTTGACTCATTGGAAAAGACTTTGATACTGGGAAAGATTGGGGGCAGGAGGAGAAGGGGACAATAGAAGATGAGATGGCTGGATGGCATCACCGACTTGATGGACATGGGTTTGGGTAAACTCTGGGAGTTGGTGATGGACAGAGAGGCCTGGTGTGCTGAGATTCATGGGGTTGCAAAGAGTCGGACACGACTGAGTGACTGAACTGAACTGAAGCCTCACCTCATAGTTTAAACGTGACTGTGATAACCAGTTCTGGACTGGTTTTGAGCAAATCATACAAATAGAATGGGGAAAAGTGGAAACAGTGACAGATTTTATTTTCTTGGGCTCTGAAATCACTGCGGACGGTGACTGCAGCCATGAAATTAAAAGATGCTTACTCTCGAAGAAAAACTATGACAAACTTAGATAGCATAAAAAGCAGAGACATTAGTTTGCCAGCAAAGGTCCATATAGTCACCTATCATTTTTTCCCAGTAGTCATGTATAGATGTGAGAGCTGGACCATAAAGAAGGCCAAGCACCAGAGAATTGATGCTTTTGAATTGTGGTGCTGGAGAAGACTCTTGTGAGTCCCTTGGACTGCAAGGAGGTCAAACCAGCTACCAGGGAAGCCTGAATTTCTCCAGAGAGATGAAGAAACTCTCTCAGAGAGAAAGTTGCTTACCTCCTAGGGTTTTAAAGCTCTTTCTTTTCTTTGCTGAGGGGGGCAGCAACCCGATATAAGCTATACGTCTCCTAATTTCAAAGATCATCTCCTACGGTGAAAAGCCTGCTGCTTGCACAGGTGAACATCTGGTGCCCATCCTGTTGTTCTGTGGGCAGCGGAAGCAAGATGATGCTCTGGCTGCTCTTCTTGCTGCGAGTAATAAATGGTCTGTTCTCTGACCCAGAGGTCTGATGTATCTGTTGTTACACACACACACCCATACCTGTCCCCCCACACACCCACACTCCCCCCCCCCCCCCAACCCCCTACACCACACACAGGTAACTATGGCAGGCTAACTTGTAAGCCTGTAAGTAGGCTAAAATCTCTGACCTTTTGCAGTTTTGGACTCAATGTATCTCTCAAAATGAAAGGTGAAATCTGCTTTATATAAGGCCATAGGGGCACACATGTTGGATGCCTGCCCAGCATCCATTCCTCCCCTTCACAACAGTATTTTCTTTCGGGGAACTACTCACCCCTATTGCACAGCAGCTGCACAGTGTTTTTTGGTGTGTGTGTCCAGAGTGAAGCCTCACAGACCTAAGCAAATCTTTTTCACATGACACAGTTGCCATGATGATTGGCTCAGTAACCAGTCTTTGAATTCAGTTCATGCTTTTTACTCGAATACTCTTGTTGCTAAGATTGATTGGGCCAAGCAGAGTGGAGTAAGTGAGATCAAGGGCATCTATTCTAAGGTAGGATGAAGAGAAAATCTCTTTCTCCCAGTGGTGTGGGATACAGAAGCGCAGCCTGGAGCTGCTGTAACCATTTGTAAACATGCAGAAGAATTAGGCTAAACTGTTAATAGAAGATTGTGAAAGAAGTAGAAAATTTGGAGCCTGCATCCTGATTAAACCATGCCTGAATTTCCTTTCAGTTTTCAGGTTATGTAAGTATTAGTACATAAAATCTTATATTGTTTATGTTAATTGGAACTGAATTTTATAATATGTGTAATAAAAGCAAACCTCACTGTTAAAGAGTGTAAGAGAGGAAGGGAGACAGGAGGCCAATACTCAGTTCATCTCTCAAAAGATGTATATTAATCTACCTGTCTAAAATTCCTACCCTCAGAGATATTCCTTTGTGTTAAACTATTGATCTAGTCCAATACCATATAATAAGACTGTCTGCCATGATATAAATGTTCTGTATTTGGGCTGCCTAATATGATAGACATTAGGGAAACATTGCTAGTGACATTGAGGAAGTGAATCTTAAATTTCACTTAATTTCAATTAATTCAACTATAAATTTAAAAAGCAGCATGCAGTTAGTAGCTATCATATTGATCAGGGAAAATACAGATTCCAATGTTCAAAGGCAAAGTACCCAGAAAAAGAATAAGTTGGCCTCATCATTTAAAATAATTTATTAAATAACTTATTTAAAAAATAACATATTAAATAACATTAAAGGCTTCTTCTTGGTTTGGTGTATTTGATAATTTGATTTATATTTGTTTTGGAGTTGGATCATGTTGGAGAGGCCAAGAATAGAGAAACACTTTTATGTTTCCTCCCAATCAGAAAACTCACCCTTCATGGATCCATAATTCTGTGAAATTCCTTTAAAAAAAAGAAATAGTTGCCAATGATTCCTGATATGGGCAGTATGTTTTCTTAGAGTTTAGTTTCATACCAATGGGAATATAAACAAGAGTGGTATAAATAAATATATCAGGAATTCCTCACAAACGAGGTAGATGATGTGTTCCAGGTGTGTGGATTTTGAAAACAGAGTACACTGCATCAGTGAATCTAATCAAGAAATAAAAGAGGGCTAGTGCACCGGGATGACCCAGAGGGATGGAATTGGGAGGGAGGTGGGAGGGGGGTTCTGGAAGGGGAACACATGTATACCCATGGAGGATTCATGTCAGTGTATGGCAAAACCAACATGATAATGTAAAGAAAATAAATAAATAAATAAATAAATATATTTAAAAAAAAGAAAAGGCGAATCCTGTCAATTTCCTTCCCTCTTTCTCTCTTCCTTTCCTTTACCCCCTTCTTTTCCTTCCCTATCTGTTTTAGTCTGCTAGGGCTGCCATTAAAAATACCGCAGATGGGAGGTGGTATCTGAGATTCAAGTGTTCTCTGGCTTGGCTTCTCCTGAGGTGGCTCTCCTTGCCTTGCAGGGCACCGCCATCTTGCTATGTCCTCACATGGCCTTTTCTAATAATAGTGAGCACATCTCTGGTGTCTCTTCCTCTTCTTATGAGGATACCATTTCCATTGGATTAGGGTCCCATCCTTTTAACACTTTTAACTTTAATTTCCTCTGTAAAGGCTCAATCTCTAACTATTAGGGGTTAGTGCTCCAGCATTTGAATTTGTGTTCAACAAAATTCAGTACATAAGCCCATCTTCCTTCCTTCCATATATGTTTGTTAAGGACCTACATTGTGAAGGGCACTGAAGTCACAATAAGAACAAGGAAGCTATAGTCTTTGTCCTACCAAAACCCTAGTTTCTCTGTGTGGAAGAGAGATACAATACAACAAGCAACCCAGCTAAAAATGTACTGTCAGTTCTCAAGAGAGAAACGTATGATGAAAGCACATGAGAGGAGCATCTAAACCTGTCAGGTGGATAGGAGGGGAGGCTTCTGGGAGGAAGTGACACCAACATGATATCTGAAGAAAGAGTAGGAATAAGCCCAAGAACATTGGATGAGGAAGCCAGAGAGAACAGAAGGGTGAAGGCATGGAGATAGGGTACAACTCAGTGAGAACAGAGCATGGTGACAGATAGAGGAGATAGAATGGATAGAATTTATTGGTTGCTTAGATGGTTTAGGGAAGTGTAAGGGGATGGGTGATAGCCAGGCCAGCCTTTACTCCCAGTAATTCCAGGGCAGGGAGGGAGAAAGGAAGAGAGAGTCCATGCCAGTCACATCATGTCATTTGAAGGATTCTATGTTAGTAACTTGGCACTTTTTCCCCTTCATACCTCTCTTCTGTATTCGGGGACTGGAATTTTGGAAACTACATTTGCCACATTTCCTGTCAGCAAGGTGCCTATTTAAACTGTGTTGATGAGAAGCATGCATATTAGACTCAGGAGTTAGGGAGAAGCCAACGCAGCATTTCGAGGTAAAGTTTTGTGTCCTGGGAGTGGCCTGTTTCTTTGCTGTAGGCAGCTGAGATCAGCAGTGCTGTCTTTCTGCAACTCTTACACTGTTTGTGATTCCCAATGGTTTTTGATGTCTCTAATTCCCAGAATTAAATCCCTTTCTACTCAGAATACCTACACTAATTCTTGTCTTCTTGATCATACTCTTGACTTATGATATAGCGATTGGGCTGAGCACTGCAGATCAGATGCTAGAAATTAGTTCTAACAGTACTCTGAGATATATTCAGAACCAGCTCCATTATTTCTCATATCCAGATTTGGCTCAGTTAAACCCAAAGATTCAAACATCCTTGTCAAACATTATCACACAGACTTTCCTCCCCACCTACTCTAGCCACCATCAAATTGAATCCAATTTCTTTTTCTTTTTCTTAAACCTGTGCATACATCTTCTGGAATGCTCCATCTCTGTTTATCAGTCTCACTACATCTTCAACATCTCAAAATGCTCTTTCTACCTCCTCACTAAATTAACAATCTGGCTGTCCTTGAGGGCACCGATTTCCGTGGAGTGCGGAATCTCAGGGCCAGGAAGTAGCACAATGTTTTCCGATGACCCAAGGCTGTTTCCAGATAATTTCCCCTAGTTCATTTGAAGTAATTACCACTGTTGATACCAGGCCCCATCTTCTTACTGCAGGTCTACAATTATGGTCACTTGGCTGCATGAACTGTTCAACTCTTTCCTTTCTTTAATATTTTGCTTGTGATGTTTCTACCCAGGGTTGTTTGAAATTCATCACATATAAAACATTTAGAAAAATGTCACAAAGTAAGTTCTCAATGAATATTATTATCATCATCATCCTCTTGTTTCCCTGCTTGCACAGAACAAGTAAATACTGCTGGAAAAAATCACACAGCTGGGTTTATTGGCTTCTCTTTGAATTCATGATTTCATCCCTGAAGCTGGCCCTCAACTCTGTCCAGTCATCAGTATTGTTCTTTATTAAACTTACTTTCCCATTCAAGGAGATGACATGAACATTTTCTTCTTTTTTTCCTACCCCACACCCCTTCTCTCTAATTCTCAGTTGATGATCTCAGTTCACACTTAATTATAATACAGACCCTTAAAGACAATACAGATGAATTTGGAAACTTTCTCATCTTCCTTCCACCACATCATTTCTCTTTAATGCTTCTGCCCCCCGCTTTCTTCCTCCCTATTTTCATTGGGGAGTGGCCCTTCTTTAGTCATAGCCAGTCCTTCTACATGTTCTTTGCATCCTTTCCCCACCCTCTTTTATGATCCTGCTTCTCCTGTTATCTGCTCTCTTACTGCCCTCAACTTGAAAAAAATTAATAACAGAAAACTCCTTACACATATCCTCTTTCTGTTCCTGTTTGTGGTAAGACTTCTAAAGTAGTGTTCTGCAGGCTCTGTCCCAACTTCTCGATCTCTCAATCATGCTTAGTCTTTTACAGTCTGTGCTTGATCCCATACCTCTGCAGAGACCTAGAGTGCTCCTGAAGGTCAATATCTCCATGCAGCCCAATTCCAGTGGCCCTGCTTGATCCTCATGTTTATCAGCCTCACAATAGCATTCAGCCCAGTTGAATTGTTCAAGTACTTGCCTTCTTGAAGAATTTCTCTATTTTGCCTTCAGTGACTCCATAGCTCCTTGGTTTCATTCAAAGTTCCACTCTTTTCCATCTAACCTGGGGCATATTTCTGAACTATTCTTTCAGGCCTTATTCGTACATTATCTCTTAAGTTTGTGAACACTAGTGTAAAGTGGAGAATAAGAGTGAGACTGAGGAGCCGTATATCTGCATATACATCCTGACTCTACCATTATCTCGCATGTGACCTTGGGCAGATTAACTTTTCTGTATCTCAGCTTCTTCATTCATATTATTAAGATGAAAGTGTTTTAGTTATGTGATTGTTGTGAGGGTTATATTAACAGTGCAACGTGTACTAAACACTCAGTAAAGGTTAGTTGTTGTTACTATATGCTGAAAACTCTCAGACTTGTGTCTCTAATTGAGACCTTTCACCTAGAGCTTAGATTCATATTTAGCTGCCTATTTAAGAACTCTACATGAACAACTAGTAGGATCTCCGGATTAACATGTTGGAAAGAGAATTCAAGACTAGTTGGATCCCCAATTAACAATTAATTGTCCCAAACAGACTTCAGAATTCCTGATTAACCACCAAACCTATTCCTCAGTGTTAACTCTCCCACTCAATGCCATTATATTTATTTACTCAGTAAAAATTATTTTTGAATGATTAATATCTGAAATTAGGAAACTGAGCTATATGTAGAAAAAATTAAAACCATTGTAGTGTTTCTTGAATTAGATAAAGATACTATCAACTAAAAGCACCTTTTATGATACTTTTTGAACTTTTATGATACAAAAATCCACTTTGTGTGTATGTGCGTGTTGTCATCATGTGTGTGTGTGTGTGTGTGTGTGTGTGTGTGTGTGGTGTTTGCCAGTTTAAAGTTAGGAGGAAAGTAACATGTATCCTAGAAATAGAAGATCTGTTCCCATTACTTATATTTTACAGGAGTATTTTTACTTAACCTGGACAGTTAAAACACAGTACACATAGAATCACACATATCTTTTAAACATGTATGAGACAGCCATATGCTATCAAAGTAATCTATAAGTATCTGTCACATCTTTATGATTACATTTGACACTTGTTACATTTCTAGTATTTTTTTCAGGAGTTTTATAACATTTTCTCTTAAGTGGTGATTAATTTTTCAGTTTCAGTTTTAATTTTTCAGTGGTGATAATTATTCAGTTTTTCCAGTTCATGCTTTTTTCATTATATGGACTTTTAAAAATTAATGTATTTATTCTAACTGAAGAACAATCACTTCATAACTCTGTGGTGGCCCCTGCCACACATCAACATGAATTAGCCACAGGCACACATGCGTCCCCCCCATCCTGAATCCTCCTCCTGCCTCCCTCCTCACCCCATCCCTCTGGGTAGTCCCAGAGCACCAGCTTTGAGTGCCCTGCTTTACGCATCGAACTTGCACTGGTCATCTATTTCACATATGATAATATACATGTTTCAATGCTATTCTCTCATACCATCCCACCCTCACCTTTTCCTGCATAGTCCAATAGTCTGTTCTTTACATCTATGTCTCTTTTGCTGCCTTGTGTATAGGACCATCTTTACCATCTTTCTAAATTCCTTATATATGTGTTAATATACTGTACTGGTGTTTCTCTTTCTGACTTACTTCATTCTTTATAATAGGCTCCAGTTTCATCCACCTCACTAGAACTGAGTCAAATGCATTCTTTTTTATAGTTGAGTAATATTCCACTGTGTATAGATACCACAACTTCCTTATTCATCCATCTGCCAAAGGACATTAGGTTGCTTCCATATCCTAGCTATTGTAAACAGTGCTGCAGTGAACATTGGGGGTACTTGTGTCTCTTTCAATTTTGGTTTCCTCAGAGTGTATGCCCAGCAGTGGGACTTTATAGCTCTTCTTCACTTGCTTTCATAATGACTACAGATACACATACAAAATTCTTTATGGTATATTATCAAAGGAAAGAAGTTTTGGGTTCACAAAGAAAATAAATACTTTGGACCTTCATGGTCTTATAAAGTTTATGATCTTTTAGTGATCATTACAGATACCATGAAATATTATTTGCTAATCACATAGCAACCTGGAATAATCATATTCCAGATATTGAACTAAATGATTTTTATGCATTTTGTCATTGAAGCATCATAATAATTCTGCCAATTAGAAGTATTATTAACTACAATGCCAAGTACAGAAAATGGGCTAAAAGATGCTAATTGATTTGCTTGCATTAAAGTCATAAAGGTAGTAAAGTACACAGCCAGCCTCCAAGCCCATATCTCCAAACCAGTGCTCTTTACCATTAACATATTTAAACATTAGTGATGACAAAGAAATAGTTTATTCAGTAGTGTGCCCTATTTATATATTGCCTTTATTTATATTTACATATTGCCTTTTTTTCCAACTGATGAGTTCTTAATTTTTTTGAGATTTTCACATGAGCAACTTTATTAATTTTTTTTTACACATTGGACAGAAAACTTCATTACCTCATTTTCCACTATTTACCCAACTGTAAGATTCAACTTCCAAGTTCCAGCTAAGGGTTTATAAATCAGTTTTTGTTGTATTCACCATGTCTCTTAGTACTATGGTTTCATTGTACAATGATCATTTTGAAGTCTGCATTTATTGCAAAGGTAAGACTTTCCACATATTAGTTCCTTTAAAAATTTAGCTCAATTCCCAGATCATGTCCTTGGGCTGCCAAAATGGCTCTGTGGCAACACTGAAAACTGATGATAAATAGGGAATGTTTAGATTGAGACTTGTGAAACTGGACTGAAGCACTTATCTTTAGATCCAATTTTTGGTGATGTATGTATTATGATTCCTGGCAAGGGAAAAGCAGTTTCTAGTGGATGGAAATCTTTCTCTGAAGTAGACTCTCACAGAAACTCCCTAGGGAGCAATGAAAAGAAAATGTTGAATTTTCTGACTTTGTTATTGAAGAATATAATAGGCAGTGTCTTCCATAGCAGCTTCACCAGTCATGCAGAAAATGTCTTCATAGGGCTGTTTCCACAATGTTGGCTTTCAATGGATGGTTAGGGAATTATTTTTACATTGTAGTGTGGAGGATATTCCCATAGGGAGCTGACATGATGAAGGCCAAGAAAGTAACTTTCTTATGACTAGACTGAGTCAGAAATAAGACTGAGGTTATCGAGCCAGGGTGATTTGCTAGAATACTTAGATTTTTTTCCCTCTGTCAGTCTTAATTAGCTAATCAACATCCCATATCATTCTGTAGAAGCTCTTAACCAAATTAACATATGCCGTTAAAAAATCAATCAATTGATGAAATCCAGGAAAGGAGAAAAGCTGAGTAAGGAATTAAAACAGACAGCAGGAAAACTGGTGCCCATAACACATCATCCTGCAGAGTGGGTGGAGGATAACTAAGAATTTGGCTCTAAGTTTCCTAGAGAGCAAAGAAAAAGCGAAAGATAATTAGAAGTGTCAGTATCCATAATGAAGAAATCAACTTATGGGAAGCAATGATATCTATGAGAAACATTGATATTTGTGATACTGACACTTGAGAGAGTTTTCTCCCAGAAGTATTCATAAACAGCCTAAAATTCCTAATGACATCATATTGAGGCAATTACATATTGTAGTGTTTGAATATACCCTTTGGAGTAAAACGAATACATAATTAAGTCTCATTTTTCAGTGAAAGTGTTTCTGTTGCCAGAGTTGGGAGTGGGCACAAATAATTTGGCTCAGATATTTAGCTCTGAGATAATATGGTGTGTTTCAAGGGAAAAGTTAGACCAACTAGTTACAACATATGTGAATGGACTACATATTCTTAAGATCACAAGTATTCATTAATAAAAATGATCTTATGTTATTACAAAAGTAGTATATGGATATTGTAGAAATCAAAAACAGATAAATTAGGGTAAGAAAAATAAGAAGCCTTTTTATCCCTCCCCAGAAAAGATGCTCAGTGTTTTGCAAGCAAGTCATATTATGCATAATGTTTTGTAAACTGCCTTTTCTAGATAAGTTTTTAGTTAAAAGTATTTACTTTTTCAAGTCAAAAAGTTTTATGTCTTTTAAAAACTAGTCCATATTCCACATTTCATTCCCCAACTTTCCCCCAAATGTCATTTGTGTAACTGGTTTGTTGAAACAAGAATTCAATTCAGATTCATACATTGACTCTTTTTATGTTATTTAAAGTTTGTTAATCTCTGCATGCTAGACAGCAAAAGAGACACAGATGTGTAGAACAGTCTTTTGGACTCTATGGGAGAGGACAAGGGTGGGATGATATGGGAGAATGGCATTGAAACATGTAAACAATCATATGTGCAATGAATCACCAACCCAGGTTTGATGCATGATACAGGGTGCTCAGGACTGGTGCACCGGGATGACCCAAAGGGATGGAATCAGGAGGGAGGTGGGAGGGGGTTCCGGAAGGAAAACACATGTATACTCATGGCAGATTCATGTCAATATATGGCAAAACCAACACAATAAAGTAAAGAAAATTAAAAAAAATGTAATTGCACCATAAAAAAATAGTTTGTTAATATAGAAAAGTGCCTTTTATCATGACACTGACTTGCTGAGGAGACTGTGCTAATTTGCCTACATACTATTTTATCTTCCAGATTTATCTGGCTGTTGTTCTCTTATAGAAAACTTCCTATATTTCCTAATGAATTGAAATGAATTCCAGGTAAGTAATTATGGCTGGACTAGACCATAAGTAACATTACTTCTTGTTGTTCTACCTGGATAGAATATGTCCTTCTTCTTTTTGGTTTACCTCCGTGGCTCAGTGGTAAAGAATCTGCCCGCCAAAGCAGGAGATGTGGATTGGATCCCTGGGTAGGGAAGATTCCTCTGGAGAAGGAAATGGCAACCCATTCCAGTATTCTTGCTTGGGAAAGCCCATGGACAGCAGGAGCCTATAGGGCTACAGCCCATGGGTTTGCATTGTCGATCATGACTTAGAGACCAGAGCAACAACAATATTGTGTCCTTCATGGTGCATCAAATCAGAAAACATGTTTTATGTGGTTGCCCTACTCTTAGCAGTGCTCAGACTCATGGGTTAGGGTGATGAAAGCCTGATTCTTTCTTTGCACAGATGGGTTTTGTCACTCAATTGTGTAAATAATCAGTAGGGTATAGCTTTATCACTATACAAAATACAGTTCTCCATCAACCATTTATCTAACGGTTTTAATGAAAATTATAACTCTTAGATGAATTAGTATTCTTTCTATTATTTGTTCCTTATTTATCAATATTCCTCTAGATCATAGGAGAATGGACCCAGCTGGTCTACTTAGATGCCTTGAAGTGCAGTTTCTTTATGAAAATCGGGATACCAACTTAACTCTATCATTTTTTTTTATTAGTTTTGCCAAACAATGACATGATATCACCATAGGTTTACATATGCTCCCCCTCCGGAACCCCCCTCCCTCCTCCCTCCCCCCGGGAAATCTCGTTGCACCAGTCCCAAGCATCAATCCTGGGCCGGCTATTGCTTAGACATATGATAATTAACATGTTTCAATGCCATTCTCCCATATCATCCCACCCTTTCCCTCATCCACAGAGGCCCTGAGTCTATTCTATACATCTGCGTTCCTTTTGCTGTCTCGCATGCTGGGTTCTCGTTACTGTCTTTCTAAATTCCATATATATGCGTTAATATACTGTATTGTTGTTTTTGCTTCTGGCTTACTTCACTCTGGATAATGGGCTCCAGTTTTGTCCATCTGAGTAGAACTGATTCAAATGAATTTTTCCTTAATGCTGAGTAATATTCCGTTGTGTATATGTACCACAGCTTTCTTATCCATTCATCAGTTGATGGGCATCTAGGTTGGTTCCATGTCCTGGCTATTGTAAACAATGCAGCGATGAACACTGGGGTACACGTGTCTCTTTCAATTCTGGTTTCCTCGGTATATATGCCCAACAGTGGGATTGCTGGGTCATATGGCAGGTCTATTTGCAGTTTTTTAAGGAACCTCCACACTGTTTTCCATAGAGGCTGTACTAGTTTGCAATCCCACCAACAGTGTAAGAGAGTTCCCTTTTCTCCACATCCTCTCCAGCATTTGTTACTTGTGGATTTTTGGATTGCAGCCATTCTGAGTGGTGTAAAGTGATATCTCATTGTGGTTTTGATTTGCATTTCTCTGATAATGAGTGATGTTGAGCATCTTTTCATGTGTTTGTTAGCCATTTTTATGTCTTCTTTGGAGAAATGTCTGTTCAATTCTTTGGCCCACTTTTTGATTGGGTTGTTTATTTTCCTAGAATGGAGCTGCAGGAGTTGCTTGTATATTTTTGAGATTAATTGTTTGTCCATTGCTTCATTGGCTATTATTTTCTCCCATTCTGAAGGCTGTCTTTTCACCTTGCTTATAGTTTCCTTTGTAGTGCAGAAGCTTTTAATTTTAATTAGGTCCCATTTGTTTATTCGTGCTTTTATTTCCAATATTCTGGGAGGTGGGTCATGTAGGATCCTGCTTTGGTTGATGTCAGAGAGTGTTTTCCCAATGTTATCCTCTAGGAGTTTTATAGTTTCTGCTCTTATGCTTAGATCTTTGATCCATTTTGAATTTATCTTTGTGTATGGTGTTAGAAAGTGTTCTAGTTTCATTCTTTTACAAGTGGCTATCCAGTTTTCCCAGCACCACTTGTTAAAGAGGTTGTCTTTTCTCCATTGTATATTCTTGCCTCCTTTGTCAAAGGTAAGGTGTCCATAGGTTCGTGGATTTATCTCTGGGCTATCTATTTTGTTCCATTGATCTATATATATCATTTTTTTTTGAAAGGCAAATAAAAGGTACAATTCACAAAAAATACAGGTGTCATAAACCATTAGACACCTAACCACAAAGGTACACAAACAAAAATCAGAAGAAGTATAAGGGAAAGAAAAACATATATAATCATAGTGAGACACATTAACATCTCTCTGAGAATATTTTATCAAGCACAGAAAAAATAATAATAGGAGCATCTTGAATGATGTCATTAATAATTTAAATGTAATACATTTATATTTATATCAATTTATACTAATCTTGTATCTTACACAGATATGTTTAAAATATTGTATCTCATATGTTGTTATTAGATGGTGGAGTGTTCTGACAAAATGTGGTCCACTGGAGAAGGGAAAGGCAAAGCATTTCGTATCCTTGCCTTGAGAACCCCATGAATAGTATGAAAAACCAAAAAGATAGGACACTGAAAGATGAACTCTCCAGGTCTGTAGATGCCCAGTATGCTACTGGAGATTAGTGGAGAAATAACTCCAGAGAGAATGAAGAAATGGAGCCAAAGGAAAAACAATGCCCAGTTGTGGATGTGATGGGTGATGGAAAAAAGTCTGATGCTGTAAAGAACAATATTGCATAGGAACATGGAATGTTAGGTCCATGAATCAAGGCAAATTAAAAGTGGTCAAACAGGATATGGCAAGAGAGAACATCGACATTTTAGAATCAGTGAACTAAAGTGGACTGGAATGGATGAATTTAACTCAGGTGACCATTATATCTACTACTGTGGGCAAGAATCCCTTGTAAGAAATAGAGTGGCTCTCATAGTCAACAAAAGAGTCTGAAATGCAGTACTTGGGGGCAATGTCAAAAATGACAGAATGATCTCTGTTTATTTCCAAGGCAAACCATTCAGTGTCACAGTAATCCAAGTCTATGCCTCAACCAGTAATGCTAAAGAAGCTGAAATTGAACTGTTCTATGAAGACCTACAATATCTTCTAGAACTAACACCCCAAAAATATGTTCTCTTCATTATAGGGGACTGGAATGCAAAAGCAGGAAGTCAAGAGATACCTGGGGTAACAGGAATACAAAAATGAGGCAGGTCAAAGGCTAACAGAGTTTTGCCAAGAGAACACATTGGTCATAGCAACACCCTTTTCCAGCAACACAGGAGAAGATTCTACACATGGACGTCACCAGGTCTTCAATACAGAAATCAGATTGATTATATTCTTTGCAGCCAAAGATGGAGGAGTTCTATAGAGTCAGCAAAAACAAGACCGGGAGCTGACTATGGCTCAGATCATGAACTCCTTATTGCCAAATTCAGGTTTAAATTGAAGAAAGTAGGCAAAATCACTAGACCATTCAGGTATGAGTTAAATCAAATCCCTTATGATTATACAGTGGAAGTGAAAATAGATTCAATGGATTAGATCTGATAGACATAGTGCCTGAAGAACTATGGGCAGAGGTTCGTGACATTGTACAGGAGGCAGTGATCAAGACCATCCCCAAGAAAAAGAAATGCAAAAACCAAAATGGTTGTCTGGGGAGGCCTTACAAATAGCTGAGAAAAGAAGAGAAGCTAAAGGCAAAGGATAAAAGGAAAGATATTACCCATCTGAATGCAGAGTTCCAAAGAATAGCAAGGAGAGATAAGATAGCCTTCCTCAGTGATCAATGCAAAGAAATAGAAGAAAACAATAGAATGGGAAAGACTAGAGATCTCTTCAAGAAAATTAGAGATACCAAGGGAACATTTCATGCAAAGATGGGCTCAATAAAGAACAGAAATGATATGGACCTAACAGAAGGAGAAGATATTAAGAAGAAGTGGCAAGAATACAGAGAACTATACAAAAAAGATCTTCATGACCCAGATAACCATTGTGTGATCACTCACCTAGAGCCAGACATCCTGGTATGCGAAGTCAAGTGGGACTGAGGAAGCATCACTATAAGCAAAGCTAGTGGAGGTGATAGAATTCCAGTTGAGCCATCTCAAATCCTAAAAGATGATACTGTGAAACTGTTGCACTCAATATGCCAGCAAATTCAGAAAACTCAGCAGTGGCCACAGGACTGCAAAAGGTCTGTTTTCACTCCAATCCTAAAGAAGGGCAATGCCAAAGAATGTTCAAACTACCACACAATTGCACTCATCTCACACGCTAGAAAGTAATGCTCAAAGTCCTCCAAGGAGACTTCAGCAGTACGTGAACCATGAACTTCCAGATGTACAAGCTGAATTTAGAAAAGACAGGAATCAGAGATCAAATTGCCAAGCAAGAGAATTCCAGAAAAACATCTACTTCTGCTTTATTGACTATGCCAAAGCCTTTGACTGTATAGATAACAACAAACTGTGGAAAATTCTGAAAGAGATGGGAATACCAGATTACCTGATCTACCTTCTGAGAAATCTGTATGCCGGTCAAGAAGCAACAGTTAGAACTGGACATGGAACAGCAGACTGGTTCCAAATAGGAAAAGGAGTACATCCAGGCTGTATATTTTCACCCTGCTTATTTAACTTACATAAGGAGTATATCATATGAAATGCCAGGCTGGATGAAGAAAAAGCTGTAATCAAGACTGCTGGGAGAAATATCAATAACCTCAGATATGCAGATGACACCACCCTTATGACAGAAAGCAAAGAAGAACTAAAAAGCCTCTTGACAAAAGTGAAAAAGTTGGTTTAAAGTTCAACATTCCTAAAACTAAGATCATGGCATCTGGTCCCATCACTTGATGGCAAATAGATGGGGAAGCAATGGAAACAGTGACAAACTTTATTTTTCTGGACTCAAAATCACTGGAGATGGTGACTGCAGCCATGAAATTAAAATACGGTTGTTCCTTGGAAGAAAAGCTATGACCAATCTAGACAGCTTATTAAAAACAGAGACATTACTTTGCCTGCAAAGAACTTCTAGTCAACGCTATAGTGTTTCCAGTAGTAATATATGGATATAAGAGTTGGACTATAAAGCAAGCTGAGAGCTGAAGAATTGATGTTTTTGGAGTGTGGTGTTGGAGAAGATTCTTGAGAGTCCCTTGGACTGCAAGGAGATCCAACCAGTCCATCCTAAAGGAAATCAGTCCTGAGTATTGATTGGAAGGACTGATGCTGAAGCTGAAGCTCCAATACTGACTCACTGGAAAAAACCCTGATGCTGGGAAAAACTGAAGGTAGGAGTAGAAGTGGACAACATAGAATGAGATGATTGGGTGGCATCACAGACTTGATGGGCATGAGTTTGAGTAAGCTTCGGGAGTTGGTGATGGACGGGGAAGCCTGGCATGCTTTAGTCCATGGGGTCACAACGAGTCAGACATGTATAAGTGACTGAAATGAAAGACGACATTTAGAAAACTGGCAAAAAGATAAACATTACTAAATTTCAAAAAGTAGAATTTTATTTGTGATTCAGTTATACATATACACATATATTACTTTTGAAATTATTTTCCATTATAAGTTATTACAAAATATTGACTGAAGTTCCTTGTGCTATACAGCAAACCTTTTTGCTTGCTGCAAATCTATTTTTTAAAATAAAAAATATGGCATTCTAGTCATACTAAGTCAAACAAGTGGAATGAAATGTCTTAAATTTTTTAGTTAGATAAAAATTTGAAAGTTTTCTAAAATATACATATTATGCATATTATTTATATATATGTATACAAAGCTTGTCTACTATGCTTGATAAAGTCTTGAGAAAGAACATTAAAATAAAGAGATGGAAAAATTGGAAAATTAAACTAAATGATATAGAAGCACTGAGTATGAAATAAAAAATGTGAAATAAACTAGATAAAAGTAAAAGATTTTTCTGTAGGCCAGGTGTCTTTAAATATGGCTGCTTATTAGCAATGTATCTGGAGTTCTGATGGAAAAAAAAAGGAATACTTGGTCATTTGTTTTTTTCAACAAATTCCAATATAATTCTGCTATGCAGGTGGAATTTAAAAAGTGATTACAGATTTTTCTATTAAATGGTAGTTCTGGTGATATGGGAATTCTATTATTTTTCTGTTAACTTATCATGATATTATGGTATTAAGTGAGCAATAATAATAATAGTGATAGATACCTATCAGCTTTCACAATCAATAGCCAGACAAAAAACCAAAAGGTAATTATAATTGCAAACCATAGTGGGAACATGATTAACCTAACAGTATAAAATAATTACATATAATTTGGGAGGGGTCAAGCAGAATAGTATGGTAAGTGGAAGTGAATACATGCTCATGTTTTCATCTGCTCCATCAGTATATATCTATTTGTTGGTGTATTTAATCCATTTACTTTTAAGGTAATTATCAATATGTATGATCTATCACCATTTTCTTTGTTGTTTTGGGTTTATTTTCTGTAGGTAGATCTTTTCCTTCTCTTGTTGCCTGCCTATAGAGGTTCCTTTAGCATTTGTTGTAAAGCCGGTTTGGTGGGGCTGAATTCTCTTAATTTTTGCTTGTCTGGAAATCTGTTGATTTCTCCATCAAATCTGAAGGACAGTCTTGCTGGGTAGAGTATTCTTGGTTGTAGTTTCTACCCTTCATCACTTTAAATATATCATACCATTTCCTTCTGGCTTGTAGAGTTTCTGTTGAGAAATCACCTGAAAACCTCATGGAAGTTCCCTTGTATGTTATTTGTCATTTCCCCTTGCTACTTTGAATATTTTATCACTGTCTTTTTGTCCGTTTGATTACTATGTGTCTTGGTGTGTTTCTCCTTGGGTTTATTCTGCATAGGACTCTGTGCACTTCTTGGACTTGGCTCACTATTTCCTTTCTCATGTTAGGGTATTATCTCTTCAAATATTTTCTCAAGACATTTCTCTCTCTCTTCTCCTCTGGAACCCCTGTAATGTAAATGTTGCCCCAGAGCTCTCATAGGCCATCTTCATTTCTTTTCATTTTTTTTTTTTTCTATATTCTGTTCTGTGGCAGTGATTTCCACCATTCTGTCCTCCAGGTCATTTATCTGTTCTTTAGCCTCAGTCATTCTGCTGTTGATTCCTTCTACTGTATTATTCACCTCTGTTTGTTTGTTTTTTAGTTCTTCTAGGTCTCTGGTAAACATTTCTTACATCTTCTCAATCTTTGCCTCCATTTTTTTTCTGAGATGCTGAACCATCTTCACTATCATTCTGAATTCTTTCTAGAAGGTTGCTTACCTCCACTTCATTTAGTTGCTTTTCTGGGGTTTTATTTTGTCGCTTCATCTAGGCTATAACTATCTGTAATGTGGTTTTTATTTGATTTTTATTTTAGTTGCTGTGAGATTATAATTCTTCTTGCTTCTTTTGGCTAAGAGTCTTGTGTAAGCTTCCTGATGGAAGAGACTGGTGGTGGGAAAAACTGGATCTTGCTCTGGTGGGCAAAGCCTTGCTTGGTAAAGTTTTAATCTAATTATCTGCTGATTGTTGGGGTTGATCAGCTCCTGGTATTCCCTGGCAGTTTTTTTGGCTTTAGGTGACCCAACCCTCATGTCTACTGGCTCTATGGTCAGGTAAATCGTGACCTCCATGGGGGTTTACACCAAGAGGGACATTCCCAGACTGCTGCTGCCAGTGCCCCCATCCCCGTGATGAGTCCCTGGTGACCCATGCCTCCACAGGAGACCCTCCAGCACTAGGAGGTAGTTTTAGGTCAGTCTACTGGTGAGTCACTGCTCTTTCCTCTGAGTCTTGGTACATGCAAGGTTTTGTTTGTGCCCTCCATGACTCGAGTCTCTGTTTCCCCCTGTCCTCAGGCAGTCTTATAATCAAATCCCACTGGCCTTAAAGGCATGATTCCATGAGAATTCCCAGTCTCTTCTTAATATCCCCAGGCTGGGAATCCTGATGTGGGGTTCAGAATCTTCACAACAGTGAAATAACTTCTTTGGTATTACCATTCTCCAGTTTGTGGGCCACCTACTTGGCGGGTATGGGATTTGATTTTATCACGGCTGTGCCCCTCCTACTGTCTTGCTCTGGCTTCTTCTTTGTCTTTGGACATGGAGTATCTTTTTTTGATAGGTTCCAGCATCCTCCTGTCAATGGTTGTTCAGCAGCTAGTTGTGATTTTGGTGCTCCTGTAGGATGAGATGAGCGTACGTTCTTCTACTCTGCCATCTGAAACTGGAAAAACAACTTTCACTTTAATTACTGATTTTCAAACTATAAAGGTAGGTAAATAGACACCTTAGAGAATGACAAGTGCATTTTCTGGTGTCTTTTTCTGAGCATGATTTTTCTGGATTTTTAGGAGATCTATGATTTTATAGAATTATTATTCTTTCTATTGTTCAAAAGTTCATAGTATTAGCCAGTAGGAGTCCCTTCAAATTAGCTCTCATATCTTATGCCCAACCCCACTAACATTTGACAGCTTCTTGCTTCCTATCACCACACGTCACCTGTACTATCATCTGTACCATCCCTGCCCCAGTCTTGGAATCTACTATTTCTTCAAGTAGGAATATTATTAAAGAATAAGATGTGACATGAGCACTACAATGATAATATTTTTTTCTAAAGACCAAAAATATTTTTCTCAAATGGTTTTTAATAAATGCTGGCAGCTGAAATTTCAAAGATGTGCTCACTGGATATACTCTGGTACAGTTAGAATGCTTATTAAGCAGAAGTGTTTATAACAACCAGCCCCAAAGTAGAATAAAGTCCTCTTACAAAAAGTAAGAAAAATTTTTTTGATGTTGCCACTGCTATAATGAAGTCTTCTAAGTGACTCTTTACTTTTGGAAAAGTTCACTATTGAGATTTCATGATTTCCAAATCTATGAAGAGATTGAAATACTGGCAGAATGTCACAGGATGTAAAAGGCACAAGTAAATAAAATAAGAAGGCTATAAAATCTTATAAGGGACAATTAGATCAGTATTCTTTAAAGAGAGTGTCACTATATATTGGCAATGTATTTCTTAAGATACAGCTTGATTTGGTAGTGAATATTTCAAATAAGTTTGCATCTGTATTTCCTGTGTGAATTTGTAATGTAAATACTAAACTAAAAGGGACTTTAAGACTTCCAAGAAACCCCAGATTTTTAAAGATAGACATATTTTGAACAAATCTGACTGAATCTAATTTTTAAAAGACAAGTGGATTCAGCAATGAGTTTCTCTATTCACATGACCCCTGGTCTGGAAAAATAGCTGTAAGGACAGAGTCAACTTAGAATTTGTCTGAGAATCGATATTTAAGACATATCTATATGAAAGAAAACAAGCTGAAAATTTGTTTATGAGCATAAAGGAATAGAGAACAGTAAGATATCACTTTGAGGTTATTAAACAATTACTGAATGGTTAGGGCACTAAGGTATAATTTTTGAAGTGCTTTACTTTCTATTTTCTAGTTTCAGTTAAATATTTTTTCTCAATTCTTTAATTTTTATGAGCATAGTTATCAAATTCTCAATTCACTTAACCTTTCAAGTCTTCAGGATAACAGTCGTATGGAACGATTCCACAGGGATCCAGACACATGTCCCCAGTCTTCTTGCCACGACCTCCCCAGTGTTTCTGCCTCTGCCACCCCCAGATGGAAACTTGCCTGCTCATCCTTCAGGCCCAAGTGGGTTCATGACTCACTGTCTCCCACCAGGGATCCTCATGATCCTAAGGCCTGGAAGCTGTTCCTCGCAACTCTCTATGATTCTGAACAATTGTCACTCAGACTGATCTGTGACTCAGAGTCCTTCCAGGATTTTGGATCACCAACTGTGAACAGGATTGAAGAGAGAGTCAAGAAGAGCTGTCCTCATGTAGTTCTCCACATGGGGTCCTGTCTTGGGGGTGACGGCCCCAAGGAGGAGAAACTACACTCAACTGAAGATGGAGGGGAGGCAAGGCTGCTGTGGCTCCAGGGCCACCAGCTTGTTCCATGAACAGCTTACAAGCAACATGCTTGCTTATGTGCTTCCTCATCAAGCTGCTGCTTGGCACTGAGCAGATGGGCAAACATCCATCATCCAGAGGACAGTGGAGGCCATGCTTTCTGATTCATCTTCACCCCATAAACTGTCTAAATCAAAAATGCTTATTTATTATTCTGCCAAATACAACTGATTTTTATCTATAATTGTGTTTTTAAAGTAAGAAACAGTGAGTCAACTGAAGAAAGAGCTATGACCTTGAGCTAGGGAACTGTGACACTCAACCAAGAAAAGGGGCCTGTGGGGATAAGCCTGGGCCTCCCAGAAGCCTTTCTCCAGAAAGGCTCTGCAGCACCACACACATTGCTCATAGATGGTCTCAAAGTCAGAGTTGTTGCCTTAATAACAATCTTCAATAATGACCTGTTTCTATGGATCATAGCTCTCAAATAGTTCAATTTTTGCTTTGCAGTTTTTGCCTTGATAACTTTTTCTATTCAAATCTCTCCAGTTGCTTTCATCCATATGTGGTATACAGTCAAAAGTGGCAGTCTTTTTAGATAATCTTCTGGGCATTGTGACTCATGGGGCTACTGTGGTTTTTCATGTAAGCCTGTCCCCTGATAATCAGGGGGGTTTCCTAGTTCATACATGGTTGTCAGTGCACGGGTTATCCTCCGACTATCTGAAATGGTTTGATCAGTTACAGGTTTCGCAAAAACTGCTTCTGCAATGGGTGATAGACAGATGTTACCCAGACACACAACGAGCACCAGTTGGATCATCTGCTAGGATACCCTCCCTCACTCCAAGAAGTAATAATTAAGACTGATGCCTGAATGAATGACATTCTTGCCTTTGCATTAAAGTGAAATTAAAGGCATCAAGTCTTCAGTTCCCAGCCAATTTAGCTATTAAGTTTATCACCGTTTAACAAAGTCTAAGAATAGGAGAATTGTGCCTAAGTTCAGTTTTCTTTTCTTATGTGGTATTTTTGTTAGGATGCAGTTTTGAAGTTTTTGAAAAATCTTATAATTTGAAGGCCTTAGTTATCAAATGGCCAAATCTATAAGTCTGGCCAACAGATAGAAAATGGAACTCTCTCAATTCAGAAATTTCAATCTTAATCATCATTGAATAATGTCTCCAGAACTTTTTACTTATCTTTGTATAAAGAAGCAGAATATAAAAATGTTTACATTTAATGAATGCTTTTTTTTTGGATTCTCTTTGAAATGGATTCTTTTCACTTTGATAGAGATTTAAACTTCTTAAAGTGGCTAGCTATTTTCTAGTCCTCTATTGTCAGGATAAGTTTTATATTATCTTTTTTGTTTCTTTTTTCTTTTGTACTTTTTCATTTATTTTGTGGCTTGTGATTGATAGGTAACTATTTCTTAGAAATTTGAGGAATAGAATGATGCAACTTATTTGGAATGGATGTTAATTATTGTTCAAAGAAACCCACATTCCACTTCAGACTTCTGAGGTCTGCCCACCTTCAGTCATGTTATTTCAGACATGAGAGGTTAAATTCAAGATAGAATAAAGTTAAGTAAAAGAAATAATTTAAGGAAGTGAGGACTTTCTACTTAGTGTCTATGTTGTCCATCTGATAGAAGAACATACATTAGAATACTTGACTATTAAATAAGAAATAACTTGCCCTTATCAAATTGAATAGCTACAGGTTCAAATTAGAGATTTTTGGATAAATATTATTTTCTTTGATTAACATCTCTTAACCACAGATGTGTATATGTCTTTATTCACACTCTATGTTTGTTGTCTGTTACTATGGGCTGAAGACTAAAAGTCATGTTATTAAACTTCAACCCTAGAATTCCCTGACTTCTGAGCCTGGGAAGAAAATTAGGGACCTCCACTGTCCCAGGAAAGTGTTCACCTACTTTTAAAACTGTTTTGCTACTCTCTGATACATGGGTGTCTTCATTTCAGTTTTTATGAAGCCTTTGGACTCAACTGTCCCCATGTTTTCATTTGAAGCCATTCTAATGATTTACAAACCACATGTTCGTGCTCCAGGCAGGGTTGATGCATTGTCTTCATACCTCACATAGAAGTCTTGGTTGGTGTCAGTCACACCACAAAACCTCATGAGGATGAGGTCAGTTTGTTTTGAGTAGTGCAGTGCTAGGAGAAACTTTTTATTATGTTCCCTACAGTTCTTTAAACAACCAAAACATGGTTCATCCATAACTACTTTCTATGATTTAAAATGCTGAGAGTTTTAACAAAAATATTTACTTAGTAATACTGTAAGTTTAACAACCTCTTACTCCTAATTTGAGAATATTTACATTCCAGATGAGAAATTATATTCATAGAAAAGTTTTATTTTAAAAATATAAACTATGTGGAAACATATTAATGAAAATAAACAGATTTTTCTCCATGAACTTAATGTTTTCCAAAAGTTTAAGAATTTAGATTTCTGTATGCATCATAATATTTTTAAATTCAGCTTTTCATAACTAATGAAAAATAAAATTCAAATCACAGAATCTAAATCTCAGAGTTTTAGATATTACAACGTTTTCCTTTGGAGATTTTACAATTATTACAATGTTCTATAATAATAAAAAGCTTAGAAAATCTGGAAAAAAATGTATCTAAGGTGAAGTTAATAGAGATGAGCTGAATTTTCACAAATGTGATGAAGAATTGATAGAAATGTAAGTAAGGAAGTTAAAATCATAAGAAAGATTTATACAGTAACACATGGCCTCAAATCTAACATTTGAAGATGTGTTTTATAGATTTTTGGAAGAATTTTTAAAGAATATTCCATACTAGCCCAAAAGTTAACACTCTGTGAAGGATGATACAGTAATGTAAACATGTGATGGTCATCAACAATGAGCTTATTAGAAAGTATTTGAAAAAACGCAAACTTGCAAAAAAATATTGACTTCCAAAATTATATCTCAAGTTTGAATTGGCTTCATATCTTAATATTACTATATATTATAGATATTTATTAATTAATTTAACAAAGACTTAGTAAATTCTATGTCCCAGGCACTGTAACAGGCATTGAGGATATAAATTAACATAATTGTGCTATGTTGGCAATGGATTTGTACAGCAATTAAAAGTAATTTTGGCTGTAAGTAAGGAAAACTTGAATATTAGTACTTTTAATGAATAATTTTCACTTCCTGAGGACTTTTGGAGTTAGGAGGCTGCTGAATTTGGGTCACTGGCACCAAATGATAGAACGGTTCTTATGGTAATTTTTCATGCTTGCAAGTTTCAAGCATTGACACTGTGACTACTTTAAAAGTAGTGCTAATGACATCTTTTCTTTCTGTCAGGAAAGCAAACACTTTCTTAGATGTCACCTAGAAAAATTCCATTTATTTATTATTGGCCAAAACTTGTCACATGCCCACTTTTAGCTGCAATGGGAACTACAACTGAGTATTAAGCATTTTTTAACTTCTGTGATGGAGATGGAATGGAATATCAAATTGGGTTAATTTGTCAATAAGGTCTACTGTTATCCCCTTCCCACTTGAAAAGTAATAACATATACGATAAGGAATCCAACTATATTCTTTAGCACCTAGAGAGTGATACGACTGTTAAACTTTTATATTCTAGCAGTTGAAAAAGGGCTCTGCTAGGAAGTTGGAATAAACTTGTGAAGATAAAATAGAAGTTACTGTAGTAGAATTTCTGTATATTTTTAAAGAGAAGAGGGTGATTTTAACATGGAATAGAATAATTATCTTTTTTTTTTGTCTTTGACTGTAGAAGTTAAATACATATATTTTAAACTTTTTTTTCCCACTTTTTCAAAAGTGTTTTCTATTCAAATGAGCAGGAATTAGGTATTGTGTGTGTTAGTTGTTCAGTTGGGTCTAACTCTTTGCAACCCCATGGACTACAGCCCACCAGGCTCCTCTGTCCATGAAATTTCCAGGAAAGAACACTGAAGTGGGTAGCCATTCTCTTCCCCAAGGGATCTTCCTGAACCAGAGATTGAATCTGGGTCTGTTGCATTGCAGGAGGATTCTTTACTGTCTGAACCACCAGGGAAGCCTTCCCCCTGCCACTGCTGCAAATTTCAGATACTATAAAAATTCAGTTTTTGTTGTTGAGGGGGAAACTGAGGCACACTGACCCCCCCCACTCCAGGTCTCTATGATAGTCCGAAGTCTAGCCTAAATCCTCCTGCTCTTTAGCTCCAATGGAGTGAACTGCATGCAGGCAGTCTTTTGCCGGGGGAGAGTCTCAGAAGCCCATCTGGTGGCCTGTGTCAGGAGTTAGATATTGTTTTTTCTTAACGACTATAAATAGAAAGTTTTACAATGGCAGTTTGTATTATACAAGCTATTATATAGAGAAGAATAATAAATTTTTGGTGAAGAAATTCAACTAGTTGAAGGCACTAGAGCGTGGTCCAAAGCAGCAGAAACAGGAATATAGACACTTGAAAAAGGAAATTGCACTGGGTGAGTTTTACAAATTTTCTGCCTGTGGGCCTTCTCCTTAAGAGTGACATGGAATGGCTGGAATTCAAGCACAAAGTTGCAGGCTTATTGGCTCGAGGAGTCAAAGAATGGAGTTTGATATTTCCAAGGTAGAAGATGAGTGAGGGGAAGCTTTCTGGAAAAGGAGATAATTGTGATGGAGGCCCCCAAACCTGCAGACAAACTCTACCATGATGGGCCCTTGAACTGCACATACATAGGGGAATGCACCAGACCTGTCAGAATGGAAAACTGAGTAGAGATTTCAGTTGCTTATTGAAGGAGCCAGAGTTTGAAATTCAAGTCCAAAAAAGTTAACTGACTACTAGTACAAAAATCAACACTACATGAAAAACTGACAGAATACAGTTTATCAAGATGCATAATTTATAATGACCAGCATGAATTTAAATGTAAAGAAACAGGAAAACATGACCCGTAGACAAGATAGAAAGCAGCCAAGAGAAACCAACCACAAGATGACTCAGATGTTTGAATTAATGAAAAAGTTTTTCTTTTAAAGCTATTGTAAATATTTTCATGGGTTGGAACAAAAATATGTCATAATAAGTGAACAGATGGGGAATCTCAGCAGAAAAAATGAAAACTATAAAAGAAGACCAAATGAAAACTGTAAAACTGACAATGAAATATTTGAAATAAAAATTTGAACTGGATGGGCTTAACACCAGATTGGAAATTAGAGAATGTGGACAGAAAGCAATAGAACAGAAGGAAAACTAAGCGAAAAAATCCAGCTCCCCAAATGTATTTCTTAAATCATAACACTTGAGAGCTGAAATTATTCTTTGATCCATGAATTGCAGAATAGATGGGTTAGCAGGCCCGAAAGCATTAATCTCAATGTATATCTCTTGTATATCAGATCCCTTGGATGACCTGATACATTGTCAATGAGCAGTACTGTTTTGAAAGGAATCTTTCTCTGAGGATTAGTGCTCAACAGTGAGCTTAAAGTATTTTGTTTAGCAAACCATGTTGTAAACAGATGCACTATCACCCAGGCTTTGTCATTCCATTTATAGGGAAGAATTGTTAAGGACTTAGAAAGTCAGATGAGCATTGGCTTCAACTTAAATTCACCAGCTGCATTAGCTTCTAACAAGAGAGTCAACCTGTTCTTTGAAACTTTGAAGCCAGTCATTGATTTCTCCTTCCTGGCAATGAAAGTCCCAGATGGCACCTTCTTGCCGTTTTGTTTACACTGAAAATCTCTTGTCTAATAAAGCCACCTTCATGAATTATTTTAGCTAGTTCTTTTGGACCACATGCTGCAGCTTCCATATCAGCGTCTTCCCTTTGCACTTTTAGTTATAGAGATGGCTGGTTTCCTTAACCTCCTCGAATCAACCTCTGCTAGCTTCAAACTTTTATTTTGCAGCTTCCTCACCTCTCTCAGTCTTTGTAGAATTGAAGAGAGTAGGTCCTTGCTCTAGATTCAGCTTTGCCTTAAGGGAGTTATTGTGCCTGGTTTGATCTATTCGGACCACTAAAGCTTTCTTCATATTAGCTTTCAGCCTATCTTGGCCTTTCAGTATGCCTTCCTCACTAAGCTTAATTATTTCTAGCCTTTGATTTAAAGCAAGAGACATGAAATTCTTTCTTTCATTTAAACACTTAAAGGCCACTGTAGGGTTATTAATGGCCTAATTTCAATGTGATGGTGTTTTGGGGAATAGGGAGGTTTAACACACACATTTATCAGTTAAATTTGTCATTTTATATAGGTACAATTTGTGGTGTTCCAAAACAATCACAATGGTAGCATTAAAGATCATTGATCACGGATTACCATAACATATATAATAATAATGAAAAGGTTTGAAAAATTATGAGAATTACCAAAAGGTAATGCAGAGACATGAAGTGAGCAAATGCTGTTAAAAGATGGTGCCAATAGACTTGCTAGGTGCAGGGTTACAACAAAACTTCAATTTATTAAAAAAATGCAATATCTATGAAGCACAGTGAACAAACCCAGTAAGGAGTGCTTATAGTCTAAAATGCATGTATGTAGGACCAGGATGAAAAAAAGAATAGTGAGGGAATGGGCCACAACATCATGTCTAAAAATTTTCCAAAACTAGTAACAAACATGAACTTAAAATACAAGAACTTGGCAAAACCCAAGAGGACAAATAAAAATAAAGCCACACTTAGGAACATTGTACTCAAACTGTTAATATCCAAATATACAGAAAAGATCTTGAAAGCCACTTGAAAAATTGATGTGACTATTCATAGTGGTATATACATAACTGTTCCATCAGAAACAATGGAGGCCCACAGACAATGAAGTAGCATATTTAAATGCTGAAAATAAGCAGAAAATATTCTGTCAGCCCAGTGATAAAACCAATGAAAAAACATTTTTTTTTAAATGAAGGCAAAATTAAGAAATTTTCAGGCTTAAAATAAAATTGAATTAGTCACATCAGATGGCATCACCGACTCAATGGACATGAGTTTGGGTAAACTCCAGGAGTTTTTTTTTTTTTTTATTATTGTTTTTGCCATACATTGTCATGATATCACCATGGGTTTACATATGCTTCCCCTCCGGGTCCCCCCTCCCTCCTCCCTCCCCCCAGGGAAATCTCGCTGCACCAGCCCCGAGCATCAATCCTGGGCTGGCGATTGACTAGACACATGACAATTAACATGCTTCAATGCCCTTCTCCCATATCATCCCACCCTTACCCTCATCCACAAAGTCCACGAGTCTTTTCTATACATCTGCGCTCCTTTTGTTGTCTCCCATGTTGGGTTCTCATTACTGTCTTTCTAAATTCCATATATATGTGTTAATATACTGTATTGTTGTTTTTGCTTCTGGCTTACTTCACTCTGGATAATGGGCTCCAGTTTCGTCCATCTGAGTAGAATTGCTTCAAATGAATTTTTTTTTAATGCTGAGTAATATTCCATTGTGTATATGTACCACAGCTTTCTTATCCATTCATCAGTTGATGGGCATCTAGGTTGTTTCCATGTCTTAGCTATTGTAAACAATGCAGCGATGAACATTGGGGTACACGTGGCTCTTTCA